>JANVCQ010000005.1:20997844-21010705 GCA_025531925.1 Erythroxylum plowmanianum | reverse complement strand
CTTTGCATAATACATAATTAATTAATTACATACTAAGTTACTAACCCCATTTTACAATTCTACATTTCCAATTCTAATTTACAATTCCATTGTACAATCTTTGTGTAATTAACTAATTACAAATGCATAATAAAATAACATAAATTACTTACCTATGGTATCAACTTCAAAAATTCCATTCCAAAACCGTGAAAATTCCATTCCAAAACAATTCCAATTTCCAAACATTCAAAAATTTCATTCCAAAATTTTTCAAACCAATCCTAATTCCAATTTCCAAACCTATTCTAAAACAAAACAATCAATATTCACTAATTAGTAATTAATCCATTCCAAATCCTCATCAGTTCAAACTTCAAACTTCACACTTCAAGTTCAACTTCGGTATTCAACAATCCAAACCCAATCCTCCACAAGTCCACCCACCGACAACATTTTCATCAACTGATCAACAATGATACATGGCAAATCCAATCCATTTCTAATCCACAACAGAAAAAATATATCCATTTACGGTTACCAACAGTTTTTTGACACACAGAGAAGTAGAGAACAGATCAACTCAAGTTACTCAATAGTCAACAACACACACCCAAAAAATTTTGTTAACCGTCAGGTTCGGGTCACTCAGATCTCACTTGGGTATTCGAGTTGGGGCTCCAGGTGGTGGGGTCGTTGTTGGAGGGTCGGTGGTGTTGCAACAGAGAGAGGTGGTAGCGTATTTAGGCGGCGTGGATGAAGCGAGGGAGGCGAGCCGCGAGACCAGGGAGCGCGATTCCACGATAGAGGAGAAGAGGAAGACTCGAGGAGACCAGAGTCCAGACCAGGGAGAGGCGGTGACGCGGCGTGAGAGAGACAAACGGCGAGAAGCAGGCGGTGGAGGGCGGCGGAGGGAGCGCGACAGATAGACAGACGGATGACAGAGAGAAGAAGAAAATACAAGAGAGTGAGGCGGTAGGACGAAGATCGGGGGGGTTAGATTTTTAGGGTTAAAGTTTTTTTATTTGCAAATTGTTCCCTAAAAATTTTAGATTTAATGGAATTACTCGAAATTTTTCGGTATTTGCGGTATCGACCAGTACCGACCGAAAACGGCCGATACCGACCGAAATTTGACACCGGTACCTTTTGCACCGGTACCGGTACCAATTTTTGGTCGGTACGGTACGTACCAGCCTGTACCAGCCGGTACGGTACGAAATTCATATCATTGGTCAAAAGCTTTAAAGAAATTAATTTTATTGAACCACTTATAATAAAAACTTTGGTATCATAGTCCTTAAACAGTTCCTTTAAAGTAGAATGTTATCACATATTGTTCTCCTATTAATGAACGCATCTTAAACTTTATTTTAGTAGGAGATTAGATGAAATTACTGCATATAATTAGGATTACTTTTCTTAGAAACTAGGAAAATATAATTCTAATTGACTTCCCTGAGCATCTTCTTACTTCTAAAGAATTCCTGAACTACTTCTACTAATAAAGGACTTGTTAAATCTCAAGTGTTTTGGAAAAATGAAGCATTAAACTCATCAGGGCTAGGTGATTTGTTTAAATCTAAGATAAATAGAGCATTTTTGATATCTTAATAGCTAAAGGGTCTTGTAAGACTCTCCATCATATCATGGTCCAAGGTAAAACCTATAAAGGATCTTAGTTCATTAACAGAAGAAACAAAAGGGAAACTTTCATTGAGTAGATTTTCATGGTAGCTGAGAGCAATTGAATTGATCTTAGATTGGTCTTTATATATCTTCCCTTTTTCATTAATTAAGAAGGAAATTATATTTCTATTTCTTTGAGAAAGTATTAAATTGTGAAAGAATTCCCTATCTTTTAGATAATTAATCCTCACGTTCTATATAAATAGGGAATTATGGAAGTGTAAAGCCTGATTGTAGTCATTGAGAGCCTCAATTTTTTGGTTCCTCAAACTAAAATAAGAAGGGCCCCTTTAGCATTCAATCTGAGCCCATTTGAGAGTCTATCTTACAAACTTGAGTTGAGCCTCAAGGTTAGGACAAACATTCATGTTTGGAGTTTTAATCCCTTCCTTAATTGCCTATAGCTTCTTGATCATTTGGTATGCTCTGTATCCTTTCACTACCTTCCATATACCTTCCTTGACCACTTCCTCAAAGCCTCAAACCTTCAACAAATAGTTGTGAAATTTAAATGGAAATCTAAGAGATGTAGAAGAAATAAGATGAAGAAACTTAATAGTAAAGTGGTCAGAACATAGAGGGACCAAAGCAAGTAATACTATCAATAAATTGCTTTAGCTAATAATTATTTACAAAAGCTTTTCCAAGCTTTTTTCTAATAAACCAATCACCTTGTTACTTATTAGTTGTTGCTTTAGGTGTAAAACTACCCCATATAATTGAGGTCCATAATGCTAATCTAATTCACAACATGTCTCAAATCCCTTAACAAATTCTTTGTTCCATTTTAGAGCCTTCAAATTTATTCATATATAACACATAATTCATATAATCTAAAATTAGCCAATAGCTCTAAACATTTCCATAAATTTTCTTCCTTTCATCCCATAATTACATTCTCTAAAAAGATATATTAGCAATATAGATAATAAAAAACCTCAAAAGGGTAAGAAGACCAGTCTAGATAACCTGTAAAGTGAATTAACTATTCTGTTATGAACAAGTCAAAAACCTCTATTAAAAAGGGGTTACAAGCAACCATTATCCTTCCATTGAAGTGGTTTGAGTGATTAAAGATCTAATTTTTGTTAGCACCCAAAACTTGCATACTTTTGCTCATTTTATCATACTTTATTTTAGTTTCCAAAAGTCTTAGGAGAATAGGCTTCTTTCTTAGGATTAGATCTATAACTGATTGTTGTTTAAGAGGATTATTAAGCTCTCTTAGATTCCAAACTAAAAGAGATATCCAATATAGGATCTAGGATCCCTTCAGTTCAATCTTACCTAATTATCTATCAGACCTCCTTTTGGAGTGAAGAGGGAGCCATTATAATGAAATCTTTATTAGGAAGCTCCATTTCCTATTCTTCTTATTGAGGAGGAGATAGATAGGGGTTAGCATTTGCCTCATTCATGTCCTTAGAAATAAGGTCAAATTTATCTAAAATGAGACTGGCAACTAGTGTATCTTCAACTTAATTTGCAACGTTCTTTTCATTCAAAGATTGAGTTACTTTGTCCTTGCTCAAGTTAACTTTTAGATCTCCTTCAACCAATAACTCTCCATCAAGTTTGTCTTGAGTCTGATCATGGGTGACTTTTAGTTCTTTGGAGTTTGTTTCCCCTCTTAAATCCTTATTAACTCAGGTAAAAAACCACTATTAAATGTTCATCCCATAAGTTTCCATCCTTTTTATTCGATTTGAAGGCTTCTAAGTGTAAATGAGTATAATTTTTGATTTGGTCAAATCACCATCTACATCCAGCCATATAATAGAGAGAGTTTTAGGAAGCTCATCCTCCTTATTAACTTCTATACAAATCTTAGCATATCTTGCCCTCTCAAGTTTTGTAGTTTGAGAATTTAGACATAAAGGCTTTCCCAATGAGCTTACATAAAAGCTTAGTCCATCTATAGTTTATTGTTTAAGCGTGATATAGTGGAAATTAATCCATAAGGGAATTACTCGCACTCTAATCTTATCCAATGCCACATAAGACACCATTTATGTAAGATTATATATGCCACAGTCCCTACTCTGTACTACTCAATAATAAGTTTGTATCTTTTGAAAATTTGAAAGAAAAAACATCATATTAGGTGAGCAAAATTTTCTTTAGACCTAGCTTACATCATTTAGAAGTCTCCTAATGTTGCACCTAAGAGAAAGAAGGTCCCTTATTGAGAAACTATCCCATTAGAGAAAGGACCAAGTTACTGCTCTAGCTTACAGTATTTTCACTAGAAAAGTTATGACTTAATCCACCTTTGAGTTATGAAAGAAGGAGAGTTTGTCTCTACTCGAATTAGAATCTACTAACTTGCTCCAAGTTTTTAAGAGAACAAAAGGTGCCTTTTCTGCCACACTAGTAAGGGTAAGGAAATCATCCTTATTATGAACAAGGGGTTGAAGAGATGTCACGAGAGAGCAAGAAAGGTTGTTAACTAAGGGAATTTCACTTGATCTTTAATTCAGAGATGAGGAAGGAATTCTGACCATTGAGAGGAGGGGGAGGAAGGTTTCCTCATGCAAAAAATCCCAACCACCTTATGAGCGAGAGGTTTCCTCGCCCAAGGACTTAGAATGGTAAATGACCAAGAAGGTAAAGCACCTCTCTGTAGCTTCATCTTCTATTCTAATTATATATTATCTACTTTATATTTAAAAGTACATGAAAAATATTTATTTCAAAGAGATTTAATATATATACATTAAAAATTGCTCTAACAATATTGATTTTTATTAATTTTTTTGACTTTATGATTATACTTTTTTATACACATTTTATTTATGATTAATGAAATGTCCATAAGTTTTAGGCTAACAAATTTGCTTAGAGTAACAACACCAATGAGATATTTTATGGGAAAAAAACACAATTGAGACTGGTATGTGCTTAATTGGTTATGAATTGCCTTCCTTGCACTAGTGTAGTGAACTTCTTGTACATATTTTTTCTACATTATATATCCTACTGATTTATTAAAAAAAAGATTATAAATTTGTTCCATAACACTTAGTGTTTAATGATATGAAATGCTTAAGACATTCACTTTAGTTAATATTTGGTTTTAGGTTCAATTCAGAGGGGAAGGGGCTAAAGTAAGTTAAAAGCACTATATTTGAGCCGTTTTTTGAAGATTCGCACTCACTAGTCTTCAGGAAACAAAAAGAAGAATGATTAGAATGAAGATGGAACAAGAAAGCACTAAAAAGAAGGAAGAATAACTTTGTCATGGCATGAGATGTGTCTCACGATCATGACAAATTGAGAGCTGTGTCGCGCCCATGGTTTGTTATTCTTTATCTTAGGGATTGATTATGTTATACTATATTTAATGTTTGGGTATTGTGTGAGAATGATTGAATAGTCTATTTGATTATTTTTATGTAAGAATCCACTGCTAGAATTTCAATATAATCCATAAGTGATGTTGAGATTTATTTGTGGCGACTAATGAAATTATATCATTAAGGATAAAGTAACTTATGTTAAATAATCAGAGCTTATGCGATTATTACTTAAATTGGTCTATTTTTCTCATTCGTAAGGCAATCGTTCGATTAAACTTAGATAACGTCTACTAAGTTATCCAATAGTTAGAGTTAATTAACGATCTCTTCTTAATTAACTATAACCTAAGGAAAGACTGGGATTAATAGAGCTAGTTGTTAATCTACGACTAATAGTTCAAGAAGAGGTATAAGGATAACAATTTAATGAAATATGTTTAACTAAATGTAGGCTGAGATTGAACCAAAAAATTGAGTCTATAACAAATTCATCGCTTTCATCATTTTTGCATGTTTTCTTTAATTTGATTTCATTAGTTTAGTTTCATTTTATTTCTTGTTTGAAAATAAACAAACTCCCCCAAACTTAAACACCAATTCTTTTCATTTCAAAAACTTTACATGTACTTTCTGTGGCAGAAGGGAAGATATTAATAGGGTAATCTCGTAAATGATCACTCAATATAAGAAAAAAGAAAGACATCCTTAGTTTCATAAAAACACAGCAGTTTGAGGTTGAATTAAAAATTTTAAAAAATAAAAAGTTATAGGAGGGTTTGTAGTTATTAATTCTTAAATTTTGATTTTATAAAATCTTTAATATTATTACAATTAAAAGAGTGAAATAGAATATAGAATTAATAGGAATAGAAATAAAATTACTTTTTTATTTTAAAAGTTAATTGAATTAAAATATATTTATAGAAGTATTGATCTATCAATGTTTTCACTAGACGGCTAATAAAATTGTTCTTAAGTTTTAATTAATGTCTCCATAATTATATAAGAACTAAATTAAAATTAAATGAAGCTACTAAAATACAAGCTTAACAGGAATAAGATGTTTTGAAAATCAAATAGGTTAGCATGGCAAGATTGTTCGATTCAAGCCTAATTACTTGCTTCATTTTTCAATAAACTTACTCAACTTTATTATTAAGTACTAATTTTTATGCTTAAATATTAGAAAATTGAAGATAGGAGGTGGTGATTATTTTAAGTTATGGGGCCAATTTACAGAAATTAGAAACATAAAAGTACTCAGTTTTATCATTTTCAGAAGTGAGGCAGACAGCAATGGCCTTATCTGTTCCAAACTCTGGTAATGCAACGATCCTCAGAGCCACCTCCCAGTTATCTGCATTCCCAAGACTCACCTCTCCATCTCCAACCGACCAAACCAACTTCCAATTTTCGACGACGGCAACAACGACGAGAAGAAATAGCAGCTCTACTAATAGTATTGTTGCTCAATTTTCTTTCTTTCCAGCTTTCCTGAACAAAGGTAAGACTGACAAGGCCCTCAAATTCAAAGAGGAACTACTTCAAGCAATCTCTCCTCTTGATCGTGGAGCCGCAGCTACTCCTGAAGACCAACAGAGAGTTGATGAGGTCCCGTTTGGTTGCACTTCTGCTTGACTTTTTCCTTTTTTTTTTTTCTTTTTTAAGGCTCTTAAAGGTTTTAGCTTTGCTTATTCTAAGGTCTCACTTGCTTCTGCATATAATAGAAACTTAGGAGTGACTAGTTAAAGTTCCGAGCTAAATTCTTTTATTCAGTGTCAAATTTGTCGCTTTGAAGTCATTATTAAACAGATGTTCCGTGGGACTTATTACCCTATTCTTTTCTTTGATGGGGGAATTCATTTCTGAATAGATTGCTAGCAAACTTGAAGCAGTGAATCCGACCAGGGAGCCTCTAAAATCGGATTTACTCAATGGGAAATGGGAGCTAATATACACCACCTCCCAATCAATTTTGCAGACACAGGTAATGTTCTTCTTCTTTCCAAGTCACATAGAGTGGACATGAATATAAATTTTTCCTTTTATCTTCTCTCTTCTAATGGAGATGTGACAATTGAAAGATCAAAATTTTGAAACTTTCCGTAGTAAAATTTCCGAAGTTTGGTAATTCATGATCATGTTATGTCGTCATATCTTCTGTGATGCAGGTAGTTGACTGCATGCCTATCTTATACAGAATTTGGCCTTACATAAACAGTCCAACCCCCTCCGGACTCTTTTTGAACTTGGAGCTAGTTATGAAAGTTGATGAATCAAAACAGAAGCGTGAAGAGATTAAATTATCTTTGCCACTTACGGCTTTTCTTGTTATGCACTCCCCTGTAAAATCTGTTTGGCACTTGATATACATGACCAAGTTTTCATATTTGTTTCTAATCTCCGTGAGTGCTCAGGGATAACTTGGGAGAGGAGATCTAACAATCTCAAAGTATTCCATTGATTAACAGTGTCCAACTCTCTTTCAGTCTTTTTCAGGTTTTCAAAGAATAATCTTCCCTTTATCCCTATGAAGACTGAACTCAAACACCATTTCATTCTTTCATTTCCGTACATGGATTCTATACTATTGTATGCACAGCCATATGTTAATACGCGAAATGTATTTGCAATAGATGTTTGCTCCACAAGCTTATGGATGGCCTCTGTTTCTTATTTATTGTCACTTATATGATTATACCTCCACGCAAATAGTCTAATTTACCTGAGGCTTCTCTTATGATTCTGTTGCCTTTATATACTCAACACTTGCTAACATAAGACATCGCCAGTCTTATAGCTGTTGATATGTTGTGCCTCCCTTTTTAGCAGTAATTACTCTCATAATATTCACGTTGCATTCATTAACACATCAGGCCTTCATACCAGGATTGGTATACTGTTTTACAAATCCACCATTCATGGATAGCGTATTCCTATATTCTTCCAGATTAGACCATATTCATTGCTGCTCCATTTCTTAGCGTAATTATTGGAATTCTTGTTGCTAGGAAACTTGGGTATTTGACTCTTTTTAGTAGTTTTTTTCAATAAGATATAGTTTACCTTGACTATAACTCTGTTTGATCTCTATTTTGCTTTGTTTTCTCAATCATAAAAGAGGGGTAAATATTTTTATTCCCTTATAGCTTTTCCTTGTCTTACTACCCAATCTTTCTTCTGTAAATTTTTTTCTTTTTCTCCCCATTTCTTTTTTACAATTGTTTCCCCTTTTTTTTTGCTGTCTTTTAAAATTTGAGCTTCTTCTTGGCTGTTTTTGTCTAAAATGCAGAGACCTAAGTTCTTAAGGTCTGTCATAAACTACCAAGCCATCAATTTGGACACACTTAGGGCCCAAAATATGGAGTCTTGGCCATTCTTCAATCAGGTACAATTTCTACTAATTAACTTCAAAGTATAATTTTCTTGTTTGGTTCCTTTGAACTACCAAAGAAGAACAAAGTCAATTGTATTTCATGTTACCTAAGGCTATGTTTGGTTGGATGTAAAGTTTCTAATGGAATGATTTATAATGGAATGGAATATTAATGGATGTAATATTAGAAAATTGTTGTTTGGGAAAAACGGAAGAGTTTATAATGTAATATAGTAAAATGTTGTTTGGATGAAGGGTTTATATTGTAATATAGTATAAAATTATTTATCATTTTATATTTCATCCGAAACTCCCCAAATTAGAGATTTTTAATTTTTACTGTTTAGGATGAAATGAGGTGTAATATGAAACTCTCCTCTTCCATCCCATTCCATTTCATTTCATTATAAACCCTCCTCTCAAACTATGAAATAATATTCCATTTCATTTCATTTCATTAATATACCTCCAACCAAACATACCCTAAGGTTTACGCTGGTGATCAATAAAAAAATCCTTATATTGCTGTATTTTTCAGCCCCCTTTAATTCAATCTGACATGGCTAATGAAAGTTACAGATTGGATTAAAAAGATTAGCAGCTTGGATACACAGAATAATCTATGACATGTTTGATCATCCTCTGTCAGCTGTGAAAGCTACAATGTTATTTGATTTGGGTTTCCCCTAGGAGAGAGCAAATTATTTTAATCCTAATGAAAAGTTTGAGACAACCTTTTGGTGAAGCCATTGTCCATGCAATCCTGAAACTTTGCAAATGGCTCACTCTTTCTTTGTTTGTGTCAAGTTAAAAGATTATTTCTTCTATAAGTTAGGGAAACCTGTTGATCTAGGCACATGAGAAAAAACTTGGGATTTGGAAATGCTAAATTTCATATAGAATATTTCTTGGTGTACCACTTACTATAGGAGAACACCAAGTATGGGACTTTAGAATCTTCTTCATCCATGCAAGGTGGATAACTGAGGCTTCTGATTAGCTTTTCTTATGTAAAATGTATAGGATAAAAGAAATATTACAGACTTTACAAATTACCCTTGCATACTCTATCCGTTTTCTTGTTCAAATATGGTCATGTTGCATATAGTCTAATTTAAGATGTCTGTTTTTATGCATTAATTTGATTATGAGATGAAGTGGAGCAGCTTTTGCTACTTTGAATGCAATGGATCCATAATCCCGAGAAAATGTAAATGCAGAAAGGAGAAGTACAAAAATGCAGCTCAAGACTAACTTGTTGCTTTGGTTTCGACATTCGTGCTCCTTAGGTAACAGCAGATCTAACACCCTTGAATGCAAGAAAGGTTTCTGTAAAGTTTGACACTTTCAAAATTGCAGGTTTGGTAAGTATGCTTGTTCTTGGCTCTTTTCATCATGAGCTTTCTTTTCACCTTAGTCCAACTTCATGACTGCTATATCAGAACTTCTCCACTTTACTGTATGTCAATATTTTCTGGTATCCAATATTTAACTTCATTGACAGCATCGCTTAGAGCATGAAATTTAAAACTTCAATGCTAGTTTGCCCACAACTTAAGGAACCTACGCCTTTGTATCACTCGGATTGACAAGATTGTGTTTAGGTTTAAATTTTTTGTTTTATAAACAAGTTAAATGAAGAGATGGTTATTCAAATTTGTTAATCTCTTCACAACCCCATTTTTCCCTCTGTCAAAACAACAGAACACAAGTTTTTGGTACTGAACCCGCATTTTATCTCATTTCTAGAACATTCCCTCGAGGAGTCATTACTTCATATTCTCTGGCAGTGTTGGAAACTGAACATGATGGCCCTGCTTAAGTAGAGAACATGACCTTTAAGAATTGTTGTGAAGTTCAATTGGTAATTCAGTCTCATCTCAGCAAAGCAATCAACTTTAGCTTTCCTGTGCATGTTTTGCGATGTACTAATTTACAATGCCCGTTGATACTTATGACATGGATTGATCACCATTCATCATGCTGTGACTGTACAGATACCTGTTAAGGCTCCTGGAAGGGCCCGTGGGGAATTGGAAATTACATATCTGGACGAAGACCTACGGTGAGTTTCTGATTATTTCTATTCCGGCTGCAAACTTGGTAGCTAAGCTAACGTCTTCTTCATTCCAACAGGGTATCCAGAGGGGACAAGGGAAATCTGTTTATATTGAAAATGGTTGATCCATCATACCGTGTCCCTGTCTAACGTTAAGTCCGATACAGTTGCTGGATACTGTTTGAAACGGTACAACTTTTTGCTGTTGACGCAACTTTCTCCTGTAATTTTAAAGTTGGCGGATTTACATACCACATAAATATGCAACCTTATTACAAATTCAGATGATCTGAATGAAACATTTATGTCGTGGACTATACATTATAAAAGTGAGATGTAATGGTGGGAATGTCTGTATAGTTCTTTTGAAGCAACTCAATATGCGCAAGGATCAAAACTTACATTGCCAACCGAGCTGTTTCTTTCTTTTTTCTTTTTTTAAATCCGTGTCTCTTTAGTTTAGTTTTTAACTTTGACTAATTATGTGTCTTCGTCCATAAATTTTGCACAAAGTTTTAAACATTTATAAACTAATTCATAATATTAGTGTATGATTATAATACACCCTTCTTTATGGACCAGATCACATGTTTCACATGTTTCCATTACTCTGTTTTAATTCTGTTCTATTAAAATTTATCTATTCAATAAATGGAGCCCATAAAAATTGGACAATTGGAATCGCACCGAAACAGAGAGCACACAAAGTTGGGAACATAAAATCTTGCGTCCTTCTTTATTTAAAAATATAATAGTTTATTTATATTGCATGAAAAATTGAGGAGGTATACCACCAAATTTTAATATAATAAGGGTTGATTTATAAATATTTAGTAACACGTTAAATATTAGATTTACTTTACTTTTCTCATATCTTTTATTTTTTATTATTTACGTATCAAATAGGTAGTTATTTTTCTATGGAACAAATTCAAAAGTATTAAATTTTTTAATTTGGTATTCAATTTTTAAAAATTTTTAGTTTAATCCATAACTCATAGAATCTATATCAAAACATTGGTTTCCATTAGTATTTCTTCGTGGCTAATAAGCACACTTTTAGCTTAACTTTTAAATACTTACATAGGCGTAAACACTCGATCCTGATTTTTTTAATCTTCATTTCTTCCTCGTGCCTCGCCTGTACAATTTTTGTTACATATCACAATCTTAATTTATAATTTTTGTGATTTTGTTTTATATTCCATGCTTTTCTCAAGTCAAAACCCTAATTTATTAGTTATGGTTTTGTTTTAGATTTAAATTTAAAGGGGAAAGGAAGTGTGCAGCCACCTTCCTTCACAAAACAATGTATTGCAAACAAATTATGATTTTTTTGAAGAGTAAAGAAATTTGAAGAGGTTGGCAACAAATTCCAATAACTTTTTTTATTGATTGGTTAGAGAGGTTATTTTTTAAAGTATATATTATTGTTTGTAAGTTTCAATTATAGTGGTCATTAAAGAAAAGGTTTCCAACCACCTCTCATAATCCAAGAAAATGTTCAACATATGCAATTATGAAAATCCGGAAAGATGATTTGATTTTTATTTAGTTCATTTTTCGTTACGTTGCAAAATCAAAGAGTATGAAAGCAACAAAAGAAATATATTTCCAAAGAAATATATCACTAATGTTGATTAAGCTCATCCCATTATAATTGAAATGGATTCTTTATATTATATCTCGTCAGGGATATGAGTTTCGTATCGTACCGGTCGATACCGGCTGGAAGGTATTGTACCGACCGAAAATGGTATTTTATAGGTAAACGTTGGTACCGAGCTTGGATACCGGCATTTACCGGACGGTACCGGCCGGAACTGATACCGCAAATTCCTAAAATTGCAAGGACTAACTTGCAATTTCCGGAAGTTATTAACCTAAAACTACCCCCCTTCTGGATTCTTCTTCGATCTCTCATCTCTCACTCTCTCTTCTTCGCCGCACACCGTCTCTCCTCGTCGTTGACGTCTCCTCTAGTTCTCCAGTCCTCCTCCTTCAAGTCTTCGACCGGTGGCTTCGAGGCTTTCTCCTCCGTCATCCTCGCCGTTGCTTTCTCCCTTCAAGGCTTCGACGGTTCGGTCTCAGGCTCTCAGCCCGCTCCTCGCCGCCTTCTCCTCCGTCATCCTCATCGTCTCTCTTCTTTCGACGCACCACACAACCACCGCAGGTCAGAGCCTCAATCGACCCGACGTTTACCTGGATTGCTGAAGACCCGATTGTTTTGAGGTGTATGTTTTTTATTTTTGTTTAATTTTTCATGGCACTTTGAAATTGATTGCTTTTGTGATTGTGTTGGATCTTGGATGATGGTGGTGTTGTGTTGGATTTGGGGAAAATCCTGGAGGTTGATTTCGGATGAATGAGAATCAGAAATGAGAATGTCCGAATGTGTGAATGTTGAAGCTGAAGTGAAGTATTGATTTTTGTCATTTGTTATTGTTGAAGTTGAAGTG
>JANVCQ010000005.1:20985646-20997744 GCA_025531925.1 Erythroxylum plowmanianum | reverse complement strand
TATTAATTGTGGTTATTATTTATATGTAAAATATTTAAAAATTATTGTTATTGACTTATTTCATATTAATTGTCATTGTTATTTACTATTAAGATTTTTGAAAGCATGGTTAATGTAAACAGTAAACTAGTAAAATATACAGTACAACTGTACAATATACTAATATGGACTATTTTGCAATTTTTTAAAATTTCAGGGACTATTTTATAAATTTAAAAAATTACCCGAAACGGTACCCGGTACCGACCAAGACCGATACAGTTCCGTTCCAGAACCTAATCCGATACCAAGCCCGATACAGTATTCATAACTTTGATCTCGTGACTTCCTCACATAAAAAAAAAGGCTCTTTCTTTTGGGGAGCAAATCATCTGTTCCACTATCCTTGTACCACTCATTTTTATCCACACATTTTATTAATTTTATTGTGAAATTCAAGCTTATACCATGCAAAATTCAAGCTTATTGTTCTCTAATTGGTTTACAAATCAATTCGGGTTGCAAACATATCAATAATGTTATCTATACCCTTTTTGCTATTGCATTTGGTTAAAGCAATGGATACCAAAATGGAAAAGCGATCGAGCATGAAATTACATATTTGGAGTGAAAAATCACTCATTAGCCACTCATTCCAGCGATAAATACCAAAAAGGTAAAGTGATGAAACATGAAATTACATGTTATACAAGGCATCCATGTAAATTATAGCAAGAGTTAAGCGTAGAGAAATTATTCAAGAAGCAACCTATAGTAAGAATATTTAAACACAATATGTAAATGGCATATATATGCATCAAGCATATAAAGGCAATAGCTGCTAACCAAACCTACTACAAAAGAACATATTCTTTTATCTATAGAATATATTAACTAAACCTCTACTTTTTTCTATATCTTTAACTAAACCTCTACATTTTTTTATATCTTTACACTATCTTTTTTTACCCCTTTACTTTTTGTTACTTTTATTTGAACTTATTATTCAATTCATTCACATAATATCTTGAATAAGAAAAAAGGTGATCGCACAATCAGATACTCAAAAAATTCAATCTTTATACTTGATAGTACAATAATTGTATTAAATGAATATTAAACGCATAATAATCAACAATTACATATATTTTCATCATCAAATATTTTCTCGAAGTCTCTGTACCAATACCTATATTAATATAAGACACTTTATCATCTAACCAATTTTAGACACATATAAGATCTTCCACAATACTAGGATGAAATTAATTATTCGATCGCTAGTTCTAAAAATAGACTTCAAAGCAATAGTAACTGTTAGAATTGCTAAGAGATCTTATGTAATTGCTTGCATGATCAAAAAATCACTTATATGTATATGGACACTTTGATATTATCATAAAGTAAGATAATAACTATTATATGGGATATGTCATAGCAAAGAACATATGATACATATTGATCTGAATATTTACTTACATTCATTCAAGCATGCAAACAATATTCATAAAGCCAATATTCAACAATATTGATAACGACTTCTTATTGAAGAATATTCTCATCCATTTGAGACAATCAATGTAAATTATACCAACCGATCCTCAATTTACAAACATGCACACACATACCAAATGTTGATAATTATAGATATAATTAGCCAATCACAACTTTAAAACCATGAAATTGGGTGATAATTCTTATTTGGACATCATTTTGGAGAGTTCTTTTACAGAAATAAGATGATGAATGCATAATTGCTTCTTAGATAAATCTTGCTTCACATGCTATTAAAATTAAGGTATTCTTCATTTTCTAGTCCAATAGATAGACATATAGAGAGATCTTGAGCATAAGTTATGGTGAAGAATGAGCAAAATGCAGGGTAATGATAAATGACTAAACAAAGCTTAATAACATGTGTATCAATTTGAATTACTTATTTCTCTCCTTTAAAAAGTTGAGTGCTTATTAGATTCTAGTTCAACAAAATAATTATAATTGAAGATATAATTATTTACTTGTGCATTTT
Source organism: Erythroxylum plowmanianum (assembly GCA_025531925.1). Classification (NCBI taxonomy): domain Eukaryota; kingdom Viridiplantae; phylum Streptophyta; class Magnoliopsida; order Malpighiales; family Erythroxylaceae; genus Erythroxylum; species Erythroxylum plowmanianum. The sequence goes on along the minus strand of JANVCQ010000005.1, from coordinate 20,995,736 downwards.
TGTGTAGGTTTAAAAATTGGTGTTGCTACCTATTGACTCAACTATAATCCCTATTCTCCAATCTCTAGCAATATTTGATAATTTCTTTTTAAATTTTTGTAAATTGTATCATTAAACAATTAGGATAATATTAGCATGATGATAATCTTTTGTTTTGAAAATAAAATTATTTTTATAATATTACTATTTTATTTTTAATAAGTTATAGTATTCAACATATGTGTGCTTAAAATATGTAGTCAGCATATAAAAAAGATTTAAATTATTAAAACCTAAAATACATATGTTTTCGATCATTTACATGGGTGGATATTTATTTTATAGCCAAGAATATTTTTAAGAATTCAAAGATTCCATTAATTATCTTTTATATTATAAACATTTTCAACCGAGTTTATATATAAGTTTTGGATACAAAAACAACTTTACAAATGAGATAAGTTAAGCTTTATCACCGATGTAGATATCATATTGAGCAAATTATATATAAGTATGACTAATTAGAAGAAATTGTGTCAATTTCAAAGATTCTATTAATTATCTTTTATATTATAAACATTTTCAACTGAGTTTATATACAAGTTTTGGATACAAAAACAACTTTACAAATGAGATAAGTTAAGCTTTATCACCGATGTAGACATCATAATGAGCAAATTATATGTAAGTATTACTAATTAGAAGAAATTGTGTCAATTAAATGAATAAGACATTTTTCATATAACATTTTAAAGTTTACTTTCTTTTAAAATATAATTTGAGCTTATTCATTTCAAAATTTTATGTACATTTAATATATACATTTTTATTAGAAACCCACAATTATTGAGCAATTTTGTTAATTAAATCAATGTGATATCTCTCATACAATATCTTTCGGTTCATTCTTTTAAAAATAAATTTAATTTAAACTTATTCATTTCAAACTTTTACATACATACATAGATACATATACATACATACATATACATATATACATAGACATACATACATACATTTGTGTGTGTGTATTATTTTTTAAAATAAATAATTCAAAAATAAAATTTAAATTTTATTTAAATTAATTAAATATATAATATTAAATTAAATTATTCTGAATTCTTATTAATAATTAATATATCAAATAATTAAATAATATATATTTAGTTGACATTAAATTAAATTATAAAAACTAAAAACAATTATGTGATTTTCATAAAATTTGAAAACTAAAGAAAACAAAACCAAAACAAAATCCAAAAATTCAAACAAACAGGTTATTTTACTAAAATTTGAAAACAAAAACAAAAATAAAAACAAACAGATCCTAAATAAGTGATATTGGCTAGTATGAAAATATAGATGATCCTACTATTATTAAGCATCTTAAGGAGTTATTTGGAGTATAAAATAAAATGGAGAGTTACATATTATACTAATGTAAGTTAGTAGAAGGACCTTTAGTTGAGTTACAAAAATTAATTGTTATAAATTCTTAATTTTATTACATTAAGAATTGAATTAAAATTTTAATTAATAATTAATAATTAATTAAATATATAATATTAAATTAAATTATTCTAAATTCTTATTAATAATTAAATAATTAAATAATATATATTTAGTTGACATTAAACTAAATTATGAAAAAAAACAAATTTTTTATTTTCATAAAATTTGAAAACTGAAAGAAAATAAAACCAAAAATTTAAACAAATAGATTATTTTACTAAAATTTGAAAACAAAAGCAGAAATAGAAACAAATTGACTCTAAATAATTGATATTGGCTAACACATCTCTTTAGCAATAGTATGAAAACATAGATGAATCTACTATTGATATACATCTTAAGGAATTATTTAGTGCAAAAAATAAAATGGAGAGTTGCATGTTATACTAATGTAAGTTGGCGGAAGGACCTTTAATTGAGTTACATAGATTGAAGATGATTGCCTATGTTAAAAAATGAGGCCAACTTTGTTTTATTTTAGACCATAAATTAAGCATTGATTTGGTACTTTAATCTCTTATTTCGAACTTTTTATAGCCCATTATAAACCTCCATGGGACTCAAAAGGATGTCTCATTATATGAACTAATAAATATGTTTAAAATTGAAGAAGGATCCACTAAAAAGGAACCTAGATCTATTCTTAACGAGGATTTTTTCAAAAAGTAATGAAAAGGACTCTAAAAGCAATGATAACAATAACACATAAGGTTTCTACTAAATTAGCAAAGCAAGAAAGGTAGGGTAAAGATAAAGAACAACAATAAGTGAATATATTTACACTGCGGAGGTGATGGACACATTCCGGACTCAAAAAAGAAAATAAATTATATATATAATTATATATTATTTCTTCGAGTACAAGTCTTTCTGTACCAAGTCTATCTTGCCTTTTGATGTATCTAAATAATAAAAAATAATACAAAATAATATAGTTAAAGAATATAACTAATTGAAAATGCAAATAAGATATTATGAGTAAAAAATAAGTATATATAAAATATGATTTTAGTTAATAATTTCCAAAGTCCATGTAAAAAGAAAAAAAGTAAAAAAAAAGTAATAGCATACTAGTATGGATATTTATTATATCTAATTATAATCTTTTTTTTTGTGTTAACCTATGAACGAAACTAATTATATTTTTTGGAAATTGAATAAAGTCCCCCATTAACTATAGCAAAGTTATGAGTTCACAAAACAATATAGATTACAAAACAAATATTTTTTATTAATTAAGTAAATATAATAAAGGTAGAGGCAATCTTGACTGTTATATTCTTTATTATAAACTAATTCATTAAAAATCATTATACACTCGTATCTTTAATCCAAGTGATGTAAGCCGACCATCTAATTAGATTCAAGTGGGTAAGTATTATACTTTAAACATTTTATTTAAGGAAATTAAATTTACAAATATTAAATCGAAAAAACTTAAAATTTGATTATTTCAATTCAGTACAATTTAATCAGTTTTTGATGTTATCAATATAAATCAAAGAACCGTAAAGAATAAGTTTATAAATCTTTGTCCTGTTGAAATAGTAAAGGGACAATCTTGAGTGTTCGAAATACAAATAGTTATCTTGCATCTGCCTTGGGGGTCGATAAATTAAAGTCTATAATATAATTTGGTTAAACTCGGAGAAAAGAAATTAACGATACAATACCTCGATGTTTTACTCGATTCTTTTCGTTGAGTTCGGCCTATCCAAAACCCCCGTGTACAGCTATCCTTAGCAAGGAAAGGGTAACTTGGTAATTTGGATATAGTCCAGCCCTATTCTTAAGCTAATCACAGCGGTTCAGAATCTGACCGCTGAAAGTGGCTGCAAGATGGTTCCAATACATTCTTAATGCATTAAGAAACAGTTGAACATTGGATCGAGTAGAGCAGAGCAAAATATTCACCTACTTTTTCATACTTTAATGGCGAAAGCAACATGCTATCCTTTCCCCACTTTTCTTTCTAGCTTTGAAATTGAAATCATGATACATTAGCTATGAAACATTTACTATAGAATGGTAGTGGTCTATACTTCTATCTTCTAATTCAGGGCACTACTGCCCTATGGGAACTTTGACCTGGCGGACCTGCCAAGTTGATGGTATGCAAGACTTTTCTTTTGGTAAATGGCCACCGCAAATGGATGTCTAACGTCAGGTTGGGAGGAATTTGTTATGTTGGACTACAAAACGCCATTTTCAACCGGACTGCCATTCTCAGCCGTAGGACTGTCATCTTGAACCACCTTCTCAACTGGATTCTCCTTGGCCCACGCTGCAGCATCCAGGTATCCATACTCAAAAAGCTTGTCAAGAATGTGATCTTCTGCTGGCTCCAACGCCCAATTAAAGAACTGGAATGGTTGGGAACAAATATGTCCATTACATCAATCTCAAAATCAAGAACACAAAATTACTGTAAAGACATGCTGCACTGCACACTTGCCTCTCTTGGGCTACCCCAATTCCTAGGATTGCAATCTGGACTTATTCCAATGCCTTGCAGGTCCATATAACTAGCCGGGAAAGCACATACACGTACCTGCAAAGCAGAATGTGGTTAGTAACAACGCGAAATAATATTATCTTTTTTATGGAAATGTGATGACAGTTCGCACAATAAATAAGGCAACCATAGAAGCAACAATGTACAAGCATTGCCAGATCTCACGTGGGATACACTAACTTCAGACTCAGAACTTTAAATGCCATCATCAATGATAGAACTTTTATACCTTTAGATGAACATAACCAGTTAACCCGACACATACAATTGAAGAAATATTACTGGGCAGATACTCCAGCAAAACATGTCAAAATGCCTCCCACCTCCATAAAGTGAACTTAAAACTTTTTTTTTTTGGTCATTAAACTAACAGGATATAGAAACCGAGATTTATAAATCAAAAGGCAATAGAAGTGGCTCAAGAAGTGTGAGAAGCAGAAGCATGCAACTTATCTCATGAAAGTCGAGTTTAGCTGCATAACAAGAACTTGAACCACTTACCAAATTGACTGGGATCAAGAAGAGTAAGACTGGACAATAATTTTGTCTTATACAAAGAAAAAGAAGAGATACAGTTAACATGCATCTAATAAGGTCACAGCCCAGCAAACTTATTGGTCATAAGATAAATGATCAATCCCCAGAATCAAATCTCTCTATTCAATTTGTAACTCTTATCTTGTCCACTCTGTTAAACATCGAACTATGTGAGAAGATCCTAGCAACTAAATGCATATAGCATCAATCAGATCTCCATTCCAAAAACTCACTAGCCCTTCGGTTTCCATGGCATGCATAACTTGCTAGAAGAATGTCTTACCCAACATGAGGTCAACTATTAACTCAATGATCATGCACGCCAGTGACAAGCTAAAAGATCTAAAAATGTTATCATGACAGGAAGATAATAGAAAAAGAAACTATGCCTTCATTGCAAGACACAAGAAACAAATATATTTCAAGAAAATACCGTCTGAATGGCAGATGTTGGCGGCATAAACAATGTCAAACCCCCATCAATACAGAGTCGGTTACGGAACACTGTGGCGGGTCTTGGTGCAAGATATCTGCACTGTTCATCGTTTAGTGTGACATCAACCAATAAGTAAAAAGAGAAAAGGAAAACTAAAAACCATTAACATGCCCATCCCACACCCAACCTGACAAAGGAAATAAAAGCAAAATAAAAAAGGGAAGCCAAAACCTATATAATTATATTCACCCTGGAATAAATGAAGAAGTAAAAACAGCATTTATGAGATCCTCCTTAGAATCAAATTGATCCACCAGCAAACCCCTGGGCTTCCACAGAATCTGAGTTACAGCAACTGTCACAGAAGCAAAATGTGTCAAGGGAATGGACAAGCAATTCACTAAAAAAATCAACATTTAGAAGTTAATAATAATGCACCACATGACCACTACAAGGAAATGTTCCACAGGAACATAAGCACAGTAAATCAACAGTAAGTAGTCTCTTAACTGCCCCAAAAGACAGTTACCCTATCTACCAAAGATGATGTTATTACATCCTCAAGAGCAAACAAGTGATTGGCGTAGCCAGTAACTTTATAATGCCCAATATCTCCAACTATTCTCAGTGGACTCTAACTCAACTGCCTTTGCAATGAAAGTGCCATTTTTTGTTGAACTTGGAAGAAAGACGAAAATCCTTGAAGGTATATGTAATGGCCTCATTTTCCAAACATTTAACAAAGAAAATTCATTCCTTTCCCCCTTTTACTTCCCACATCTCAAAAGAAAAGCTAACAATGATTATAATCTACGTCAACTTAAGAATGTAATATGAAGAATATAGACTCAAAACGTAATTCTGATTATCAACAGGAAAAGAAATTAACCGAGCCCTCCATTGTCTATATGCAAGAAATAAACCACTGGATGTTCTACAGCCTACCAGCCATAAAAGGAAAAATTATGATGGAAGTAAAAACATTGGTCCTCTCCCATAAACCAATACCTCAGCATTAGTCTAGTTTGCAGATTTCCTCATTAATTATTTTATCATTTCTCAAATAAAACACTTTGGCGATCACCACAACCACACACAATGAAAGTTTATAGAATTAAAGGCACAAGCCTATTTACTCCTGCTCAGACAAAGAAATTATGGCATCATCATACAAAAAAGCATTTCTAACTTTGTTTTTATGGAATAATGGTAGAGAAAAATGAAATTTGTTCTCACCACGAACCCTCCCATTGCACCTAAGGTGGGCATCGTCTGGAAGAAAATTTTCAAGAACATCACGAAGCACAGCCTGTCCATAGAGGACACAGATTAAAACCAAAGTGTTAATATCTATTAGAAGAATAAAATAAAAATTTTGTTTTGATATATATCGATCACAGACTGTGGAGCTGACAATGGCAAAAATAGAATTTAGAAGTAAAATCATGCTAATGTTATACTACAACTAAGCAAGCTGTTTATAACCATGATGTCAATTTGAACCTAAAATCATGTTTCTGATGCAAGAATAAAAAATAGCGTGTTTTGATCTTTATCTATCACAAATTAGAAGTAAAATCATGCTCATGTTAAACTATAACTAAGCAAGCTGTTTATAACCATGATGTCAAATTGAACCTAAAATCGCGTTTCTGATGCAAGAATCAAAAATAGTGGAAAGAAGGAGGAGATGAGACTTTATTGAATGGTGGTACTTTGTTCGATCAGCGGCTGAAACTATTTACATTTTTCCACGCTACTGGATAATTAACTTGCAATTTATTGAGAAGAAAATTTATGAGTTGGAATCAGAACAACAGGGCAATTAATGTAACATTGAAAATTTTCCAAGATGCTTGCTTAATGATGCATGGCCACTATTATGAATCGAGCCATACAAACTGATTTGCAGAAGACCAGATATGGGTACGTAAACCAAGTGACATAGAACAGAAATATTACACCAAGCCTGAAAGCAGTCCCCTTTAGACGGCAGTCATTAGCAAGCACTTTGGTGGCTTTTAAGGCCTCCTGCATGCTCGCCCCAGATGCAATCACTGCACACACTATGGCTCCAGCCGAGGAACCAGCCAGAGGAGTGGTTTCCTGTGTGAAATGACATTTAGAGTAAACATATATTTATTTCACTGTATGTTTGGTGGGTTAACATTAAAAGAGAGAAGGACCTTAATGTAACCCATCTCAATGAGACATTGAGCAACGCCAAGATGATAAGGAAACAATAAACCAGCAGCAGAGAAACTAAAACCAGGACTAGTGACCACTTGTCGTTTCGTCTCAGCCTCAACATCCTTCGCCCTCTGTTCCCAAACAACTTGAGTAGGATCCTCAATCACCATAGTATTTTTCAAGTTTCCATTCCCATCATTCATTTTCTCCAATACAACATCATAATCAACCGCAGAGTCTCTGTTGCCTCTCTTCAGAAGCCGCACCGCCAGCCCCAAAAGTAACTCCCCAGTCGCCACGGAAAACGACTTCTTTTCGGCGTCTTTCTTAGCGGAGAGAGTTAGGCGGCGAAGATGGAGATTAGGGTTTTGGCAAGGGAAGTAGTACGGTGATTGAGAACGCAAAATTAGAGAGGAAAGCGAGGGAGCCATGGCCAAGAGGTCCAGGAGGCTACTCGCTCTCTCTCTCTCTCTCTCTCCGTCTCTTTTGAAATGTTCTTTTCTTCTCATTTTTATGTTGTCCCACTCCCATGTTCGATAATTTAAAAGCAAGCACGGCTAAATAATTGAAGTATCATTACGACAATATCACCTAATTTTTACATCAGGTTGGATGATTCTACTTTATCTAAACGTTTACAAGTTTAATATAAATCATTAGAGCAAATCAAGATACCACAACCATCATGACTATTTTACATCACCAGATGATTTATCTGCTATAGAATTATGCTTTGAATTTTAACTTTCCAAATTCTACTTTAGATGCTCTTTATATGTTTGTTGATCGTTCCAATGATCAGACTACTATCATTCAGATCCCGAAACAACTACCAACATAGGAGCTTGAAAAATTGATACCTACTAAATGGATCATCAATTACCAAAAGACATTCCACGCGCCTCATCGACACTCTTTTCATATTACAACTCCTCTGATTATGAGGATATTAAAAGATGAAATGGTAAAATCTATCTATACAATGAAGATCCATCTGGACCTTCTATATCTAGGGCAATATTTTTAATCCAGCCCATATTTTCACATACGGAAGATAAATCTAATAGAGATTCAGTTTATGTCAGTCATCATCGTGGACGTTTTATATGGGATGTCAATCCATCTATGTGCGAATCTGATTGTGAACTCTGTCTCAATCTTGAGTCAGATACTGATGATGATGATGATGATGAAAGATATGCCAGAAGGAGAAGGAAAAAGAAAAAGCCAAAACCTGGCTCTGATATCAACGCAGGACCCCAAAGGGCACACAAGGAAGTATAAACAACCACACTGGGCTAAAACAAGTCTTTAGATAAGACCATTGACTAACCAAAGTCGGATTGGAGGTTACTGTAGTATCTGGTAGACTATTGTGAAACAAATCTAGGAACTCTTTATGACTATCGGTAAGTTCCAAGTATGATGGGCAAGACAACAAAGCCCTTCTCTCCACGGGCACACAACTCTCATCGTTCCTCTTAGGAATCTTATTCTTCACAACTCTCTTTTCCCCTTCTATAAAAACAGTTGCAATAATACCTTCACTCTTTCCCGTTAAACTCTAAACTTACAATGGAATTATTTTATAAGCAATCATAGACTATCTTAAACTTTCTGATACACAAAATCCTCAAAAGAGACGAGTGTAGAGCATACTTGTCTCTACTCCAAGACAAATAGTAACATTATTCAAGACTTAAAGCATTCAGAAGAGGGAGAACTTAGAGAGAATAGAAAAAAATTCCTAACAGTCAATTGCTTCACTGGCAGGAGTGGTTTTCTCACAATAAATTCTCCCTCTGCCACATTAAAGGTCACCATAATACACTTGCTGACTATCTCTCTCGACCAACTAAACCTCTCTTGCTTATTTCATCTTCTTTAAAGCTTCCTATTCCTTTGTGTTAGCTAATAGAGTTTCCTAAATTTGCAAAATACAAAAAAGAGTTTCCTCCTTTATTCTCTCATCCTCCAACCACTATTACAAACCTCTTTCCGCTTCTTCACCAAAGTTTGACATTTTACCAATTCCTTGTTATTTTGATGTCATTACCCCCTACAAACTCATGTATCACATATATGACAAGTATACGATTTTAGCATTTCTCGAAGAGATCTAGGTCTGGATCTTTCTATCTGTATACCTTTAAGATTGCTGGAATCATCTGGATCTGAATCATCTTTGTGTAGATGATGCTGTTGAGATTGCATATAAGCTTCTGTTTGTTGCACAATTCCTTGTATCTTTTGAATTTCTCTAACTTTTGCGTCAAAGTCAGGTATAAGATAATGTGTAGCAATGTAATGTTGAAGATCAGGATCAAGTCACTGAATCTAAGCTTCGTAAGCCTGATACATTTGTTAGATCTGCTTAGAGACTGCGTCGACTTTGTGATACTTAGCATAAGTTTGTTGACTGATTCCATCCAGCTTAGAATCAATTCGTCGAAGAACTTTATTTTGTTTTATTGCATTTGATGTTTGCCAATTAAGAACTTCAACAGAAGGATTTGATACAAGTGTTCCTTGTAAAGTGATTCCTGTGGCTCGGATATAAAAGTTATAGACTGCCTTCGTTGATTCATCAGTACTCTTGTTTAAAGAAGGAAAATCTTCCTCATATGGCTTAACCATCATACAAGGTATAGGAGAAGGAGGTATATTTAGGATTTGGTTTCACCTCCCCTTGTAAGGCCTTATGGGGAGCTTAGTGTTCTTCCTTCTCTTCTTGTTATTTTTTGTAACATCCCATTTGTAACATCCCATCACCGATGGGAAGGGTATTTTAGTAAATTGGGACGGATTAGGAGTATTAAATTATATTTCGACATGAACATACAACATATAGCCTCTATAATGATGATTGTTTTCCATATGCACATGGTACACTTGCATTCATGACATTTCCCGGCTTAGGT
>JANVCQ010000005.1:20958890-20980098 GCA_025531925.1 Erythroxylum plowmanianum | reverse complement strand
TAAATTAAGTTCGATTTGAGGTTTCTTTCGTGGTGAGGAATTCCTCCCTCGTGAGATGCGCGTCCAGATGTCACGTAAGACGTCAGGCACGCGACTCACCGGGAAGGGGTTCCAACAATAAATCTTGGAGGTAGTGATCTCAACATCTTCTTGAATAGTTTCATATTGGAATATTTCTTCCTGAGCTGATGTGCCTGATTCACTATATCTCGCAACCTTTCACGAAAGTCCCCAATAGTCTCATTCTCATCCATCTTTAGTTCTTCAAACTACACAGCTAACATCTATAGTTTTGATGTTATAACAGATTTTAAACCTTCATGAATGGTCTGCAAAGCATCTCAGCGATTCACAAGCTAATATCATTGAGAAGCGTCCTTCATCGACAGCACTAAATATTGCATGCATTGCTTTTGAATTTCCAAGTGCACTTTCTTCTTCGAATCTTGTCCATTCAGGTTGATCTTTTTGAGTTGTCTCTTCTTTATTGTCAGTAATCGTTGGATGCGTCTACCTATGTACTGCCGAATGCCAAGATTTTGTATCTTGAGTTTGGATAAAGCTAGCACTAGAAGATGTGTGTGTGTAGATATGTATCTGCTGACCTACTTCCACTATACGATCCTCCTATGACTATCACAAATATGTGGCAAAAGAGTTAATGTTAATTGACATCAGCACTCCATCACTGGCTTGTTTATGGGAAATCAGCATATGAGATTAGGTGTTACGGGATGGGAAGCCAAACTCCATTCCACGGTCATTCTTCCTATTAAAGCACTTATTCCTCTCTGGAGTGTTTTTATATATCAACTCTTCAAATTCAGCTGTGTTCTCAAATTGGAGTTTTGGGGTTGCCTTTTTCAAGACAAAGGATCGATAGTACTCATCTTCACTTTTAAGGATTATGTGTGAAGAAGTTATGTGTGTGAAGTGAATTTGACAAAGTCGATGGTGTGCTACTATGTGCATGACCATCATTTTGGATGGTGTTGTCATAGGCTGAAGGAAAGTTGGGTTGGGCTGCTATACCTAGAGTCTTCATCCTATAGCTATTAATTAATACTGGTGTTTGTGTGTATCAGCCCATAGTTTATGATAACAACTTTCAGACCTGTTTCGGTGGAGTTGAATCTATAGAGGAGCTATTTCTCTGTTCTTTCTCAAGTGTTGTTGCTTATGTTGAATTTTGTTTAATCACTTGAGTTGTTTATTTTGTTTCGTTATTATTGAACATTGATTGAGAAAATCCTCTATTTAGGTTAGTATGAGGTGGTTGTACTATTGAGTGTGAAATTTTTGACAGAAAGTGAGGTTGAGAGATAGTATTAAGGGTTGGGTGGTGTCAGCTTAGTAAAGCCTTAGGTAAATCTATTGTACTTCGATAAAAGTTATTAAGCTAGGTGAGTACCTTGCAGACGTAGGCAAGGTATGCTGAAATGCGTTACCAAATTTTTGGTGCTTTTATTATTTTGTTTTTGCTTGGTTTTACTTTTGTTCATGCCAAAGACTTTATGGAAAGTTTGCAAAACAGTTAACACTTTCAGTTTTTCAATTATTCACATTTATTTTATACATCACAAGGTTGTAAATTAAAGGTCATTCACCCTACAGAACAATACAAGAAAAACAAATATATGTCCTTGATTATACTTATTCTATCATGGTATTAATAAGAGCCCACATCAATCAAATAATTCTCTTACAGTTACAACATTATGAAGAACATCACATAAGTAATATAAAGAATACCACAAAAGGCCACCAATAATCTCATAATAATAAACAATCTTAGAAAATAATTTTCCTACACTACCATTTAACCAAACCGCAAACTTTCTGACCACACTATTAGATTATCTGAATTACCTTATATAGAAAAGTCAAATGTGACCCATCTTAATCCCCTCTAATTTTATTGGCTTTGTTCATGGTATTGTTCTACCATTAGATGGCACCTTAGGTCTAGACTCCCATTTTCCCGAAAACATCAAGTGGAAGAGACTTGATTAGTTAGTTTATTAATTCTTTACTGCATCACTTTCAAGCTTAATTGCACGTCTCACACTTAGTCACCATACTGCTCACAATCTTTAGGTAGGACTTAAAAAACATTTCACGTAGCAGTCAACTTCTCAATAATCTCTCCTCTGTCCAAAAAATTCATACTATAAAAAAGGTTCCAATGCCATCATCAATTTCCTCTCCATCTCCATTAGAGACAAAATCTCTTATGAAGACCTTGTTCTCTTCACCTTAAATCGATTACCAACTAAATTTGAATCTTACATCTCTGTAATAGAGAGTCAAACTAGCATCATCAACTTTATCGAGCTAAAGACAAAACTTCTACTCCATGAATAACGTTGTTCTCTTTTAACTTACCACTACCATCAGACACATTCTTTATTACTTATTCCAATGGAAGTCACTCCTCATATGAAGCAAATGGTAGAGTTGGCAGGAGAGCTCAAAGAGGAAAACACTCCCCTAGAAATGAATAGTGGCAAAGCGCTAACTCATTTAGGTAAAATTTCTAATAAAGTGACAACTTTAATGGGATATACTATTCCTTTAGTCCATATAGCTTAATGAGGTGTGTCACCAATTTACCCATCATCCTCATCAGAATCAAAACCAAATCTAACATAACACATCCCTTTATAGTTCCAATTACAATCCTAAACCACCTATTCAATGTTAAATTTGCTAGAAATGGGGACATATCGTTGCCCACTATTGCATTCGCTACTTTGAATCTCATAGTAGCCAATATGGCTCTCACTATGCTACCAATAATCTTACTAAAACTTTCTCTATTATAAATATTCAACCTAATCAAGATCTTACTCCCTTCAACACTAGTACTATTATTAAAAGGTTACCAGAGATTACTTTTAATTCCCATGTCATAGAATTAGTCACACCATATAAATGATTGATTTACTATTTCTAGGCTTATGAGAAATTTATGAATTTTAAAACCATAAGTGCACAGTTTAAGTATAGCTAGCACAAACAAATGGGTTGATACCATAATGACTGTAGGTACTAGTAATTACCCTTTTCTTGTTATCTTAACATCGAATCAAATTGTGGATTTAATTAAAATTAAACTAAATAACTAAACTAAGGTTTCACATTAAAGAACTCAGAACAAAGAAAATACTAAGAAAAGTCAATATCAAACAATAGAACTTAAGTGATCAATCCTCCTAAGAATCCTTAAATATTAACTCTTGATCATATAGTTATATTATTGATTCTTGGACCATGAAAATTCTTATTTTATGTTAATATCTTTCCCAACACTATTAATAACTATTCCATCAGTTAATTAACAGAAATCTCTTTCTAGTTAAAGCCACTAAGATTGCATCATTGATTCGTGAATTTCACTATTAGGTTTGACCATAATCTAGAGGATTTATGATGAACTATCTCTAGTTTTGTATGCAACTCCTTCCAATTATGATAGATCTATTTACACAAAAGATTTCTCAATCTCAATCATATGAAATGAAATCATAAACTAATATTTCAAATATATTAGAACACGAATATAATGCATAATTGAGTGGGTTAATTACATTAAAAAATCCCAAACTTTGATCAATTTTGCAATTTTAACTCAAACTTTGAAAAGTGGCAATAAAAATGCTCGAACATTCAATTTTTTCAATTCTAGCTTGACATTAGTTTCTCCGTTATATTTGCTGACATGGAATGCCATATGTGTAGAAACCCTTATTATTAGTACATATCAGCAGTGGTTAACATTAATGTAACGACATCATTTAATCACTTTTGTAAACAACATAATTTTTAAAATAACCTAAACCCCTTTCTTTTTCAATTTGCAAAACTTGACTGTTAATTCTCACCTTTCACCCCTTCATTCATTTGCCCTCCGACTCTCACCCTTTTACTTTTTAGTTTACCCAAATTTGTTTGTTTGTTTGGCTGACAGTCTCACCCTCTTCATTTTTAGACTGCAGCCTCAAAGACTTCATCACTTTTCACTAGAAGTTCATTTTTCCCTTCTTGATGCCCTCAGCCCTTCACAGTCATTCAAATGAAGTTTAAGTTTTTTTTACACTTAGGGGCATTTACTGCTTCATCTACCTCGATTTGTTTCTCTTTCAAAGTTCTTACTTAACATTTTAGAAGAAGATGGTGATAGTGGTTTATCTTGTTTTGTAACATAAAGATTGGTTTTTCAAACTAGATAGTGAAATATGTTCCTTCTTTATGAATGAAGGCTTTACTTCTAGTTATAGATATTGCTAAATATGTGATGTCTCAAGAATTGTCTTAGGGAGCATGGGGTTTCAAAATTTTGTTTTGATTAAGGATCTCACAATTTTGCATTGTAAAATACAAAAAAACAAACCAGAGATCTTTATGGAATTTCAGTAGTCTTTATTTACTTTTACAAACTATTTTGATAAAGATTTAGTGATTTAATTACTGGATAAAATAATTATTTTAGGTTGCTATTACATCTTCACTAAGAAAAAGTGTGAAAGAGATATACTTCATAGCTTAATAGATGAATACATCTATAAATTTTCTCTGTTCATTTTTTGCATATGCAAAAATGACATTTAAGGATAAGCTCAAGTTGTTAGCTTTAAGGCATTTATTGAGCTACATTCTTCTGGTGATGATTCCATTAATGCAATCCTTCTTAATCAACATGCTTCTTACAATATTAACTCTTACCCATTTTTCTCCAGTTCCTAAATATCGTTATGACTACCAAAGAAAATGAAACTAAAATCAAAGTGTCAATCTTTTTTCCATTTCTTAAGAAGGGTTCATCTTTTTTTTGCCTAATAGGCATGTTCAATCATTCTTTTGATATTGTACATTGTTGACTAATTTACACATAATCATTACATGCACTCCTCCTTCATGTCAAAAACATCCTTAGTTTGCTTCATGAAAAGTTCTTATGAATTTTTTTCGCAGACTTGAATGTACAGGCCACAACAGTGCTACATTTAAGGTAGTAATTAAATATTTGTATGATGATATTATAACAAGACAAAGAAATATTGGCAATAGTAAACTATATATAGGTTTCATTGGTTATGCACCTAGTATATATTTGACATAAAAAGAATGTTAAAGTGTCCTTAATGGATTCAAGGGTGCTATTTATTATACTTTTGATAGTGTAGCAGAATCTAGAAGGATATATTATCAATTTTATCAAGAGAAAGCATTATGTTCAACGGTAAAATAATTTTAATATATATTATTTAATATATGTGACAATTTAATTTGGTTCAATTATAATTAATATTGATATTTCTATATATAATTTAGATCTTGAATATTGATTGCCCTAATTATAATGAGAAGATGAAGTTACGGATATCAAATGCTAAGCCTAACATTGGTCAACATTTTTGTGAATGCAATAATACAAAAGTAAGTATTGCAATTTTTTTAGCAATGTCATTCGTATAAATTGATGTTAATCAATATTCAAATTAAAGGTGACTTATAGATAATTGGTATTAGTAAAAGAGATGAAAGTTTGTTATTGTTAAAAAATATGTCAAATAAGTTCTGTGCATTGGGGTAAAAGTCTTATTTGGAAGATGTATTGTTGTTCGCAAAAAGTAAGTATGTATAATAATTTATGTGTATAATGCAAATTTGTCATAAGTACTAATATTTATGTTTATATCTTTATTTTGTAGGTCCAACGCGATCTCATATCTTGGGCATTGGATGTAAGTATAACAAAAATGGAGACATTGTAATAATTAGAAGAGCAAATGTAACTATTATTTTTACTATGACTCTTTTGTTTTTTATTTAATCACCTGCCACTATAATTTTCAGTTGTAAGCTTTTCATGTTTCCCATGTGATTTAATGGTTTCCAATTTACTTAAAAAAACATATTTCTTTTACAACAATTTTCTTTTTAGAATGGGAACGTATTTTAAGAAACCTTGTTTGTACACTAAAACTGAATTTGTTTGCATTCTCCATGGTTCATTTCTTATACAAATTTAAATATAACCATTTGTAATTGTAGTAAGAAGAACTTATATTTTAGTTATATCAAAGCCCCAAGAATCTTAGAAGCAACAATAGATGGAAGGCTATTGTGTAGAATTTACGACAACTCAAATAATGGTTAGTGTTGAGTAATAGAACAATACAACAATATATGTATAGAAAATCAAAAAATACAACAATAGATTTTTTGGTGGCAATACAACTCAGAAAATCTAATGCAAAACCAAACAAGTGTAAAGTGAGAAGTTCAACAGAAAATCTAATGTAGACATAGGTTATAAGATTAAAATTTCACCAGATCTACTAGCAGCAAAAAAATTAAAGTTATACAATACAATACCAACTTAGTAAAAATATCAACTCTTTAACAACATAAAACAACTTTTTAACAGAAAATGTCATAGCTATAGGAATTATAATATTCGTTTCTATAAGTTCCATTCAAAGTTCCAACAAAATGCAATAAAAAATTAAATAACAATAGTGCAAAAATTAAATAATAGTTGTTTAATTTTACAAACCATAGCAATTGTACAACATAACGGTTACAGAAAAAATGAAAATTTGGTATCTAGATTCTCAATCATCTACAACTTAAGATTTTTTCATAGCAGATGTTTTTGTCATCAGTTTGATGCTCCTGCTAGGTTAAGTTATATTGGCAGTTGTATTTTGGGAAGCTTGAGTAGTTGTTGCATTAGTATTTGGAGGTTCTAACACTTAACGTTGACTCCTACCCATCTGTTAAGTATAAACAACCAATGATGTAAATATTACCATCTCCCTTATAATTAGATATAAGTAGTATGAATATGTATTTAAATAACTTACTGTAAAGTAGGTATTCCCACTAACTTCCCCAAATATTACTCTATATCCTCTACTTGCCTATAAAAACAAAAGGAATTATAATGTTATACAAGTTAAAGAAAAAATTAAATATTATAATTAATATTCATTAACCATTGTCTTCTCTCTTCTTAATATAGAAGATGCAGTATTTGAACCTATAGATACTAATTATGTTGGTCTTTGAACTAAACAACTACGAATATTAGATGAAGGGGCTTTAGTTTTTAGTGGCCTTCCTCTTCTTCGCTACATTATACATATTGAAGATAAATAAAAAGTTAATAATTTTTCATGAATAATAAGACATTTGTTATATAACTAAAATAACTACCTTAAAAATTTTAGGTTGGCTTGAACATTGACTCTTATTTTTGCATCCTCTTATATTGTGACCAATTTCATAAAAATAATGGCATCTCATAGCCACTCTAACTTTGCTCAATTTGTTGGGATTTCAAGGATCTTTAGTTTGATCCTTTTTTCATGCCTTTTTTGGTCTTTCAAACATCTTTTTGATCAGTGGAGGTAATACTGGCTAAAGATCTTCAATCTTTGAACAAAATTTAGGCCCATTAATAGGTTCCATAGTATACTAGCAACTCTTCAAATAAGAATCATGCTTATAACATCGATTGACATAAGCATCGATACACTCCCTCTGATAAGATATGCAAGCCACAACATGTTTACATAGAATCCAAGTTATATCCTATAGTTTATATTGATAAGTTTGTGCTTGTAAGTCAACAATGTACTTGTCCTAAAAAGTAGTGACTTTAAATTTAAAATTCACATTTTTCCTAATCATACAATATCTTACATCCCATTTTTCTATCTCTATTTTCTTCCTTACTCTTGGGCATATATCATCAGTGGACTTTGGTATCATATCCCTTTTTCATGTATCAGAGTCATTAAAGAAACTCGAATGTCTTCTATCATACTGATTAAGATTTGTATACAAGCTTTATAAATGAATCCATTAAATGTCTCTAAAATATTTTTATGTACTAATTCACACTTCATTCTTATGCTCACAAAGGACTTCACAAATGTCTCTGGTTTCATAATTTTCAAATCCTTATAAGCCTTCAGTGAAATACTCTTCAACTTCTCCACCTCATCAAAATCTACTTCTATTGTTCAATTCACCGCTTTCTAAAATAAACTCCTATATCTGTGGCTTTTATGAATACCATACCAATTTGCATACATATGATAGCACATGTTCTATGTTTAACCTATGGAAGCAAATTCTTTAATGCTTCCACTAAACCCTGTAAAAAAAGGTAACATAAATTGAAGAAGAGAAATCACTTAATCAAATGAACATCACATATATGGATATTTAAAGTTTACCTTCTGCTAATCACTAACAAAAGTCCATGCATTTCCACTTATGTCGAGATCTTCTACAAAAAAAGCTCAAAAACCAATGCCACGATTGTTAATTTTCTCCCTTAACCACACCCTAACATATAAGAAACATTTGATTGCTTCCATCACAGCCTACTGCAGATAATAAAGCACCTCCAAGGAATGTCTTCAAAAAACATCCATCTGACTCGATTATCTTCCTACATCCACTAAGAAAACCATACATCCTAAAATCCAATATAAAATCTTTTGAACATTGGTTTTCTAGAATGTTCATTAAGTTCAGATTCAATAATATACTTCCCATCTGTGTCAACTTGTCTTAAATCATGTCCATTATACCATTACTTCATATAATGACCTTCCATAGATCCTCGAGCCATATTAATAACTTCCCATTTAGCCTATAACATTGAGATTTGTTGACCTACAGTGCATTTTTTAATTGGAGATCATCCATTATTTTAGTAATAGGCCAATTTGAGTACCTTCTAAACTTATGTAAAAATTCATTTGCTATCCATTTCTTGCTAGCTTTCTTGTTCCTGTGCACTTTACTGTAGTTATGAGTTCTTTCTACTCTCTTCACAATAAATGTTTTCTCATTTCTAATCCAGCTACCATACACCTAAAAAGGACATTATTCCTTATAAGATGGTTCTATTCTCACACAAGATCTCGCTATTGAAACATCATACCTATTTTTAATTGCGTACTCCCTTATTGCTTCCCTCAATTGCATCTCGTCCTTAAACTTCATTCCAATTTCAAACTTAAAATTTGTCATATCAACTTTTGCAGTAAAACTAACGTATTTCTTCTTCAGAATAAATGCTTCATCATCCCTACAAATTGGTAATTGAATTTTAGCATCACTATCATCATATTCATTATTTCCACAACATGAACTTCCTTCTTCTCTTCTAATATTTGTAACACCCCATATATGGAACCTACAACCATCCACACATATAGCAACCAAATTCCTATACATGTATTTAAGGTATACAATTCTATTCAATGCTATACATATTCACATTATAAAACTCGCTAATGCTTAACATTATCATTTAATAGTAGTAATAGTAATACATATTTACATTTACATGGTAATCCAAAAGAAAACATACAATTTCTTTTTTTATTACATGTGCAATCATTTGTAACTAAAAACATATTCCAAAAGTACTTTTTTTTCTATCTGTTGGCCTTGGTCCTTGTAGATGTTTCCTGTATCTCACTCTTAGGACTTACACCTACATGGATTAACACCCGTGCTAAACTTGAAAGCTTAGTGGAAAAATACTTAGTTTTTATGACCACAATAGTCATCCGCTAAGCACACATTGAGAAATATCATAACTCATATACCATAAATTCACATTCATGGACCAAACATTGATATTCAATGCTCATGTAAATAATGATGGCATCCTTAAGCAAAGTACATAATGCCAATATGCTTCAACATATTATCCATACATAGAAAATGCACATTTATAAGCCAAATATTGATATTCAACACTCATTGATACAAATTATCAATATAATTTCACATCATTAATTCACAATTACAACCAATACAAATGCTCATCATTACCAATTATTCATGTTTTCAATCTGGATTTCCTATTTATGACTGTTAAGTTTTCTTTCAGTGTTAAGCTTGCACATTTTCTATAGGTGTGGATAACGGGCATTATGGATACCCAAAGGCATAGTGTAACATCCCATTACCCATGTTAAGGCTAAAATTGTAAATGTGAGAGATTACGGAGGAAATAGGAAACACATTTCATGCTCATGCATTTCATGATATGCACATATATGTGAATAGTAAATTTTTGCACACATGAAAATGATTGTACATGCATTCATGCATAATTTCGGGTATAATTTGATTGTGTTGTGATTTTTTTGGTGTTTTGAGAATTTTGAATTCTATTTATATGGAAAATTATATTGGTTGGTAAGAATATTGCAATTGTGAATTTTGGTGAAATTAGGCATAAATTGCAAAAAATTATATAACTAAGGAAAAGACATCAAATGAAGACTTGAAGATAGTTGGATTGTAAAGGTGAGAGTTTAAGAGAGTTAGTTTCAAAAGAAACTAAGTTAGAGCTTAATGTGAGGGAAGTGACAAATGTCACCTAGGCTTGGTACTTTGCTAGAAGTAGTCACTGTTTTCTGAAAGTTAAAAGGTTAAGTTATATGTCTAAGTTCATCCTTCATTGGGATTATCTCCAAATTTTCTTTCCATACACAGAGTTTTTCATCGAACCCCTTCTAAAAGATCCCTCTGCTTTTCCTTCCTACACTAAACCCACTTTGTTATTCGTGTCTTCTACCCTAAGAAAAACCAGAAGCTGGTCATTATCTACAGTGAAGTACGTAAATTGCATGGAATTTAGGGCTTGAAGATTTTGGAGTTTTCAAAAGGTAAGTAGTGAATAAATCCTTTAGAGCTGGGGATTTATGTAAGAAAGTTAATAAGTAACTGTCATCTGCATGGGAAATGGCATTTAAGTGTATATTTATAAATACTGTAGGGTTGGAAGGAAAAATTTGGATATAGTGTTAATTTTAGTTCTTGAAAGATTATTAGTGATTAGGTGGAGAAAAAGTGATGTGGAGTTGAGATAATAAAAGCTTGATCTGAAATTTCAATAAAACTTTTGTACCAATCTTCCTTTTCATCTTCCCAACAGTATATAGTATGAAAACTATGGACATCTGAGCTGAAAGTCAGGGCCTTTATAAAGGAAGATGTTCAAAAGTGAAATTTGCTTCTTTTGTCTTTTTGCTTCTTCTGTGATGATGTCATTTTCTTCTATGTGACGTCATCTTCTTCTGTGTTTTGCTATCGTCTATGTTTTGCTTCTTTTGTCTTTTTGCTTCTTTTATGATGATGTCATCTTCTTCTGTGTGACGTCATCTTCTTCTGTGTTTTACTTCGTCTGTGTTTTGCTATCGACTATCTTTCTCTTCTTCTGTGTTACTGTTCATGAAATCTTTCTGTGTTACTGTTCATGAACTCCTTCTATGTTACTGTTCATGAACTCCTTCTGTGTTATTGTTCATGAACTTCTTTTGTGTTTTGGTTCCTTCTAAGTTTCGCTTATTCTGGGTTTTATTCCTTCTATATTTTGGTTCCTTCTGAGTTTAGCTTCTTATGAGTTTTATTCCTTCTAAGTTTTATTCCTTCTGTGTTTTGGTTCCTTCTGAGTTTTGCTTCTTCTGAGTTTTATTCCTTCTGTGCTTTGGTTCCTTCTGAGTTTCGCTTCTTCTGAGTTTTATTCTTTCTGAGTTTTATTCCTTCTGTGTTTTATTCCTTCTGTGTTTTGTTCCTTTTGGGTTTTGTTTCTTCTGAGTTTTTGCTTCTTCTGTCTTTCTTCGCCTGGCTATAACTTCTTCTATAGGATCCCAAACGAATTGATTCTTAAACCATTGGACTCGTAACACCTTTCCCTACACCTCCACCTAAAAATCATAGCCATCTGAAATGAATTAAGAAAGATTGAGTGAGAAACGTGGAACGGGTACAATGAGTGCACTCTTACATTATATGAACTGGGGTTATTCCACTAAACCTACTTAATTATTTTGATTATATCTGGATCTATAGGATCCCAAATGAGATGATTTTCAATTTGAAGTAATCTAGAGATATAAGCCTACAAATTGTCTCAAGAAGTCCAAATTATGATCCAGCTTCTAAGATGTTTAATCTATAAATGGAAGTCAGGCATAGTACATTGTTATTGAATGTAAACGGTAGACCAAAAGGGGGTTTTGGAAAAATCTGAAAGTAAGCCAATGAGTAATGAATTGTAATTTCAATAGTTTTAGCGAGGCATACACCTAAGTATAAATTATACTTAGATGAGTTTTGATACGAGATCGATTTTCTGGTGGAACTTGATGGAAGATACCTAGGATTGTCATAAGCATGCATTGTGCATATTTTATATACACACTTGTGCATAAGGGAATGCTTATAATTGTGCAATTATTAATGTGTGTGCATCGTGTGTTTGGCATATTAATGTGCAGGATAAACGTCTGCATTCAAATGTTTCCAGATCTTGAAGCTAGTGATAATCTGGAGCGTACTGTGAGTAGACCGAGATGGTTTTACTTTATTGCTTGCTTTGTTTCATTTTGTATTAATTGACTACTGAATGTGATTGATTGTGTTGGTCCGATGATTGTGATGTTGATTTGGATATTGAAGTGCTACTTGAATGTGAATCGGATGAACTATGTGTACTTAATGTGATTGTTAAATGTGTTATGAATGTGCATTTGCATATGGATGAAAGTGTGAATTCTCAACTCTAATGTTGAATGCCGAACTAAGGTCCGAAGATATGAGAAAGTGATTAAATGGGATAT
This sequence comes from Erythroxylum plowmanianum, assembly GCA_025531925.1. Lineage (NCBI taxonomy): Eukaryota > Viridiplantae > Streptophyta > Magnoliopsida > Malpighiales > Erythroxylaceae > Erythroxylum > Erythroxylum plowmanianum. The sequence continues at coordinate 20,967,430 of JANVCQ010000005.1, read as the reverse complement.
GCAAATGTGAGTGATGCATTCCATTGCATGAATGCATGAAATATAAAGAAGATGTGACCAGAGTAGCCACCGATCAGAGCTTAAAGCTCAATGAGTGAAAAGAGCCTCGAGCTCAAAAGTGATTCAGAGCCTCAGGCTCAATGTTTAATGAGTCATATATGGGACAGTTATCAACCCTACATGGGACAGTTTAGGCATTCGATCACAATAAAATAACAAATGAAAAGTGGGTCTCATGCACTACATATGCATAATGTAAATGATTAAATTGCATTGAATGTGAAATGTTAACTGATGTGGATGTGATTTATGTGTTATGTGATTGGGTGAGCCATCGATGATGGTCACTCACTGAGTTCGCAAAACTCACCTAAAATTTATAAATATTTTTCAGGATCAAAAGAATATCCCGTTAGGCCAACGGAAGTATACATATAGCATTCAAGTGAAGGATAGAGGTCGGGATCAATTCGCGTCCGCATTGCGTTTCTCTATTTTGTACTGAATTGTATATTCTGCAACTTTTTGTATAAATTTGGTTTCCGAAATGACTAAAGTGTTTTGTATTTGTGAAAGGGCTCAATTGGCTAATGAAAATTTTATTGATAGTTTTGTGTTAATTGAAAATGTTTATGAATAAATGTGGGCCCATATTGAGTATCAATTTTTGCATATTGTGGTTGTGTTTGAAAAAAAATTATATCGATTTTTAAATGATTGAGTGCTTTAACACGTCACCCTCACGGAGCACGGACTCGGATATCACCTATCGATGTCAGGTTCGGGTCTTGCGAGAGTGGGATGTTACACATAGAACTGTGGATGCCTGAAAGCATCGAACTGTGGATACTCGAAGGTATCAAATTGTGGACACCGATGATGTCAAACTATTACAGTGCCTGTAGGTATATCTATCTATCCACAACCAAGACAATAAAGTAGGCAATATAACATTTCCTTTAATCATTTGTAAATTTCATAATTCATATATTAACTAATCATATTATATACATTTCAAGTCATAAAATATGTATTTGTATTCATATATGCAAGTTATGGCTTACCACTGTTAGAAAAGTATCAAAATCATACTTGTATAATCATACTATACACATGTGAGTAATGAATGCATACAAATCATTTATGTACATGTAAATTTTCTTTGGAATGCATTATGCTCAATTTTATATTCCAATGTTCAGTTTCCCAATTCACATGTGGTAAGTCCTATGTAATTTATTTCTAGGCATTTGAAAAGTTTTATACACATTCAAAAGGGTAGATAAGATTCAGTAAAAATTAGAAACAAAAATAAACTCAAAACAATGCAATTTGAGCTAAAACCCAAAGTGGGTTTAAAATAGGCAAGCTATCAGTCCAAGAACAAATCATATGATGGAGTCTAGTTGTTCCTTAATATTTGTGTAGAAAAAGTTAGAACCTGGTTTGATGGTCTTCTAAAAATTTTTCCATCTATGTCTCTAGTTTCCAAAACATTAAATATTAGGCCATTCAGATTTCTAACACATCATGTTGCTCCAAAACAGGGGCAACATCAGGCCACCATTTTCTATCCCAGTTTCCAACATCATAAAGCCAGAATTAAATTAGAGTCTCTTCTATAAATTTCTATTTATATATCTTGCTTTTCATATGCAACTAAAATCACCAAATTTAGAGGTTTGTAGGCTAATTTATGACCCAAATAATGTGACTGGTTTAATAAACCCTAGACAGAATTCCACTGCACGATAATCTCTTGTCGTATTCAAGCAATTCTATATAAGATAACACCTAAATAGCACCATAGAATCATCCCAGAAACCATGATACATCCAAATGAATCTTTTTACACATTCAACTATATAAAAATATAGAAATTAACTAAGTGGAGTTCCAAACCTTAAAATTGGCTAAATAGTTCTTCTAGTGCTTTTCCTTCACTTCTTCTTTGGCTTTGCTTGAATCACTAAGTGAAAAATGATGGGATGAAGAAGGTGAAATGGAGAGTAGAAAATTTTGAAGTTAAGCTATCAAAGTGTTGTCCATCTCCCTTTTCCATATGCCTTTTCATGAATTTTCTAGTCTTATACACATGTTTCCATTGGACCATATGTCATAATCCTATTAGACCATATGTTACAGTCCCATTAAACCACATGTTACAATTCTATTGGACCATGTGTTACAATTATACTAGACACGCATGCTTTAATCTTATTGGTCCATGAGTTAACTTTAGGAAAATTGCCTATTGGTCCTTCTTTTTCCTTTAATTCCCGCATTGGCCCATAATCTTATCAATTAATTTTATTCCCCTATATCTTAATCTTCTAATGGGATAAATTTCATGCAATTTGGTTAATTATATCAGGAGTTATACCTTAAAAACTACAAGCTATTTGAAAACAAGGAAAGTAGCTATTGAAAACAAGGAAAGTAGCTAGAACTGAACTTCAAAACTTTTAGACGCAGAATTAGATTTCGGTTCCTTCATGAAAGTTTTAGACCTTGTCTATAGTTTAATCTCCAATTAAAGTTATCCAATTTGGAGGTCTATAGGCTAAGATATGGCCAAATTATAGAAATTTGTTCAGTGGGAGAGGTACATATCCTAAATTAACTAACTTCGGTCTTATTATGCAAAAGCAACACAAAAATACATCCAATTTAACCAAAAACGTCCCATTTGCTTATGGAATACTTTTGTTATCAATTCCCCTAACATCACATTCATAAATCCAAGCAAACATATAAAAACTTTCCATACATATTTCACGTCTAATTATATGTCCATGCCAAAACAAAAAAAAAACCCATTAACCCATATCCTTTACATTAAGTACCATTATATCTTTTATTATACTTAAACATACTTAATTCATTATGTTCACTTCTTAATACACCCTAGTGTTTCAATAAGAAAAATAAAAGTTGTCCTTTTTCAGACACAAAATATTTAAGACATTGTAATGATCGTGGGTTGACCAGCCCACGATAGTTCCATGAAAGGCAACTCATTTCTTCCGATGGCCCTGGGTTCCAGTGGCGGCCGATATCATAGTCTTTGGATCATAGGACATGCTTGTGGAAGAAGCAAGATCCTGAGTCTCTCTTTAGAGTTGATCCTGACTCATTCTTTTCTGTTTGGACTCACCAATCACTAGCCCATCTCCCAACTATGAAGTTGACCCATCTGATATAACAGTTAAGGAAGCATTATTGACATTAAGTGCTAAAGGATTTGAAAAAAATTTCTTCCTTGATTCACTCTACCAAATCTCGCCATAGTCAAATTAGATTTTTCAAATTGCCTTTCCTTATCCATATCCACACCACCATCCCCTAAATTGTTTCGTTTTGATTGACTACTGGAAGTTTCATCGGAATCCACCATCGGATGCATCCAATGATCACCAATATTTCTCTACACCCGACAAGATGGAGCTCTTAGTCTAACAGAAAATTTACGAACAGCTTTCCCAGGTTCAAACTCTAGCAACTTAAGGTAAAAACATTCCATGTGGCCAAAGAAACCACATATAAAGCAAAAAGAGGGAAGACATTCGTAGGCAAATTCAATAATAAACCATTCACCTTTATCATGCTTGAGCTTAAAATCCTCCCTTATCGGACGATAAACATCCTAATTGACCCTTATATGCATATAAGAATTCCAGGAATTCTCAAAGTTCTTCGAATCTGCTTCCATAAATTGGCCAATCTTATCGCCAATGTCCTTCAGTACCTTTTCCGATTGGAAACCAAACCTGAGACCTTTTACTTGAATCCATAAATGAACATGGAATAAAGGAACCTCTAATGGAGAAGAATAGTTGCCAAATCGTTCCAAAAGAAGCAGTTGATTGTCGAAAGTACAAGGACGCATATCCAAGATACAATGTACATCAACCTCATGAAAAAGCTGGAACATATAGACGCCACCATGAACCTCTCTAATCTGCATTCCCATCAATAGCCACCATAAAGAGGCCATAGTATGCCTCATAGCATAAAAGTTTATGGCTTTTTCAGTCAAAAATCTCCCAAATAGGTAGAGCTTTGCATCTTCATTTTGAACCAGATCCTCATTGCCATATACAAGGCCATCATCCTGATCACCATCAACCGATAGGTTAGCCACTGCAACTGAAACCTTATCGTTCTCCATGGCTGGCCACACAAACCAAACAAGAGATGAAACCCTAAAAAAATAGGGATGAGAAAACTACTTGAGAGGAGATGAAAGAATATCCACTCTGTCCTGTGAGTTACTTGATAAACAGATTCCAAACTTTTCTCTTTGCATATTATTTTCATGAGTTCCCTATACTTCCAATGAAGATGCATGTTTTCAATTGTTCCTGCAAAAGCCCCCTAACTACCTGACAAGAAAAAAAAAAAGCAATCAGAAACCTTCACCGTCTAAAGAGGGACCTACTTTCCTTTTAAATAAGAAAATTCAAGTCATCTTTATATAGGTCCATACCAAAAAAATAAAATTCCACGTCACCATTTAAGCAGCCTAACTCTAACTTTGTCAATTGTTCCATTAGATCAAAGGCTATTTTAAACATTTTCTAACATTATCGCTTATTTTAAATATTTTTAAAATTATAATTTATTTTGAACATTTTGAATGTTAAGATCTAACTTAAATTTTAGTGTAAACATTAAGGTTAAATTGTTCTTTTAACCTTTTTTTATATCAACTCGTTAAATTGAGTATAATATTAAGCATTTATCTTATCCTGTGGATTTGTTGGATTCTTTTTTTTTTTTGGTGTTATAATAAAGACATTATCCAGAAGACCCTCTAGGGAATTCTACACCCAAAATGTTAACCAATAACCGCGATGAGAGAAATCTAGGTGGTTGGTGGAGCACTTCAAAATTCAAATCCTTATCACCTTTGGCCTGAGCATCTACACAAAAATTGCCTTCTGTCAAAAGTATGTTGAAAAGAAATCTCCCAGGATCTACATTGAAGCTTCCTAATGTCCTCAACCAAGTGGATTGAACTAGGAATTTGCCACCTTAAGGAGATCAAGCACCACCTTTGCATCAAGTTCACGAATAATTTTCCGGTAACCTTCCGTCCAAGCCAATAATAAACCCATTCGAAGTGGCAAGTAATTCTGCCACCATATTAGAACAATATCCCAAGTGAGCTTAGAAGCCAAGAAGCCACTAGCCTGTGGAAGACCATACTACGCCGCCTGTCCCAGCAACACCAGGTTCGCCCTAGAAGCCCCATCCGTGTTAAGCTTAACAAAGTCACTTGGGGGAGTATACCACCGAACCATAATTTACTTCTCGCTTTATGTACTGTCTTTACTAAAGGCATGTTGTAACTGTTGGGCCACCAATTGCATTGAAGCTATAAAAGCTCCCTATTCTTCATTAGCCAAACTGTCAAAGATAATGCCACACCAACAGGTTTACAAATGCCATGCAAAAGTAATAAAAGTACATTTCCACCCGAATTCATTACCATGAGAGAAAGTAGACCTATTTGGATTTTCCACTAACCAATTAGGATAAGACAAGCCAAAAAAGTCAACTTGTAGCCCTCTGGTAATATAGTACCCCAAACTCTTTACAAAAATTGCAATCACGTAATACGTGCAAAGAATTCACCTCAGCCAGCATAGTTACATAAAGTACAAGCATTTAAAGTAGTCATGCGGCGTTTAAAACATTAGTCATTAGTCAACAGCCTATCATGCATGGCTACCCATAAGAAATGTAGCCAGCAGGATGCTCCAGGGAGCTTCCATAGCCAGTGTATTCGAAAATCATTTGGACTACACCATGAAACTAAGACAGCACGATAAGTAGATCTAGAAGTAAACTTACCATCTGAGCTTCGTCTCCTTATTCTTTTATCTTCTGTATAAGTACATTTAGGGAGGGTATTCCTCAAAAAATTAACCGCTACCTCCATAGGCAATTGTGCAAATAACAAATATAAATTCCACTCACCAACGACTGTGACGTTATCAACAACTGTAGCATCCAAATTAGCAAACCCAGGCATGTTCCCTATATCATCTTCACTAGCAGGTCGCCCAGCAAGTTATCATTCCGAAATTGCACCTGACTTCCATCACTTATTCTCTAGACCAAACTTTCATCTAGCAACCACAAAGCATGCACCAAAGCACGCCATGAGGGAACCAAATGACCTTTTTATCTTGAGTGCGAGCATAATAGATGGCATCCCCATTTACTTCATTTTTGGCCTTTAGAACACGGACCCACCCAGACGGCATCTCCATTGGTTAAAAAATGTTAAGTAGTACGAAGGTTTGGTCAAAAGTGCTTCTATAGCACATCTGGGCAGAGATTTCGACATCCTCAGGTTCGTTGCTTTGATCATGCTAGATCTCTAACTCGCACATCCGATTGTCGGGCCGCCGCTATGCATGACTACAGAATTAGCTAGTGGATGCGTCACTTCGTCAAGATCTGTCTACAAATGTAAGATGTGATAGAACTTTTGCAAATTCATATAGTCCTCTGTCAGATCTTCTTTTTCCCTTGATTCCTATAGTTCCATCTTCTCTTTCTCTCCGTCCTGCTGTTCGTGAGAAATGTTTAGATCCTTTCAAGATCCACAAGTAACAGGAGCTATCTCGAACATTTGGACCATGTGTTGATCCATGGAGGAGGCTCCCTCGTTGCGGAAGCGAGAGCAGGAGCTTGAGAAGAGATCGTTCATGTTCACCGATTCAGATCTGGGATTGCATTTAAAGCCTTTTTCCTTTCTATCTAGATCCTGATTATCGCTCCCGGATCTGTCTTGTTGGACCCCAATTTTAGAGCCCAACATTTGGATTCATAAAGTGTTAACATATTATTCTATAGAGTTATTTCAAGGGATCCTTATTAGTCACCATCCCACATAAGTGGCGCCCACACCGATCAAACATCCAAACTAACTCATTTCTCCTATTTCAGAACAAATTTTGGGAAAACTCAAACTGTAAATACACTTTAAATTCTTCAGAATAATGTTTCCCTATTTTCTTAAATTTCTAATGACACCAAATTCATTCAATTTTGCTTAGAACTCTAAGAATTAGGATCCAAACCTTTTCAGATTGCTATCAACTAGGACAGTACATTATACCCAACTTTCACCCAGAAAATTATAAATCTTGGGGACTTACTTAAAACTCTATTCCTTCAAATCATTTGAAGCTCTATGTCTTTAATTATAAGAATCATCTCATTTAGAGGTCGGATGACGCAGTTATAGTAGAAGGAAATCAAACAAGGTTTTGTCCTCAATCATGCTAAACATGTTTTGAGGCAAATGGCATAACTTTCTCAATATAAATCCGATTTCAGTGTTCTTTGGATGGTTTCAAATAGAACTTCAAGATCTACAACTTTCATGAGACTTTGAATACTAATTCGGTCATTTACAGGGTCAAAAGTGGGATAAGACAATAGGATTAGATGAACCTAGATGAAGTAGGATCAGATGAACCCAGATGAAGGGTAAGATGAATTGGGAAAATTGTCATAACTTTCACTAGAGAACTCATATTGAGGTGTTCTTTGGATGGTTCGAAAGGTAATTTCAAGCGCTACAACTTTTATGAGACTCTAAGGGCCAATTCAGTCATCTATAGGGTCAAAAGTGGGATAAGACGATAGGATCATATGAACTCAGACGGAGAGTAAGATGAATTGGTAAAATTGTCATAACTGGCCCTAGAGAACTCATATTGAGGTGTTATTTAGATGGTTAGAAAGGTAATTTCAATATCTACAACTTTTATACAGACCTTGAGGACCAATTCAGTCATCTACAGGGTCAAAAGTGGGATAAGATGATAGGATCAAATGAACTCGGACCAAGGGTAAGACAAATTGAGAAAATTCTCATAACTTTCCCTATAGAACTCTAGATTGAGGTGTTTTTTGGATGATTTGAAAGAGGACTTGAAAATCTACAACTTTCATGAAGACTTTAAAGACAGATTTTGTTATCTAGAGGGTCAAATTTAGACCAGAAGATGATCTGGTCAACATAAGACGAATCAGAAGGTCAACTTAAGAAGAAGTAGAAAGTCAACCTAAGACGAAGTAGAGTCAACTTAAAACGAATCAGAAAGTCAACCTAAGATGAATTATAGTCAATTTAAGACGAATCAGAGAGTCAACCTAAGATGAATCAAAGTCAACTTAAGATGAATCAGAAAATCAACTTAAGACTAATCAGAAGGTCAACTTAAGACGAATCAGAGTCAACTTAAGACGAACCAGAATACACTCCTGAGCATCTCCACTTATAAGGATCATAACTTTTGACTCTGATGTCCAAAAATTTAATAATATGTACCATTGTAAAGCTAGAAAGATAATCTACAATTTTCTAGAAGACAACTTTGCCTATTTCAACCTAAATTAATCCAGTTTTTCTCCCAAAGTCAAAGTATGAATTTTACTCCTATGGAAGACTTGAAAATGAAACTCAACAATTTGGAAATATCAACTGTAAAACACCATCATACATCATTTTCATC
>JANVCQ010000005.1:20945605-20958790 GCA_025531925.1 Erythroxylum plowmanianum | reverse complement strand
TACCACCCTCGCGGGTCGTGGGCTCGGATATCACCGTCGATGTCGGGTTCGGGTCTCGCGGGAGTGGGATGCTACAGTAATGCCCCGAAAACTACATGTTGATCGAAAACAAGGACAACATCCAAAACTCAACTTTAAACCAAAATTCAAAACTCTTAGAAGCATAGTCATATTTTTGTTCCTTCATAAAAGTTTTAGAATTATGTCTCTAGTTTAATCTACAATTAGAATTATCCAATTTAGAGGTATACAAGCTAAGATATGGCCAAATTATAGAAATTTGTTCTGTGGAACTTATCCATTCAACGAGGTACACATCCCAAATCAACTAACTTCGATCTTATCAAGCAAGAGCATCATAAAAATACATCAAATTTAACCAAAATGTCCCATTTACTTATGGAATACTTCTTTTATCAATTACCCTCACATCACATTCATAAATCCAAGCAAAAATATCAAAAATTTCCATACATATTTCACGTCGAAGTATGTATGTCCATGCCATAGAGAACAAATTATCCATTTACCCTTGTCTTTTACATTAAGTACCATTATATCTCTTAATATACTTAGATGTATTTAATTCATTATGTTCACTTGTTAATACACCCTAGATATGCTATAATACCTCCAGGATATATGTTGGGGTGTTATAATATATGTTGATGCTTATGTTCTAACCAATGAAATACTATATAGGGGTAAAAGAATTACTCCACTCAAAATATTATGTGTTGTTGCCTATTTGACAGACCTTTTATATATGAAATGGTTAGATGAGAAGGTATTGGAAACGAGTTTGGAGTTCATTTAGAAATAGTAATAAATTTAACAAACCAGTTTCATATGACTCCACGTATGATGTTTAATAAACCAATTTCATATGACTCCACATATTTAAAATAGAAATAAATTTTAAATAAACATGATTTTTACAATTAATTTTTCGTAGCCTTTTTAAATAGTATGTTCTTTATATGTTTAGGAAAGTTTTACTTAGTTCACTTAGGCTAAACTAACGTGCTTGGATTTCTTTCACTATATAAAGGTGAGAAATATCATTTGTGATATTATAGAGAAAGAGGAAGATCTTAACATTTGCAAGAATTCTTTAACTATGTGCATTCTTTGTTAAAGAATGTTATTCAAAGATGTTTTTATATTTTAAAAGTAAGATTTCCTACACTTTCGAATATACCAAGTTATGATATGAAGAAACAAAAATTATTATTATTACTTGTTATATTATGCATAATTTTATTATAATGCATGGATAACACAATGAATTATTTGATGATTGCATTAAAAATGAAGAGTAAATTGTGAAAAGTGTAAATGAAGATGCAAGTTCTTTATTGGAGTACAACACCACTTAAATATAACTTTAGAGTATGTATTGAAAATGAGAAGAAATTGCTAGGCAAATATAGAATGATCATATTAATGAAAGATCTAATTGATTTATATTTCTTTTTGTAATTGATACTATTATTATGTTTTAAAGCATGGCATAACATAAATAACATCTTTTATTATATAATAGGAAAGAGCTAATATAATTTATATAATTTATGAACTTTTATTATATAAAATTGATGTATAATTTTTAATTATATTAAATATTTATACTTTAATTTTTAATGATAATAAGAATTAATTAGTTTAAGCATACAATTTAATATATTAAAATAAATTAATATTAACATTTAAGAATATAATAAAACAAAATAAAATAGTAAACTAAATGATTTTTTATTTTAATTTTTATTACAAATATCATTCAAATTAAATTTTATTTAAATATTAAATAAATATATTCTTTATTGATATTAAAATAAAAAAAATAGAAATAAAACCATATAACATTTAATAAAATGGAGAAAACATTAGAAAATAAAAAGGATAAAAGACAGAGAAAGGCAAAGGCGGCTTGGGTTGGGCATGTCAAGTTGGAGTGGACTAAAGCGAGGCAACTCGTTTGAGTTAAGACTCGTGAAGAAGATAGGGGCTTGGGGTTGTCGTTTATCGTCGTCTAATCAAACACAAAACGCCCCCTCCACACCCATCTTCACGTCCTCTTCTCTCTGGCTCTCTTAAGTGCCATTTTGATTTTGTAAAGAGAGAGCAGAGACCCATTGAAATAATCCACAAAACAAACAGACATGTCTCACCTCCTATTCCAAACTACTCATATCCCCAACAACAACTTTGATTTCAATCGCCGCCACCGTTTTCTTCTACCCCTGAAGCATAAGAAGTCTCAAATTTCAGTTAGTAAATCTTCTTTCCGCCGTTTTCTTCTACCTGTGAAGAATAAGAAGTCTCAAATTTCAGTTATTAAATCTTCTTCCGCCCTCGACGGAAGTCAGAGTTGTAGAAATGGTGAATATTTGGAGCGCTGCTACTTGGCCTCGCCTTCTTCTTCTTCTTTTTCTGATCATGCTCCTATTATGAAGGGCGGAAGTAAATACGGTGCTTTTGGCGCTGTTACTCTTGAGAAAGGCAAACTTGATATGTCCCAAAAGCAATCCACTTCTTCTCCAGAGGTTTGCTTTTCCAGTTTAGGGTTTTCTTAATTTTATTACTCTTTGTAAACTGTAATAACAGTGCCATATTCAATATTCATAATATATAATGTCGGTTGAAATTGTAGGTTGCTCTTGGTGGAGGTGGTGGAGATATTGGAAAGAAAATTAATCATGGTGGTGGTGATGGAGGTGATGATGATGGAGGTGATGATGATGATTACTTTGATGATTTTGATGATGGTGATGAGGGCGATGATGGTGGATTGTTTAGGATGAGGAAGTTTCTTCAAGAGGTTGCAACACCACCAGCTCAAAATTCTTGGTTTTTCTTTTTCAAATAAATAAATCCTCTTGCTTACGTGTTGTCGTCTGTTGACAGCTTTTTGATAGAAAGTTTGTGGATGCTGTATTGAATGAGTGGCACAAGACAATGATGGATTTGCCTGCTGGTTTGCGACAAGCTTATGAGATGGTATGTTGTTTTTTTCTTTATACGTTTTTCTTTCTGCTAAACTAACTCATGTTCATGTCTAAATTCTCGATACAATATTTGCTTCCAGGGCTTGGTTAGCTCAGCTCAGATGGTAAAATTCCTAGCAATTAATGCCAGGCCGACCATTACGAGGTCTCTTTCTAGAGCTTGTCCTCAAGAAATTTCCAGGGCGTTCATTGGGAGGTACTTCTGATTTGTTTTCTGCTCGACACAATTTTTAACTTTGCTTTCTGTGACAACCGCCAGCTTTGAATTGTATCTTTCCAGTCTTCATTGCTTGAATTGATTTTCTTCCAGTTATGATGAGTATTTATCCTTGAAATCACTTTTGCAATGTAAAATGTCATACTTTATTCTGTACCACGTTAAAGCTTCCTTTGTTCTATCTATCAACACATTGTATTCGTTTAGTCTTTGCGGAATTCTGATATTTCATGTGTATTATGGACATAGAATTTTCTCTTTGCCTTCTTGCAACAGTTAAATCTCTTAAAACTGTGAATAAAGTACTTTTTGCTATTATAAATGTATTGCTTCATATCTGTAATGTCATGGATGGCTGAGTCTGCCCTTAAAGTGGCAACTAACAGGAGATAGCTGTTAGATATTAGTTTAAAACTTCACCAACTTGGGACATGGCTTGTTGGATTTACAAAATTTTTAAATATTGTGATGTTTAAAAGTTTCCCTTGATAATCTATAGCTACACCTCCTTTTGCTTGTATACTTAAGCCGGTTATGTTATTGAAACTCTTTTTTGATTTTTGAAAGTGTAACGTTTTATCCACAGGATGATAGCCGATCCTGCCTTTTTATATAGGCTCATTTTAGACCAGGCTGCTACAATTGGTTGCACTCTTTGGTGGGAGGTCAATACTCGCAAAGATAGGTAATTATTTCTCGCGGGTAAGAAAGTTGAAGGTCGATAGTATTGAATTTGATATTGACATAAAATATTTGCAATTCTGCAATTCCAGAATAAAACAGGAGTGGGACCTCGCACTTGTAAATGTGCTAACTGTAACAGCTTGCAACGCCATGGTTGTTTGGTTGCTTGCTCCTTGTCGTTCATATGGAAACACTTTCCGGTTTGATTTGCAGAATACATTACAGAAGCTTCCAAACAATGTATTCGAACAGAGTTATCCACTTAGGGAATTTGACCTGCAAAAGAGGATCCAGTCTTTCATCTATAAGGCTGCTGAATTGTGTACAGTTGGCTTAACTGCTGGGGCTGTCCAAGGTTCACTATCGAAGTTTTTATCCAGCAAAAAAGAAGATAGGTATCAACATTCCAGTAATGTTTCCTTTTGTTTTTTCTTCATTAAATGAGCATCATTTCCATTAAAAAGTTAAAACGTTGCTTTTCTTATTGGTTCTCTGCCAAAATATGACTGGGACTTTCTTTTACATGAAGGTTATCTGTAACAATCCCACCTGTTAGTACCTATGCACTTGGTTATGGTGCTTTTCTTGGTCTTTATGCAAACTTGAGATATCAACTACTATGCGGATTTGATCGAATTGTGGTGAACCATTTTGATGTTATTGGAGTGGCATTGTTTTTCAGCACAGCTTTGAGGTACACCATACTTTCTCCTTGAAGAAACCATTGAGTATATATGATACTGCTTTTCTTCTTTTACTCGAACTCCTAAGCTTTAGAATTAGTGGTCTAAGACATTGTTAGGGAATAATTTGAATGGTAGGATCAAAAGGGTAGTTCTAGGATTTACTCTTATGAGTGTGAAATAAGAAGTCATTCCTAAAGTCTTAAGAACTATTCTTATGAGAAAGTGTCACCATTTAATTTGAAATTTCAACATTTGAAACATTGAAATTGTAAAAATCTCTCAACTCGAATTATAAGAAAATATTGATTTCAACTAAAATATCTTGAGTAGAAATCGAATCATTGTAATAAGATTTTTATTCCTTAATAAACTTGAATATTTAATGAACTAAAGTGACATGAAATAATTTATGTCAAATCCCTCTAATAAGAAAAACTTCGCAAACTTGGAATAAAATATTTACGTCAAATCCCTGTCTAATAAGAAAAACATAACTTGGCATAAAAGAAGACTTAGCACATACTCTTCATTGGACTAATGTATAGGTCACACTAAGTGTCTTTCTGCATCATCCCATAATTAAGGTTTGGGATTAAGTGTCTATCCTTTCTTGTTCTTTTGAAAGACTTTAAAATTTGTTCCGTCAATTTTCCCTATTTTTCAGAAGTTGTCCTAGTGTGTAAGAAATGCTTCATATCAGACTAGATTGGATTCTTGAAATTTAGATTATAAATCCAACTGTTATTATATTTTGGTCTTCCTTCCCACATGGAAGGAAGCTGTTGATAACTGCTAGCTCTTATGGACACAAGTTGTTCATCAAGAGCATCTTCAATCTCTTATTTAAGATACGAAATAGTTGTAGTTTTCATGGTTGCTGAGGAGTGTGTAGTATCATGCAATGGTAGGTAGTCAAGTTTGCACATTTAAATTAGGAATAATTTACATCACTTGGCAATTCTAGAACATAACCATAAATACTTATTTTCTTAAGGATCTTATAAGATCTAACACTCTTTTTTAAGTGAATTTTCTTTTATTATCGTCTTCAAAAAAATGCTTTGTGTGAATCCTTATTTTTACCATATCACTTTCATTATGTTTGTCCAATGGTTCTAATTTTTCACCTTTCCCCATCAAAGATGCCCTTTTTGAGTTCAACAGAACTTTTAGCACTAACGTTGCTTCTTGCAGTAGATGAACCAAGTCACGATCAGGTTCTTAGATGCATATTCCGTAAATTAGGTCTCAATTGTTTACATTATTGCACCAAGCTTCCCAATAAGTCTCCTAAGACTTAATTGACAGCTTTAATTGCCCATCTGTTTGAAGAATAAAAGATCATGAAAATTAAGATTATGTATTGAATATTTCCCACATGATTTTTCAATTGTAATTTGAAAATAGTCAAAGGGAGGCCACGAAGACACACTATCACTTGAATAAGAGTTTGGTGAAGTTGACACCATCTTAAATCTTGGAGCGTGGGATGAAGTGATCCTTTTTTCAGAATCAATCTATCGTCGCATACATAAAATTATAACTCCTAATAGTTTTAGATTCTTTCAAGACAATCCATGCTTGTCTTGCCATGGTTCATGAGGAATGTCTTGTCATGGTTCATGAGGAATGGACAGTAGCTTCTATAGTCCAAAGTTTTGCTTTTGTTAACTAGTTAACTTTTAATGTGCCCCTCTTTAACAAAGGACAATAGAAATGATCTCCAGGAATTAGTACGGTCTTAATGAAGGAAAGTAGGAGTGATCTTCAGCCATTAGTATGGTCTTATCTCATCTAAAATTCGTTGTTGCTCCTCCATGCATCTCTTCTGAATATCTTTTGTTTGCTCAATGTTATTATGAATTACTCTAAAATCTTGATATAAAGCATTCCTTTTTCATTTGCTCAAACCTCCAAGTTTTACCATGAACTTTCCACTTAATACATTCTAGTATCAGCAACATTGGGCAGGCAATCTAAGGATAAATCATTCGTCATTTATAAACATTCTTTGGATATGGGCCAATGTTTAGTAGATAGTGTCAGACCAGCTCTCACTCTTCATCCTTAAAGCTTGCGGTTGAATGATCTGTCCTCTTTTGTTTTGCTTATAAAAGTCTTTTGCATCATTAATCTTTCTAGGGCCATATTGTCCCTTAGCTTGAAATAAGAACATAACATTTGTTGCTTAAAAGAACATTTTCTTTTAAGTTAATGTGTAGCTTCTCTTATCGACATCTTTTTAGATTAGTTGAACATGAAGTAAATTATTGTTTCTTACATTAATATATCAAAGTAGGTCCAAAATTCTGTATAGGAATGGTCGAAAGATTTGAGTCATCACTTGATTAAACATATTTGTAAACAAACAATATCACCAACTATAAGAAAATTCTTCCTTAGTCATGGTGGTCAGTTTTTATTCATCATGAGGTTTAATTTTGGCTTGATGGTACTCTCTTCATAATTTTATGTTCACAAAAATATTGCTTCCTAAATCATATCTAACATGTAATATCAAGGCTAAGGTAGGGAATCCATATTTTACTGTGATCTTGTTTATCACTTGACAAATAATGCATCATAGCCACAAATACTGCATCATGGCGAGCTATCATCTTCTTTCGAAGTTAATAATGCAGGGACATGAAAGTAACTAAACGTGTCAGATTCTTATATTGACTAGGAGGAAAAAGAATTGAGGGTGGTTTATATATAGAAAAGGACCCATAATTTAATGCCTTAAGATTTTAGGTTTAAAATATTGTCCCTCCTTATATATGAACTACTACTCTTCTATGCACAAAAATTATGAAATTTAACATGGTATAAAGCCATGTTCTTCTACTTTAGAGTCCAAGGCAACCTTTGCCTCTTCTTCTTGAGATCTATTCCTTCACTCGATGTGATATCCTTTCTCTTCTGGCGAAGCACTTCCACTCTTATTATATTTTTTTTTATCATTCATTGAGACCATCATTACTAACATTATGTCTTTTCTTCTGACAGTCCATTGAGAGCATCATTACCTCTATTTTGTCTTTTATTCCTGCAGTCATTGGGAGTGCATTTACCTCCATTTTGGTTTTCTTTTCAATGGCCGTGGAGTATTGCTGTCTCAATTCTTACTGTCCCTTCCCTTAACTTCTTTCTTCTTTTTTGGCAATCATCTCTATTTTACCCTTTCCCTCTCTCAGTAAGTTTCCTATCTCTTCAGTATTGTTAGTCATTCTTGCTGTCAACACTACCTTCATTTTAGGTTCTGTTTGTCTTTTTATGATTTTTGGGTTTATGGAAAGGGAAAAAATAGCCAGGTAAAAAAAGAAATCGACCAAAAAAAGGAAATGCAATAGAAGACAAAAAGCTACCACAAACAAGAAAATCTAATGAATATATATATATATGTTTTTATATTTATACACACATATAGATTCGAAATATATAGGTTGGACGTGTCAATTATTCACTTGAATGTCTTACGGAGATCTGGTGTCTTAGTATGAGTATTATATATATATTTCAATATAGGGATGTTATATATATATATTCAATATAAAAAATATCATTTATTCTAATATAGGAATATTTGTGTACCCTATAGGAGAATACTTACTATTTCAGAATATTATATCATCTTACTATGGAATATTATATTTTCCTGTTATTATAAGTGGATGGGCTAAATACAATGAATAATACATCTCCGAATTCTTCTTGGTTTTCATGTTTGTAGATCTGGGGTTTACAACCAAACCACATTAAAATAATAAAAATAATATATATTCTTCTCCCTTATCTTCCTCCTTATCTGTCTTTTATCTCTAATTTTGCATGGTTTCCAAGCCAATTTAACATGATTTTATAACTAGGTTAAGTGTGTCTTCCCACATCCTTCTTATATATGAACCACTTGAGGGCTAGCCCAAGCACTTCTTGTCAGATTTGCACTTGTAGCTGTTAGCTGCTGGTTTGAAATTTTGCATTACACTAGCTCTTTGTTTATATTATTTACCAACCTCTCCGGCTTAGCTCCCAGACCTTCATGTTATGCAGCTGACCAAGGTGTTGCTCTGCCCTTAAAGTCACATGATAGACAGTAGGTATCCTCTGAGCTGAAAATTTTTTTCTACAACTGACAACTAATGAACTTTGCCTTTAAGCCATTTTTAGAAGAGATATAAGTTGCCTCTTAGACTCCTTTCCTTCGCTTCGAATGAAAAGCTAAGCAAACTTCTCCATTTACTCCTTAACAGTCATAGTTCCTTATGACCCTGTTATGATTCTAGAGTTTATCTTGGTCATCAGAAGACATGTCTTAGTTGTAGCTCCATCTCTTATTGGGGTCCGACTTGCTCTGGTAATTTTTACTCTAGTGCTCTTCACCAAATTTGTAGCATTTCCATTTGGTTTCATATTTAAAAATCAGATCCTTTCAGTTGTCTGATGTGTTGCACTTATCAAAACAATCCTCTACGACTGTTTCCAATCTAAAACCTATGTGGGTCCATCTTCCTATTAAAATCAGGTACTTCGACATGCAATTCTTAGAATATCATCATCCGTGTCAATCATATCAATTCTGTTTTAGCATCTGAGATTTCGTATAGGATCTCCTAATACTGCAGGTTGATCTCTTCACCTTTAGTGTTGACAATGGGCCATGCCCGACCTGGAATTTTGTGTCCCGAGCCTGCCCAAAGCTCAATCAGCCTAAGAGTCAAAACAATGTTGTTTTGTTCAAACTGGTTCGGGTTGGGTCCGGCTAGTCCTCCCCTAGCCCGAGCCAGGTCCAAGGCCTGGTCCTCCAACTCTAAACATTCCACAATAAAAGGTTCAATCAATAATTTTCAAATACAAATTTCTTTGTACTTTAATGGGGATTCTTGCTTCCTTGTAAACTTGAATTCCAAACATAATGTAAAAGGTACTACTTGGCTATCACTTTTGTAGTCCTCATGGTCATCGAGACTAATATTATCTAAAATACCTTGTAAACAAACAATTGATTTAAAGAGTGCAGGTTTAATATAAGCAGCATTGACTTTGATGGTCGTAAGAATACCAAAAATGATGGCTTCCAAGTTTTTCTCTAATATGAAATAAAATACGTCAAGCCCCTTTTTAATAAGGGAAACTTGGCATAGAATTAGCAAATAGGACTTGCATTATTCGTTTTAGTGTGTACAGAATGCGGTCAAGAAGTCGCATTCTTCACCGTGAAACCAAATTTACAATCGGGGTTGAATGAGGTTTCTTAAGATGTTTTGCATCAAGTTCTGACAACTATGTCAGGATGTTGTTATTTGCTGTTGCAAACACTGTTGTTATATGTCAGGTTCAGAGGTTTTTTGGAAGCTCGGGACTTTGTTTAGCTTTGTATATAATTGATAAATTTGTGACTTGGTGGATTCGATCTATGTTTGGGCTATTTAAAATTTTGTGTGGATCATGTACAGGATTTTGAATGCTCAAGTGGGAGAAACGTCAAGGCTAGCATGGCTAGGAGTGGAGGCTGATCCTCTGGCACAGTCAGATAACCTTCTGAAGGCTTACAGCAGAACCACGGAGGAAGTAGCCGGACAATCTTCAAAATGGTTCATCTCAAAGAAAGCCCTGATTTCCGGGCTTGGCCTACTTGGCATTAAGCAAGGAAACGTTAATTCAGTTGATGGAGAAGCATCACCACCAAGGGCAAGGAGAAAAAGAATTATAAGAAAAAAAGTCTCTTCGTAGTATTATTTTACTCATCATCAAGATCCAATTTTGGCAGCTTTTAGATGACATGAATTCAAAAAGCGTGAAACTGGAGAAATTAAATCCAATATGAAGTGTTCGCGCTATGATTCCTTTCCTTGGTACTACTGGAGAGAAGTTCCTACTTGACTTTGTAGTAAAGAATATTCGTTTTTATTTTTTCTTTTGTTTTCTCGTGGAAAGTATTTGTTTCTTGTAGTGATTACAATTTTTACTTCTTACATTATAGTTTGTGTAGTCAAGCAGAGCATCCCAAATTGAAATTGGTTTTGTTTTCAGGCAATAAGTATAGCATTTCTCAATTATGGGCAAATTTGAAAAAAAAATCATTGGTCTATTGGAATTTTTGATGGGAAACAGTTAACGTCCAGTTGTGATTGATAACCAATTGATTTTCGAGACAAGATATAATTGGTCCTTTCTTGATTTTTACCTTCACCGTTCTACCAAAAAACAGACGCAGCTCAAAGGTTCCACTTTTTTCTTACAATTTGTTTGGTTCAAGAAACGGAATACATAAGTAATGAAATAGTTATTTTTAGAAATAAAAAAGATAAGAAATAAAATAAAATGAGTATTAGTTTGTTTGGTTCAATAAATGAAATAGATAAAGAATTTTTATATCAATGTTTGGTTTAAAAATATAAACTTGAAATGAAAAAGGAATTAACTAACAAAAAGATTAAAATATTATTATTATTATTGTTGTTCTTGTTGTTATTGTTGTTATTATTATTATTATTATTATTATTATTATACAAAATTAATTTTCTTATTATTATTTTAATTATCATTATTATATAAAATTAGTTTTCTTCTTCTTATTGGTATATTAAATTCCTTATTATTATTAATTTTTCTTCTTCTATTATTATTATTATTATAACACAAAATTAATTTTCTTATTATTATTTTTATTATCATTATTATACAAAATTAATTTTCTTCTTATTATTATTGGCATTATTAAATTCCTCACTATTAATATCTGTTTTCTTCTTCTTCTTCTTCTTCTTCTTATTATTATATAAAATTAATTTTCTTCTTCTTCTTCTTCTTCTTCTTCTTCTTCTTCTTCTTCTTCTTATTATTAATATTATTATAAAAAACTGATTTTCTTATTATTAATTTTATTATACAAAATTAATTTTCTTCTTATTATTATTAGTACTATTACATTCCTTATTATTATTAATTTTCTTCTTCTTCTTCTTCTTCTTCTTCTTCTTCTTCTTATTATTATTATTATTATTATTATTATTATTATTATTATTATTATTATTATTATTATTATTATTATTCGACGACCATAAGAACATAATTATATAGCTCACAACAAATTATAGTATTTAGAAAGGATCCGTTTGCTGAATGCTGCATTATCTGCATACAAAATGCAAACAACTTATTGAAGGAACATGAATTTAACTGCGACCCAAACACTTAGAAGGCTGAAATATCTCCCTTGTTCATAAATAACTTTCCATGTTCATGAAAAGCTCTCTAAAGCGTTCGAAAAAAGAGAAACGACCTCCAATCAGTCTTCTGTCAAGACATCTTCACATCGCAATTAAACGACAGGGTCAACAATGGCTTCTTCAGGAAATTCTTTAGTAGCAAGAATTAGAATACACATGTACAGGAATTCTTTCAGCAACAAATGAAATCTTTAGCACATTTACGAACTAGTATCCAACAAAAGCAACTCCTGATAGGAGAACAGAACTTTCTCCAACATCTATTTTCAACCACCTGCAGTGTGACATTGAAAGTGGAATAAGACATCAAGTCACTATACTATAAGCTCATCCGGTAGCAGCTCTGCATTCAGATTAGGAAATTCTGAAAACTGTAAACAAACAACATGTAATCCTTGTTAAACCTAGTCTTTTCAAACATTAATACCACAAGTAGAAGTTATGAGGGAAATTTCAAGTACCTTAACCTGGATTTTTGCAAATATACTATTAGAGGTGGTACTAAAACCTTCAAAGAAAATAAACTTTGACATTTATTATTCCAAGAATTATGAAGTCAATAAGTTATCAATTCAGAACTGAGTCCAAAGTTCCAATCTTTTGTACAATAGCTATAGCAAAATCAAGAGCAAACACATTTTACGGAAACCCACTTGAATAAACTTCACAATTGTATCAAACGTGGTCGTTAGAGGAATCACAAAAATTGAACTTATAACAACCATAGTATTTGGTCCTCATTCTCATGAAATCTTTAAAGTTTCCTTCTTTATCGTAGTGTATGGTTACTGTCTTCATTAGTAGAGACAGATGACAAAACAAAAATATCTTATCCCTTTGCGTGTTTGGTTGTTGTCCCAACTAATTTTTGTTCTTTCCCTGGATGACAAAAACATAAATTTTTGTTCCTTCTAAAACTGAAGGACAAAATTTCTTATCTCCATCTCCGAAACAAAACACGTAAGCGACTTCCAGAAATACCCCTTCTCTCACATAAGTAATTTTTTATTCTTAATTATATTGTTAAACTTATTATCATTATTATTATTATTATCATTATTATTATCATTATTATTATCATTATTATTATCATTATTATTATTATTATCATTATTATTATTATTATCATTATCATTATTATTATCATTATCATTATTATTATCATTATCATTATTATTATTATTATTCTTCTTCTTCTTATTATTATTATTATTCTTATTGTTATTATTATTATTATTATTATTATTATTATTATTAATTTCCTTAATATTAATATTTTTGTAACACCCCACTCCCGTATGACCCGAACCCGACATCGATGGTGATATCCGAGTCCGTGCCCTGCGAGGGTGGCG
>JANVCQ010000005.1:20927157-20942859 GCA_025531925.1 Erythroxylum plowmanianum | reverse complement strand
TCTTCCTCTTCTTCTATTATTATTATTATTATTATTATTATTATTATTATTATTATTATTATTATTATTATTATTATCCAAAATTAATTTCTTATTTTTATTGTTATTGTTATTATTATTATTATTTGATAACTTTTCTACTCATAAAAATCATTCGTTTTAAAATAATCAATAAATTACACATTTTCAATCATATATTGTAGGGGTACTTTAGTCATTGACATTGTTTTTACGTTCTGTCAACTGCAACTAAACACAATTTTGTCATCGAGACGAATATAGTTTTATCTTTTTTGTCCTTCACAGCCAAACACCTTACTGTCTCCAATTTTTGTTATGTTCTATTTCCAAATTTTTGTTTCGTTCCGTCTCTGCATATAAAAGACAGCAACTATATGCAGCGTATATGCTTAAACTACTCTTCCTAATGTCCTCTATCTTCCATTCACTAAACATAAACTTGAACTCATTGAAATTGATGCATCTCACATTTCACCATCTTCCCAATTAAAACTACCAGCTTCATTGTTTCAAAAAAAAAACATTACTTTTCCAACAATCTCTAGAAAGCATGCATAAGAAAAAAAGCTAACAACAACTAACAACTTAAAGCCCACTAAAGAACTAATAGCAAACTCACTAACCTGAGACCTGACATAATTGAGAAGCTTAAAGGAATCGTAAAAATCCAAACTTGAGGCTTTTCTTATCCCATGAAAATCGAATTTGTGAGATAGACGACAGTGCTTGAATAACCCATCACAAGAATTGTAGTTAGAATCACAAAACTAACACAGAAAATCTAACTCTGACTCGTCCTCATCTTCCCCATCGTCATCTCTCCAGTCTTCCTAGTCTCCATTTTCTTCTTCAGATTCTTCACTTTTGTCAGTAATCATTATCAATAGAATAAAAGACGAAAGAAGTAAATACCCATGCAAAAATTGTTAAAAAATCAACACTATACACGAACAATGAACCAAAAATTGAACAACAAACACAAAAATTGCATAAGCAAACCACCTGACCTTAGTAGTCAACTTTGGCAACTGTTTGATTAGATCGGCGTCGGTGTCTGCGCCAACGTTCGAGTTGTCGACAATGGCGCGTATGACGCTTTGGTGGCTACTCAAGAATTGGGTTTTATCTGAAATGGTTTGTAACTTATAAAGACTGAAATGTTTCTCAAGCTCTTCAATAAGATAAAGGTATGATGGTGGGCAGGTCATGAGCATGCTGACGGACTCCATTTCCTGGCGAGAGGTAGAGATGGCGGGAGAAGAGGGACGATTTTGTCCAGAAGTGAGAGAGATATGTTTAAATGTTCTTGGAATAGGTAAAGACAAGTTCTCATGATCTTTACCTATTCCCTCGTGTCCGGGAGTGGGTAATGCTACGGATAATTATTCTGGTAACTTTTTTCAACTAAACAACGTAATAATTAATAATTAGGAAGAGATGAGTAATAGAATATCTATTATCCTCAACCAAACATCCTGTTAATCTCATAGCTTACTAAAATTCTATAATTGATTGATTATGGTGAATACATATATTTTATGGCTTCAAATCACCTATGTCATTTTTTTCCCTATGTCCTCTATTCCAATAACATCCCACTCATCTAATTTTTCTCTTTCCCAATTATATATGGTTGGATGTTGTTTGGAACATGTGGGCACAGGAAAAACGGCACAGAAAATTTGAATCCATATTTTATACCTGTCGATTGATATTGTAATATATAAATGAGAAAATAAAAAATCTTATCCTATTAGACTATAATGTTCAAATGTACCATAAAACTTAAAATTGTACTGATAAGTACATAAATAAAGGTTGAGATACTAAAAAATTCAAATATAAATTATAAATTAATAAATTTGAAAAATTAAATTGAATTTTTTATTTAATTCTAAATTTTAATATTTATTACAAATTATAATCAATGACTATGTAATTCGTATTATAGATATTTTGTTTGTTAAAAATGTAGCATTTAAAGACCTTATTATTATAGTATAATGTTAAAATTAGTTAATTTTAATATATTTATATAAATTCTTATAAAGGACTAAATTTTAATTATATAAAAATTAAGGAATTACCATATTCAAAATTAATTTTATTAATTCCACAGTGTATTAATATTAAAACTAGTATATGGTACGATATTTCTATTGTTAGTCCTTGGCTAAAAGTCCAAAATAGGGCTTAACCTTTTTGAATTTGATCAATTTAGGACTTAAACTTGTAAATTGTTCAAAGAAGGTTTAAAATGCCACGAGTTTGCTCAATTTAAGGCTTTTTTGAAAAAAAAATTAGGGCATGTTTTACACGCACCATTACATACAGACTAGTTAGTCTTTAGATGTTACATTAAGAACACATAAGTTATTGTTTAGGCCAAGTGAAATTTTAAATTTCTATTTTTCAACCCTAAATCAACCATTTTTGTCAACAAGTGTTTTCACCATATTTCTCTTCTCTCAGTTGTGCCTTCACTCCAATCCCTACGCACATCATCACTTCACAAATGTGCCATCACTACATTCTTGCTTGTGCCTTATACATAGTGTGACTCTCTCTTTTGGCATTGGAGGTGAATGGGTGGTTGGGTTTTTGGAGATTTGAAACATTCATGTGCTCTAATTAAAGATCCAAGTAGGCAATGACTTATGCTCCCTTTTAATTTTTTTTATAATTTATGGTGAGTGAATCTTCAGTTTATTCCTTTGTCCTTTTTCCCTTTTATGGAAAGTTTCATTAACGATGTTTTTTTGGAAAATCAGTAATTTAATAAATCAACAAAAAAAGTTATGTACAAAACTAGAGATTGCCTAAGGTGCAAATCTCATTCCAAAACCAAAATGACAAAACCAAACCTAAGAGAATATGAAAAAACTTTACAAAAAACTACTTCATTAAGGAATAATAATATGACAAGAGATCTATATCTATACAAGAAACATATCACAACAATCAAAACTATATATACCTTCCATCCGAGATATCCTTGGAGAGACAATATTAACAATGTTACATTTAGGTAAATTACTTTATCTTCTTTAAATGGGTTTGATTATAGGGCTAAATAGCTTGTAAAATAGAATTGTCTTCATGTTCAATTCTATTATACATTTATATGTAGGATATGATCAAGTTTTTTCTTCCCCATATACTTAACATTGTACGTAGGACATGATTTATATCACTTGGTTTAGCTTCGTTGGTGGTTATTCATGTTTTGTTTATCTCTATCTGCTGGGTTTAAGATAAAGTATGACATTCATGGAAGACATGCAGATTCTTAGGAGCAAACAATTCAGTTCTGTAGACATAATTTAGCTATCAATAGGTACACAATCAACATTATAGCATTGTGTTTCAATATTTAAGAATGAGCTCAAGTAGTAGTTCTTCAAGGTAATAAGGTTGATTAGAGGATTCAATTTGTTGTTTTCTTGGTTGTAAATTTGTGTTGAGTTGAAATTTTTGAAAATTTCGTCTTTGGCAGTAGAGGAACGTGTTCTAAGCTTGATTTGAGGTCATACAAGCTGATTTCTTCAACTTACCCAATTGAATGGGATTATGACGGAGAGGCTAAATATTGTACTGTAGCTTGAAAGCACCTAGATGGACGTCATAGACTAATGAAAATCCAGAAAGGAGGTTTTATGGTTGTCAACTCTTTCTAGTAATTTTGGTACATTTTTATGTTGTTTTAACTAAATATGTTCATATATTTCATTAACGAATTGTTGTTGTTTTTAATGATAGAGTGAAAATATTTGTGGATTTTATGAATGGCATGATTAAAGATTTTGTCCAAGAGCAAAACAGATTATTTTAGAGCTAAAAAACATAGAGAAGATACTATACTGTCAAAGTAATCTATTGAAGGCTGAAGTGACAGAGTTAAAAGAGAATGCAGTAAATGTTTTGGAAGCTGAAACAATTGTAAAAAATTTGAAGTTGAAGAATGAGTTAATTGCCGTGAGGAGTAGTAATGACACACATTCAGCAAAGTGTTGGAAATTTTTTACTAGTTTAAGCTTGTGTTTAGTAGTTTTGCTTATGTTTGTTAGCCTAAATAAGGCAATATAGGCAATATAGCCTAGAAAGAAAAAGCAAATCATAAATAAAAGATAGGCTAATCTCAACTTCCAGCATTTGGTATGAAACTTGAAACTGGCTTCAAGCCTAATGTTATGATCATTCAACATAGTTAGGTCTTAATGCATAATGTGAACAAATACAGAGAGATTGGATCCCTTTGTCTCAACCTTTATCCTCCCTGTTATTATGTTGGATAGTTTTCCATTTACCCAGTGAATTTTTAAGGTATTTTAAGCCTCTTGCTTGATCTTATTATGAGTTTGAACTAATCTTCCATTCTGTTTGTGCAATTTGATATTCGATCAAAGTTTCTCCTAGAGAGAAAGATCTTATAGAAGAACTTAGTGCTCTTATTTCCTTCTCTAAGCCATTTGACTCTTAATTTTTCCTAAGAAATAAATTAAGGACCTTTAGAGCTCTTAAATATTCAATCAAGGTTGCTGTCCCTCACATTTTCTTAATATAGCCTCCTAGATTTAGGTAAAGCTCTTTTTAAATATGCATGAGTTTTTTCTAGCATTTATAATTATAAGTTGAGGGTTGCAAAACCTTTTTCGTTTATATTTTTACGATTCCTTTTTCACCATTTAGTGCTTCCTTATACAGATAAATGATATACAACTACCAAAATCTGAAAATACCTCTAATTACTACTTCTTGGAATCCTTCAACTTTTGTTAGATATTCAATCAAGTGAAGGGGAGCTTTCCTATACTAACTTATAGTTAAGTTTTGAATGATAATTGGAGAATGATATAAGAAGAGAGGGCTACTAAGGATTGTTTTGCTTTGTAGAAATTCATCCAACTAGTCATTAATGACCAAAACCCATCTATTTTTTCTTATATGCCAATTTCCATTTTTTTAATTCCTCTAAGTAAAGAAATTTTCTTTATACTTTAGATCAATAGCTTCTATGTGATTAGCACAAATCCTAAAATCTTCATTGAATTATTTTAAAAATATGTTCCCTTTAGGTTTAGAGTATAGGGGGCACTATATTAAAGTCACTTAGAATAATTTATAGAGATTCAATTCAATAATGGATATCTATGATTTTTTACTATAAGGAATTTCTTTGGCATGTATAATTGGACTTATAAAAGAAGTAGAAAAAAATTAGTCCTCTCTTAAAGCAAGTTTATTAAGAGATGATTAATTTAGTCCATAGACAAAATGTTTGAGACCTTAAATCTATTTGGATCATAGACAATGACTATAAAACCATTATAATGAAAATAATAGATGGTAGTGGTTTCATAATGCTTCTTCATATAACAAGAAGATATTTTTTATTTCTATTATACAATTAAATGAACTTTTGACTAAAAGATTAGCATACAGTTTGTATATATATATATAAGGATCTAAGAGTAACTCTAAAAAATATTATTTCTCTATATGATCACATTTCATTTCCTTCTTACTTGATGTTTTCTTTTTTTATTTCCCTAACAATGTTTCTTCCTTTAATAAAACTCTCAATTGAAATAAAGGACTACATGTTAGCCTTATGCACCAATAATGTTGGAAATTAATTAATAAGTCACCCTTAAAAAGTTAACATTTTGTTTCTTTAGAATGAATTTTTTTTCTAACTTTTAGTAATCAAACTAAAGTTGCAAGTGTCACATGTTAACTTTTCCTTTAATAGAACAACCACTTAAGATTTAAAGAAAAAAAGGATGTAGGAGGGCAAGGAATTTTATCTATTACAAAGCATCAAATTAAGATTTAGAGGGACCAACTACTAACTACTTTTCTATTATACTCTGATTGGTAGGAAAGATGAATTTTTCTACTTTAGCAAGTAGAACTTCCATTCTTTATAAACCAATATACAAGTTAAAGTGACACTATAGTAGGCTTCAATTCACTTATTATAATCTACTTAAAAAGAGATAAAGTCATTAGATTAACACTTGAAAACATAAACAATTAATAACATTAGAAGCACTAAAATGGCATGGAATCATAAAACTCCTAAGATCCTTTATCTTTACAAGTAATATGCAAGTTACACTACACTCCTTGGTCAAAGGAACCATAGCATAATCCTCAAGTTTATTTTTTTAGAGATAATCTTCTTCAAAGACTTATTGTATGAAGGGCATATTGATATGCAACTTCTTAAAAATATTTCAAACTTGAAGTTTTCTATTATTTTCTTTAGCGTCTGAGGTTATAGAATGGGTAGCTTCTAGGGCTTGACAATGGTTCAAGGTGTATGCTCCTGACCATTTTCGGTTGAAGATGAAACTAATATCATTTAGCTTCTGACCATCTCATTCATGCTATCTTCCTCAGACTTCTCTAACCTTTGTACTTTCTTCTTTTTACCAATATCATAATCAAATGTTTTACCACCCTTAAGTCTAATGGCTAATACATGATTCTAGGACTTACCTTAGTTTCAAGAGATGATGCGTGAACTAAGCAAGCCAAACCGTTCAACAAAGACTGGAGCTCGAATCAGGCGACGGTGAAGATGCGTCAACCAAGCAAGACAACCCTTTCAACAAAAGAAGAAGCACGAATCGGGCGACGGTGAAGATGCATTAACCAGGCAAAGCAACTCTTGCAAGAAGACTAGAGCACGGATCAACAGATGGTGAAGATGCGTCAAAGAGGGAAGACGGTGAGAATTTACGGTTTTCTGTGACTTTTACTTTTAAGGTTTTTTTTACTTTAGGGAATTCACGAAATTTAGGGTTAAAACCAAGCAAGCTTTTACTCTTTTAAACGTGGCATTTAAAAAAATAATAATAGTGCCACATTGTACATTGTAACGGATCATGTAAAACATGCCCTAATTTATATCCAAAAAAGTCTTAAATTGAGTAGACTCGTGAAATTTTAGTCCTTCTTTGAGCAAGTTACAAGTTTAAGTCCTAAACTAATCAAACTCAAAGAGGTTAAGCCCCAATTTGGGCTTTTAGTCGTTAGCCCTTCCATTACCTTAAATTTTCAAGTAAAAACAATTAATAAAAAAATTGTTATACATTAGTGTCATCCAAACTACCTATATGAAGAACTAATGAATTTTTCCTCATCTACTTATTCAAACATCTTAAACTAACTTGTTGCCTTCCTCATCAAACATGAAGCCCAAATTTTGAAGTAAAAGAACTAACAAGAAATTCATTATACATTAATATTATCCTTACTTCCAAACATCAAGAATTGATGATTTTTTCTTCCCCCATTAGACTATAACAGCTTATATTAATTTGTATCCTTCCCCATGAAACATCAAACTCTAAGTAGTTGTAGAAACCAAAACAATAAAAGACATTTTCCTCCCTAACTATTCAAATTTGATTTGTGACAATTATAAGAGACAAAACATAGGAGAGCAAACATTGAGAAACTAGGGGTCAAACATAAGTTTAAGTGTAAACCAAAAAGTCATTAAAAAAGCAACTATTTAACAAATTGACATTCTCTTAATTGAAAGTAAAAGTCTCCATATTCTTCTTTCACCTTAAAATATATACCTTATAGATGAAAACACCAAATCTATTACCAAAAGCTTAAGCTAATATGAGAGAAAATTAGGTTTAGGGAATTGATTACTTGATTTATAATTTTTGTTAACTAATTAGTTGATTTATCTATGAAGTCTTAAGATCTAATAATTTCACATCCTTAACTATTCTGAAATAAGGGGGATAGTAATTTTGCCTACTTTTATAATGTATTATAAGGTAGAAGGAATTGCAACAAAATAAGTGGTCTAGAAGATGTTAATAGTGATTGATATGAAGACAAAGTAAGGCTAGCTATTAATCACTTTAATGACTTCTTAGGATATGAAGCTAAAACCTCATCTTTTATGAAAACTACAATTGTCTTTATCTCTCCCTGCTTATCACAGGATCAACTAACTTTGCTCTGCTCACCTTTCTCTTATTTGAAGATTGAAAAAGCTCTCTTTAGCATGCATCCTAACAATACCTCTCTTTATTGAAATATTCTTTCCTTTGTCTTGTCCCTAAACTTTCTAACCCTTCTTAAATTATAAACTTATTGCATGTTATAACACTATCTACAAGATCATTTAAAAGATTTTAGTTTCAATATTAAAGATTGTAGTAATATGCTTAATTAATTCCTCACAAGGCCTTTCCATACCTAGTAGGAATATTGGAGACAATATTTTAATAACTCATAAATTCTTCAAATCTTACCATAGTAAGAAATTAATTAGAAGTTGTTATTTGAAGATTAACTTTTACAAAGCTTTTGATTCCTTTAGATGGAAATTTATTTTGAATGCTTTCCAAGTTTTTGGTTTCCCCAAGGCCTTCATTCAATGGATTGATTAGTGTATCTCTATTCCAACTTATAGTGTATTCGTCAATAGAGATCCTAATTGTGTATTTAAGGGTGATAAAGGGATCAAACAAGGTGATCCTATTTCACCTTACAAGTTCACTTGAATAGAGATTTTGACTCGACTTATTTCTTACAACATCTGAAAAGGTAAGCTTTTTAAATATCATCGTAAGTACAAGTCTCTAAAGCTTTTTAGTTTTTCCTTTGTGAATAATCTAATCTTACTTTATATAACTGATGATAAACAAGTTGTTGGTAACCTCATTCTATCACTTAAAACAATTTTCAAAGCTCTTAAAGCCAAATATATGCTTTTTTGCTAATTTTAGTGTTCTAGCTTAGGAACTTTCCAATATTTTAGGATTCAAACTTTATAGGCCACCTCAAGAACTTTCCAATATTTCAAGGTTCAAACTTTATAGGCCACCTTTTAAATACCTGAGGATCCTTATCACTACGTCTAGACTCCCTTATATAGATTATAATTCCTTGTTTAATTTTATTTCCAAAAGAGTTGAAGCTAAAAAAATTAATGCCTTATCATATGCGAAGAGGTGTCAACTTATTAATTCTATCCTTAACAATCTTCCTATTTTTTTGGACTTAATGTTTGTACTTGTATCATAACTTCATTAAAGAAATTAAAAGGATGCCAAAGAATTTTCTTTAGATTGGTGGAACAAATAACAATAACCAAGGTAAGCTAGAAGGAATTATGATTACCTAAGGAATATTGTGGCCTTACAAACAGATACATAGGAATCACTAAGAAAGTTCTCCTTGCCAAAAGAATATGGAGACTCTATAATGATCATTAATTTTTATGGGTCAAATGGATACAAAAGGAGTATCTCAAAGGGAATAACTTTTGGAACATAAAGAACAAGCCTGAAAACACTTAAATCATTAACCAAATTCTAAAACTAAAAGATGTCATGAGTTCTAGATTAGGAATAGGGAGATAACCAGCTTTCGGTTTGAAAATTGAAATGCCTTATGTCTCTTTATCGATTCCAAAAAAAACAGCTCACTTTAACTCTCCATTCTAGTTAGAGCAAGATTGAAATAGATAATTAGTGAGGGAGTATGTCATTGTGAACAGTTAAAGTTTCTCAATCATGAATGCATTCCTAAACTATAATCCTAAGTTAAAAAAAGAAGATTTAACTATTTGGTTAAAGTATAAGTCTAAAAGCTTCAAAAATAGGTCTTATATATCCCTTTTTAGAATTTTTGGATAAATTATGCCTTGGAGGAAACTATATGATATAATGGAAACTTACCTAAAGCTCCCTTTATCCTTTGGATGAAAGTTTAAAAAAAAGGGTCAAAAGCCTTTATAGGATCAAATGGAAAATCAATGGTAATGGTTTATGTATTTTTTTGCAAGACTTTGACTAAAAACCGAGATCACTTGTTCTTCCAAGGCACCTACACATGCAACCTACATTGTTAACATGAAACTTGGTCTCAAATGGTAAGTTGGTCTATAGGGTTTAAATTTTAGAACAAATTTGACTTAATCATCTTTAAGATTATAATGAGTTGTTATGATTATGGCCTTTAAAGAGAAGGAAACAATAGAATCTTTCAACAAGTGGAATGGGATACAAAATCACTTTTCGTATCTATCCACAATTGGATTAGGGAGGTTATTATTATTATTCAAGAAATCTATAAAAACTACAATAATTGAATGAAACTCAACTGAAATTTTCTCACAACTTGATAAAAGGTGGAATGATGGAATGATCTATAGCTTTTAAATTTGTTTTGCTACTCTACTTAACAATGCAGGGATCAAACATTACTCTATATTTGTTCTTCAATAGTGTTTTATCTTGAGCCTATGTTTATATTAGGGGTACTTGTGCTTTCTTTATCCTATATAAGATTGCTAACCAGGGTACCTCTTAGTCCCTTTTAAGTTATTTTGACTTGTATTGGAGCTTCTTTTGCAAATTCTAATCAATTTCATTTTTTCCTAAGAAATAGTAATATGAACATTAACAATATATATACTCCAATTTGAAGGGGAATGTTGAGAATTATACAAACCATTTTTATAAATTATCTATGTATATATACGATAAAGGTTGTTGATGTTTAATTTTGCTTAATTTTTATTCTGTCAGTTCAATTTTTATTATATATTATCATATGCTGATATATTTAAAAAGTTTAGTTGTGCATATTTTCATTTTTAATCACATTCAATTTGCATTACATTTCCTCATATTTAATTTTCATCAATTTACATCATTTTAGTTTTATTATTTAATTTTTATTTATTTTAAGTATTAATTATGCCTAATTAAATTTTAATTTCAAACATTTACACAAAATGGAGTTTAATTAATGACTAATTTCTTTTAATTGAATTTTCACTTATCTTTATTTTAATTTTAGGGCATTTATATTTTTAGGATATGTTTTATTTTAATTTTTGGAGAAATTTGGGTTAAAAAAAAGGCAGGGGCTAAATTAAGAAACATAAAGGGATTAGATTGAAGAAAGAAAAACTATCAGTAGGGCAAATATGGAAAATAACATTTTCTTAAAAATTCCATACTTGAGAGAATTAATAAAAATAAAGATAAAACATGTAACAATTGAATCTCATGCATTTTGTTTTATTTTGCTTTTACTATCACAATAAGAGTTTATTTTTGTTAATGAAAATTAATGATTGCCTTTTTATGGAATGACCCAATCTTTGATTTAGATTTTATAAGTTATAAAAAGAAAACTTAAGAGTCAAATTTGGGAGAATTTGTTAAGGTTTAGATTTTGAATGTATATATATTCAGTGTTAATTGCATGTTTGAATAGTTCAAGTCAAAGCAGATGTATTGCAGAAGAAGAAAATAGACATAAATCATAACTTTTGTTTATTTTGATGTTATAATTCTGTTTTGTTTAAGATTACACTCCTTCATGGTCTACGATAGCATATGTAAAAATTAAGAACTTTGATATTGTTGTCACACATCTTGAAATTTCAAATTAATGTCGGATTTCCCCATAGATTGTTTACATATTTACGATGGAATTCTCTCAACAAAACTAAAATTATTTTAATTGCATGTTTATGTGGTTTTCATTTTGAAAATAATTGTGATTTCTGAATTGATTACTTGAATAAATAATTAATTTTATCACATGAAGTTATTTCATCAGTGGCTCTTATATTGGTTAGAGATATTCTTTTGCAGGGTTATTAATTAGTACAAAATGTAAATATTAATTCTTTTATTACCTTAGAAATGAGTCAAGCTTCAATGTACATCTTTACCATTCATTTTCTATTCGGAAAACTTTAAGAAGCCCATACACTAGTTCTCCTACTAAATTTGAAATTAATAACTTTGTGAGACTCTACTAACAAGTTTGTTAATGCTGGCTAGATCATTTATTTTACACACACTTAAGATAGGTTTATAATATCTAAAGGGCCTAAATCTAAGACAATCACTCAATAATATAAGCCGAAGCCTAACAAAAAGTTGGATCTAGCTTGAATTTAAGAAATTTAGATCAATTCTAAGCCTAAGCCCAACTTATTATGTGTAATAAATTTGTACCCTTTAATATTTGTATATATATTTAATTGATCTTAGTTAATTTAGATCACTGATGTGAATATTTGAGCTCTCTCTTACTATTTTTACTTTGATTTTTCTCTTTAGCTTTTGCCTTGTACATTCTTATCAACAATTAATTCATTTTAACCTTTAAAAGAGAATAAGTGGAGAGAACCAAACAAAAAATTCAACAAAATAATTCTCCAAAAGCCCGATTTTCCTTTTTTTAAAACTCAATTGTTTTAGGAAAATGGTCAACAATTAAAAATCACTTGGACTTGTATGACTACCAATGATAAATTGTGTTCTTTTTATTTAGTTTGAGTTCATACATTAAGGCTCATTTGGAATGGCATTCTCTTCCTGTGTCTTTTTTAAGTTAGGGCTAGTTAGTCCATTAGGTTAAATTAGTTGTCACAAAGTCTTTTTTAAGACCTTTAAAATCATCTTGCATTTCTTTTTAAGCTGATATGAAACAAGCTGATTTCACATCATAAACACTTATGTCCATTCCCTTTTTTGAAAAAATTATCTAATCCAAAAAACTTTATCCTTACAAGACTCAATCTGATCATTGTTGATCTGTAGACTAGTTTATCGAAGCCTTTTCTAAAATTTCAGCTCTTTAGGGACCCTTTTATCCTTTCAAATAAAAGCCTGTATATTACCTCCATTCTTTATCAATTTGTTGAATATGCACTTATATAGAAATCACTATTTACCCTTTTAAAGTCAGTTTTCACACTTGTTCACATTTAAAGCCTTATGATATAGTTTAGGCATCTTCATGTATTTTATTTTTAAATCTTACATAAAATCATAAATTCCTAGGCGTTTATTCAAATATTTTACTTTTCATTCCAATCTTTTAAATATCAATTCAAGCATCGTTTGAAGCATTAGGTAAACTGACAAACCCAAAGACATTCAACAGTAGTTTTCTATTCAAGTTGTTTTTATTAACCTCACATCCAAATTCATTTTCTTTTGAAAAATCTCCAAATTTATAAAAACATGTTTAAGTCCTAAGTAGTTGCTTAAAAAATAAGATGCCTAACACCTTCTTTATTTTATAATTTGACCCCAAACTCAAATTTTCTAGTTAAGGCCTTTATGGTGCTTCCTTTAGGTTTTTCTCTACCTTTCTTTAATAAGGTAGAGCAACATATTGATTCGAAAAAAATTTTAACGTATGATCACATCTCTATTTTAAGACATTTCAATTTGAGACAGTTACTACATAATTGACACATTCTTTTTAAAAAATAGTGTAGGGAGGCAATTAGTTAGGACATAGGTAAGTGGGTTAGAAGTTAAACAGTTAAGAAAATAGTGAAAGACAATTAACATACACAGTTGAGTGGGATAGAAGTTTAACAGTTACAGGTGGCAAAAGTCTAGAATTTGGAAATTGAGAAAATAGTAGAAGACAATTAACATGAACATAGTTGAGTGGACTAAAAGTTAGAAAGTTGAGCAATTACAAAATTCCAAAAAGTGGAAAGTGGTTGGTAGGTAGCTAAAATGTAGGAGAGTGGGTAGTTATAGCAAAACAAAAAAAACTTAAGGATGGGAGGACTATGAATTCACTAGGATCGTGAGGAAAAAGGACATAGCACAATCTCGAGATCAACACAATACAACAAAATTTGCTCGCTAGAGAGATCAATCATCCTATTCCATACACATTTTGTTATTTTCTAGCTTTATTAACTTTGCAAGTTCATCTTTATTTTATCAAATTATGTCGCATAGCTAATGATTCCTTTTGCAATGTTTAACTACTTTCTTCATTTCAATATATCTTAGCCTAAGAAATTTCATCTTATTAAAGAGCTAGGTGGCATCAAGTTTTAGCCTATCTTAACTTTTATTCCTTATAAAAAGGAAAAAAAGAAATCTAATGGAATATTGTCCATTAATTTTAAAAGTAATAAACATATCAAAAAGTGTTAAAGATATGCATTAGGTTCATTCTTACTCCACCCAATTGATCTTATTGCACCATCTATATCATAAAAAGTTTAATCTCAAGACTATTACGAGTAAAAAGTTTCTTATAAAACTTAGTTAGACACATTCCAAAATAAGAAAAGCATTTCTTAATGCTCTCCTTAGATGATTGTTGTTACTATCATTTTGGCCTTAATTGCCGCCATTATTTTTGGGTTAATCTATCATTACTTCTTTATCTCTTATTGAAGTCTTTTTTTAGGTTTTAAAAGTTCTCTCAAGTTCTAGGTCGAAAAGTTTCAAATTTCATAGAAGTATCTAGTGATTGGTTATTTCTATACCAATAATTAAATTACCGCAAATGTATGACGTAACTGTAACTAGCACAAGCAAGTACATGTCGACCTCACAAAGATGGTACATACCAATAGTTACCCTTTTCCTAAGATTAGAAACAATATTAAATGCAAGACAAAGGAAATTACTTAGAAAACTCAATATCAAATAATAATGTCTAGGTTATGAATCCCCCTAAAAATTATTAAATAATTAACCTTTTATTATGCAATTATATCATTGATTATTGGACCAAGAAAATTCATATCTTATATCAATAACTCTCTTAAGAATACTAACAACTAATCAATCAGTTGATTAACATAAATCTTTCTAGTGAAAACCCCCAGGATTGCATTATCAATTTATGACTTTTGCTATTAGGTTTGACCATAATCCATGGGATTTATGTCAGCTTATCTCTAGGTTTACGTACAACTCCCTTCAATTATAGTAGATCTATTCATAGAAAAGGTTTTCTCAATCTCAATCATATGAAATCAAATCAAGCATTAAAATTTTGGATATATTAGAACAAAAATAAAACTCATAATTGAATCACAATAAGCAAATAAATATAATTGCATTAAATAAAAGATCAAAACATACTGTTATCCCAAAATAGGGTTTATCATACCTAGACACTAAACAAGTTTAGTTAATGATCATAGAAAATGAAATCAAATATAAACATGAAGGAAAAATAATAGAAAGCAAATAAATCATAATTTTCAATCTCCCTTTTCCCTTTTATTGCATCTTCTTGTAAGTTTGAGGTTTCATGTTGGTTTCTATCAGATCTATTTTGCTAGACCCCACTTCCAAAGCTCAACATTCGGAGACATTTAATGGTCAAAAATCATTGTAAAATTTAAAAAAAACAATTTAACGCATAAGCGGAAAAAAAATTGATAATCAAAATCGGCCCAATTTTTTTTAAAAAAGTTTTAGTCACAAAGATGCAACATTATTGAACACATCAGAGTTTCGATAATCACTTGGGCCTATTACAGAACACAATGTTTGTTTTCAAATCATCTTTACATTTCAAGAACCACCCCTTTGGCTTATTACAAGATACAATATACAAAATAAAAACTACACATGATACAATTGAATGCTTATGCTTAAAACGATTCCAAAATACAAAAAGTTCCTGAGCTAACTTAATTATAAAAGTCTTTAACTATCTTGGAGTTCCAATGCCTTGCAAGGATCGCTAATATTCTCTTTCTGTACTTAAGGAGGGAAGCGTGGGGTGAGTTACACAGCTCAGTGGCTAATATAATTATAGTCATTGGCAATTGACCAAAGTCAAGCATATATATGTATATATATATCTAGCAATTCTAGCATTCATCAAATTTAGCTC
>JANVCQ010000005.1:20914140-20927057 GCA_025531925.1 Erythroxylum plowmanianum | reverse complement strand
GTCTTTTATACTTAAGTGTCTTGCCAAAAGCACCCTTGAATATTCTAACATAACTCTTTCTTCTAGAAAAGTGTTCTTGCTTGTCTTAAGTTTACAATGACACCAAAATCAATCCATTTGGTTCAGAAATCTGAAAGTTAGGACCCAAACATTTCAGACTA
This sequence comes from Erythroxylum plowmanianum, assembly GCA_025531925.1. Taxonomy (NCBI): domain Eukaryota; kingdom Viridiplantae; phylum Streptophyta; class Magnoliopsida; order Malpighiales; family Erythroxylaceae; genus Erythroxylum; species Erythroxylum plowmanianum. Next base: position 20,926,896 of record JANVCQ010000005.1, on the reverse strand, counting down.
TTGTCAGACTGAAACAGTACACTATACCCAACTTCCATTTAGAAATTGAAAGTCCTAGAGACTGAAATAGATTTCAACTTCTTCATACCAGTTGTAGCTTCATATCTCTAGTTTATCGTGAAACCAAAACCATCTTATTTGGAATCCTATAGATCTAAATATATTCAAAATACTAAAGCATATTCAGTAAAATATCCATTTCCCACTCTTCCAACTGATACCCTTACTTGATTCAATACATCTTTTTCACATCAATACCAAAAGCTATCAAAATATTTGGAGGGGTAGAAAAATGTGTTAAGAAACTATTGGTTCAAGAATCACTTCATTTGAAGGTTGGATAACTAAATTATGGCCAAAAGAATCAAACAAGATTTGGTCCTCAATCATATTGAAATAGTCTCAGGACAAATGGCATAAGTTTCACTAGAGATGTTGGATTAAGATCATATTAGAACGATTTCAAAGAGAACTTTGAAATCTACAACTTCTAAGAAGACCTTGAGGTCAGATTTTATCATCTGAAGGGTCAAAACGGACCAGACAATAGGATTAGACGAAGCCAAAGGAAAAAGCAGACGAATGAAAAAAGACAGATGAATGGGTAAAATTGTCATAACTTTCCCTACAGATATCGGATTTGTGTGGTCATTAGATGGTTAGAAATAGGACTTCAGGATATACAACTTTTAAGGGGACCTCAAAGATATATTCTATCTTCTAGATTGTCAAAAATGGAACAGAAGATGGGTACAGACGAAGCCAAATGAAAAAGCAAACGAATGGAAAAAGACATATGAATTGGAAAAATTGATATAACTTTCCCTACAAATATCAGATTTGTGTGGTATTTAGATGGTTCGAAAGAAAACTTTAAGATCTACAACTTTCAGGAGGCCTAAAGGACATATTCTATCTTTTGAAGGGTCAAAAATGGAATAGAAAATAGGTATAGATGAAGCCAAATGAAAAAACAGACGAATGAAAAAAGACAAACAAATTGGGAAAATTGCTATAACTTATCCTACAAATATCGGATTGAGATGTTCTTTATATGGATTGAAAGAAGACTTCAAGATATACAATTTTCATGAAGACCTCAAAGACAAATTTATCTTCTGAAGGGTCAAAAATGGAACAGAAAATAGGCTAAGTGAAAAAACAGAAGAAGCAAAAAGTAGAAGAAGCAAAACACAGAAGAAGCGAAAAGCAGAAGAAACAAAACACTGAAGAAGCGAAAAGCAGAAGAAGCAAAAAGCAAAAGAAGCAAAACACAGAAGAAGCGAAAAGCAAAAGAAGCAAAACACAAAAGAAGCAAAAAGTAAAAGAAGCAAAATACAAAAGAAGCAAAAAGATAGAAGATACATCTTCTTTCATAAGGACCATAACTCTCATCTTAGAAGTCCAAAAATTTCGTACTATATATCTTTGGAAAGTTAGAAGGATAAACTACAACTTTCCAGAAGACAACTTTAACTAAATCAGCCTTGAACAATTTAGAATTGCCTTCGAATTTAGAACATAAATTTTACATTCATCCACCAATATACAGAAGGTAGGCCAAGCGAAAAAATAGAAGAAGCAAAAAGCAGAAGAAGCAAAACTCAGAAGAAGCAAAAAGTAGAAGAAGCAAAAAGCAGAAGAAGCAAAACACAGAAGAAGCGAAAAGTGGAAGAAGCAAAACACAGAAGAAGCAAAAAGCAGAAGAAGTAAAAAGCAGAAAAAGCAAAACACAGAAGAAGCGAAAAGCAGAAGAAGCAAAACACAGAAGAAACAAAAAGCAAAAGAAGTAAAACACAGAAGAATCAAAAAGCAGAAGAAGCAAAACACAGAAGAAGCAAAAAGTCAGAAGATACATCTTTCTTTATATGGACCATAACTATTAGCTTATAAGTCTAAAAATTTCGTACTATATATCGTTGGAAAGTTAGAAGGATAAGCTACAACTTTCCAGAAGACAATTTTAACTAAATCAGCCGAGAACAATCCAGAATTGCCCTAGAATTTAGAACACACATTTTACATTCATCTACCAATGTACTGCACCTAGTTCTCAATTTCATGACAAATTTTGAGATTCTTAAAGACAGAATTTAAATTCTATGTCTTCATAAGAAATGTAGCCATATGTTTCTAGTTTTATTAAAATTAAGAATAATCTCGATTGGATAACTAGAGAAAAATTTGTGGCTAAAAGACTGAAGAATACTCCGTGAATATTTTTCCAAATCAACCACCCATTTTATTTCACAATCTTTCCTTAACACAACTCATACCAAGATCACCTTTTCTACTTCCTTTACTCCTCATTCTCAACTACATTTCAAATCAATATCATCCAAAAAAAATAGTCCGTGATTAATCATGAACACCAATAATAAAACATACACATATGTACATATTCTTCATTAACTTACTACACAATTCAACTTCATTTTAGCTTTCATTCTACTTCTAACTTTCACCTTAATTCTTCCCATTTCGAAATATCTTATCCACTAAAAGCACCAAAGAAAAAAAATATGAATCTATCCACATTTCTCATTTATTAGTTATAGTCTTCTAAGAAAAGTTCGCGGTCCAACATCTTTTGATGTTACCTTCATATTCTCCTTGTCCCTTGATCAAGATTGTTGCCTTTATAGGTGTCTCGCGTCTTAAATTTGCTACCAAACTCTTATCTCTCCTTATTTAATTCACGCCCTTTTTTAGTAAATTATAGGATTTCTAAATATACACGATCACTTACATAGGCATGTGAGAGATCGTGTATAATCAAAATACCTAAATTTATGATTTTACACAAGCATAGAGACTTACCTGAGCAATATACATAACCATGTATATCAAAATACACAAGCATGTAACTCCACATGACCAGAAATTAATTTCTTCAATCTTCACTTGTTTATAGAGACTTACACTATCTTTATACACAGTCTTGTAGATCCTTAGTTGCTTTAAATCTTCGTCTTATACCCCATTTTAATCTTAATTCTTCTTCTTTTCTTCTATGAAGGCAAATATAACCTATAAATGCAGTTGGAGAGAATTAAATACTAAATATATAGCAAAACTACGAAACAACAAGTAAAATACATCAAATATAGGTATATAATTATAGTCAAATATGCATTTATCAAACATCCCTACACTTAAGCTTTTGTTTGTCCTCAAGTAAACCATAATCTAAATTATTAATTTTACAATGTCCATCCTTTATTAATTTCAACTTGTCCATTCATACTCTAAGTCATAATGTCATATTAATTAAATTAACATACAAGTAGAATTAAATTATCCTAAAACTAACTTTATAAGTCGATATTAATAATAACCACGTCAATATTCTTGCTAAAATCAAAAGTATGAATCTTTACATCCTCACCAAGGTTTTACTCAATACATTAAAGTGTTTAGGGTGAAAATATTGAACTCTCAAATTAATGCAGAGTAGAATTCTTACTATAGGCTTGCAATATTATCACATCTTCACCACTTACATGTAAACTAAAAATAAAATTGAAAGGTCTTTATAAGGTGTTAATGGGGCTTAGGTAAGGTATGATTGGGGTAATAAAAGTGAGATAAAATTAAAGAAATTTTACACAAAGGAAATATTACAAGAACTTGTTCACAATATACAAGTCCTTCAATTATAAATCCATTGGTACTATACAATTTTTATGCTTGCAATTTTTTTTGAGCATTCATCATGGACCACAGTTAAAGAAATATTAGATCTTTCAAATTTTCAAGTTTAAAACATTCAAGTAATGTAATGCAGAGTTCAAAACAATAAAAAGGCTTCAAGAAAATATAAGGTAAAGGTTAAATTTTAGGTTATAATCAATGAAAAAGGTTAAGGCTCAACTTGGTTTTTCCTAAAGGATAAGATATGGTAAGGTAATTATCAAAGAAATAGGCTAAACAATTGTTGAATTTAAGTACCTTTATCACTTCAGTGCTTCTAATTTAACAAAATATGATTCAATATGTATAATAAAAGCAAGTACTAGAATTATTCAACTATGCATGATAACACACCTAAAAGAAATAAAAAAACTTAAAATTTTTTGAAATTTTACTCTTAGGCTCAAAAGTTAACTATCTCAATGAGTACTAATATGACTTATAAAAATAATTTTATTCCAACTATCATCCTTTTGTATACTAATTCACGTTAATATTCAATAACGAAATAAAGTATTTATGGACAGATTTCAACTAATACAAGATATCACTCAATAAAGTTTAATAACAAAGAATATAATAAGCTTAAGAAAATCATTAAAATCGTTAACCCCTTTCCCACACTTAAGATTGTACATTGTCCTCAATATACACAATATAAGCATACATGAAAAGTGTGAAAGTGGAATGTGGTACTTCCCTGAGTCATAAACTTTTGTCATTTTGATTTTTATGCTTTAGGACTATCCATCAGATATGATTAACCAACATTCTTACAAAATATAAAGAAAAAGGGATTAAAATAATAAAATAAAATAAAACAAAAATAAAAAAATATGGAATAACATTAGCACTAATATTTAGCAAAAGGAAAGAAAAATAATAATATGCACAATTAAAGGTAAAAAGAAAAGACACAAAATTTAAGCATCTCTCTCGTGGTGTGACCCAGGCTGGTTTGATGATAGAGTGTCCTCAGGTTGATGATCCTGAGAAAGTGGAGGAGTTGCTGATGAAGTACCCTCGCCAGATGGCGGATGCTAAAAATCGAGGCTTTGACGACTCGCCATTAATAACAATAGCTCTCTCATCCATTTAACAGTGGTCTCAAGCTTACCCATCTGCTCCATAAGCTCCACCTACCATCTCTTCAGCCGAGCTGTCATCAACTACTTCGAGTGAGATGTCCCCACTCTTAGCATGTTTTAACTAACCTCTTCTAATGCAATTCCTCTCATATAGGATGCGATGATTGTAGTTATGGTGGCTCCTCCCTATATCCTTTTGATGCTACTAGCTCATCAGGGTACCCAATAAATCTATATATGTCACCTGTGGTTTCCTGACATTTACGGACCATACATATATGTTGCATCACTGCGAGGTTTAGTGCTACCATAGTACCCATTTGCTACATCGGTGGTAATCAATCAAATATCCCCATCCATCATGTAAGTCTGGTCACGTACGGCTCGACACAAATTGTGTCAACTTTTCTTTCTTCGCTCTGATGCCTAACGAACTGGGCAAGCGCATACACTAGGTGGATTGGCGTCCTCTCACTCATACTCCACAATAAAACATGTTCAAATTCGTGATGATTCCCCAACTGTCACCCCGACTGCTTAGCGTGTGACTCAGATGCCATAAATGTACCTAAGCGCGGGATGTTATAGTGTGGACGAATTGGATTTTCTTGGATCGTAGTCTTCCTTAGAGCTAATTGTATGCTAGAAGTGTCGAGAGACAATCCATACAAAAAGTCTATTCGTAGTGCAATGTACTATAATGTCCCTATGAATTCTTAGTCGTAAAGACCCATCGTAATGGAAAATTCCAAATAGCTCATCCGGAACATACCTATCATCTGGAATTGGATCATATTAGGTCGATTACCATCGTAGCCACCTCTCTACATGAAAAATATGGGGAACACCTCTAATCTTGACTCCGACAGGAGGATTACACGATCTCGAAGAGTCGGGACCATGCAGCAATGTTAATGAGATCTTGAACTTGTTGGGCTAAACCAACTTGCTTCAGTGCCTCCCAGTTTATAAATTTATCAGTCAAGTTTATTATGCTCACTAATTTATTAAACATGAAAATTAACTAGAAAAAGAAAAATTAAACACATAAAATTACGGGCAAATAATATGAAGCAAATAAATAAATAAATAAAATAAGCATTAAATAATTGAAAAAAATATCTTAAGGCCTAATAAATCACCAAAGTAAAATTAAAAATATTCTAATTAACAAATTAAGCTAACATAATTATTTAATTACAAATTCAACCCTAAATTTGGAATTGAAAACCCCAATTAGACAAAATTAACGAAATTAAAATTAAACTCGTGCAACAAAAAAATGGTATGCAATTAAACATAAACCCTATGTCAATTAACTATAAAACATCTAACTAATCCTAATTTAATGAAAAAATATCACCATTTGACAATTAGTGAGCAAAATTGCACAATTCTACAATTCAGGTTGAATTTTCACCCAATTCAAATGCAGTTAATCAAATTAAACTAATAAATCAGATGGGTGTGGATTAAATTCAACTATTATACCACAATCAACCAAAAATAACATGAAATCTCACTAAATCCCTAAATCTTAAAATTGGCATTTTTGTGCAAAATATCCCTAATAATGCAAAAGACTCATTGAATCATGTATAAATAAGCGAAATAGATAAGATTACTTACTTAGGTGTCAAAAAATTGCAAAAAAAATGCAAAAATTAGGTTTGGGGAATGAGAGGATGACAGTAGGGAGTGAGGGAAAAGACAGAAAAGTGAAAAAAAGAAGAAGAAAGGATCAAGGCATTTTAAAAATGAATAGCAGACTTGCACCATCTACTACATAGCCATGTAGCTGATCGTGTAAGATGAGAAGCATGTATCTAACCGCGTAAGTGTACATCAACATGTATAGAGAGCGTGTAGCTCTTTGTAATGTGTGCAACTTTAAAATTAGATACAAACTTAAAAATTTTGCACTTTAGCATTATAACACATTAATATGCATACACTAACACCATAATTATAAACAATCTTGTCAAGATGCTTAATGTTCTAATCCTGAAAACACATCACTACTATAAGAATAAAATAACATGGAAATTAAAATAAAACCTAGATTAATTCATGGGATGCCTTACATGTAGCACTTGGTTAATGTTATTAGCTCAACATTCCCTGCACAATATTGTCATTCTGGGTCCATAATCAATGACTGACTTCCACTATTTCTCCACATAGCGGTTTCATAGCGTGTAAGTAAGACATATATTGCAAGATAGTAATAATAACATAATGTATAAAATTAATAAATCTAATTAACTTTAGTAATGCTCTTTTATTTACAAACTGTTAATAAAATAAGGGATAATAAAACTCCCTTAATCTTTGGTTGACATAAGTTTGAGAAAGTGATAACATTCCGTACTTTAGGTGGCTACCAATGGCTCATCAGTAGTTTCTTTATTTGGTTCCACCACTAGTTCTTCCTTAACCACCTTTGTTCATTCTTCTTCTTCTTTTGCTTCCTGGAAAAAGTTTCTAGCTCGACTTCTTTAATTATCTTTTACCACTTTTCTACTTCCTTTTCTAGGATAGAGGCTTCCTCTTCTTTTTTATCTTTTTCTTCTAGAAGCTTGTTTTCACTCCTAAGGGTGATTGTCATTCCACGTTCTTTAGTATCTGTTTCATCAGTACTAGGCAAACTCCCCTACATTTCATCAGATAATATCTTCACTACCTGATTAACCTAATTCACCTTATTATGGATACAAGCATTTGTTCGCTGATGCCTCATGTTTGATTATTGAACATATTTGACCATTATACCTTCCAGAGTTGGCTCCTAAACTTGAGGTGGTTGGTCCTGTAAATATTCATCTAGACCATAATCGTTTCATCTATAAGTGTAAGAATTGCTCCACTTTGAACTATAAACATTCTCGTATGGTATACCTTGAGGTTGGTAGTACATGCTTGGTTGCTCACACATATAAGTCAGTGCCTAACATTCATGATTGTAATAATTACTCCTATAAATTTCATAACACGACATAGAATTCGATTGAGCTTCCAAAAACTTTTTAGGAAGTAGTTCTTTCCAATATGATGATGTTACATATTGTGATAGCATACCATAGCTCACATAAGAATACTAATTGTTCCATGCATCCGCTATGAGTTAAAGTTATAACGATGAATCTCAAATCCTAACAATAAATCACAAACTCAAAGTCAAGGTAGAAAAGTTCAAAAGATAATTAAATGAATAAGACAAAAATACAATAAGATACAATAAAAATAAAATAAAATAAATACAAAAGTAAATGTTAGATTAATATAATCTAGGCTTTCCTAATATTACCGTCTCCGGCAACGTCGCCAAAAACTTGATTGATTATTTTTATACCAATAATTAAATTACCACAATTCCATAGCGTAGCTATAGTTAGCACAGATAAGTACAAGTAGATCACACGAAGATGGTAAGTACTAGTATTTACCCTTTTCATAACTAGTTTTAATTAAAAATAAAGCTAAACAATTAAATTAAGATTGGAAACAATATTAAATGTAGGGCAAAGGAAATTACATAGAAAACTTAATATCAAATAATAATTTCTAAGTCATGAATCCCCTTGATGGATGCATATTTGACTATAATTATACACCCATATTTGATTTATTTTGCTTGATATTTTATAGTATTGTTGCATATTTGATACTTAATTTACTCTAAGTGCATTTATAGGTTATAATTGCCTTTTTGGAATAAAAGGAGAAGAATTCAGATGAAACTATGGCATATGATGAAGAATTGAGCAACTAAGAACCTAAACGCCCATGTATAGAGATGGTGTAAGTCTTTATAAACATGTAAAGATTGAAGGAATTGATTTCTAATCGTGTGGTGTTACATGCCCTTATATATTGAAATACATAAGTATGTACGTTGCCTGTGTAAGTCTCTGTGCTTATGTAGAATTATGAATTCACGTGTTTTTAAATATACACGGTCTCTCACACACCTATGTAAGTGACTGTGCATATAAAAGAAACCCTAAATTTTACTATAAAAGATGTGAGTGAAGGCAATATGTAGAGAATCTATTTTTGCAGTAGAATTGAGACATAAGATACCTAAAGAGGCAATGATTTTGATAAAGGGACAAGGAAAATACAAAGAATACATCAATAGATCCAGAGATTACAACATTAACCCTCAAATTGTAAGAAGACTCAATAGAAGAGAAAGGAAGATTTAGAATTATGACTCTTTATTTTCTATTAGTTTTTCTTCGTATTTATCCTTGATTTCGCTCTCTATGATTAGTAATTAAACGTGATTAATTTCTAGGTGTAATGAACCTTAGTTTGGAATGACAATATGTTTTAATCTTGTATTCAAAGCAATTATATTGATCAATTATTTAGATTCAATTATGTGATTTATTCTTGTTCTAATATATGTAAATTATTAGTGCATGATTTGATTTCGTATGAATGAGATTTAGAAGTCATCTTGTATGAATAGATCTATCATAATTGAAATGAGTTGCATAAAAACCTAGAGATAGGCAAACACAAATCCTTTGGATTAGGGTTAAACCTAATAGCAGAATTCATGAATTGATAAAGCAATCCTAGGGGTTTTAATTAGAAAGAATTATATTAATCAACTGATGGATTAGTTGTTAATAGTCTCAAGATAGTTATTAGTATAAGATAGGAATTTTCACGATCTAATAATCAATAATATAATTGCATGATAAAAGGTTAATAATATCTAAAGATTCTTAAGGGGATTCATACATAACCTAGACACTACTATCTGATATTGATTTTCTTTTATCCTGAGATCATAGTTGTTAATTCTTACTTTAGTTATTTTTTATTAAATTCCCAAAATCTAATTCTTAGGCTAGATAATAGAAACAAGGCAATTACTAGCATTTATTATCTTCGTAGGATTGACTAGTACTTGTATGTGCTAACTATAGCCACATCATCCACTTGTGGATAATTTAATATTGACCTTAATCCTTTGTGAGTCAACTACCCCTAAAAATCATTAAATAATTAACCTTTCATTATGTAATTATCATCGGTTACTGGACCGTAAAAATTCCTATCTTATATTAATAACTCTCTTGAGACAACTAATGACTAATCCATCAGTTGATTAACAGACTAATCCAACTGTTGATTAATAGAAATCTTTCTAGCTAAAACCCCTTGGATTGCATTATCGATTTATGAATTTTGCTATTAGGTATGATCCTAATTTAGAGGATTTATGTTGGCCTATGTCTAGGTTTGCATGCAATTCCTTTCAATTATGGTAGATTTATCCGTACAGGAGGACCTCTCAATCTCAATCATGTGAAATCAAATCATACATTAATATTAAAGATATATTAGAACAAATGCATAATTAAATTGCAATAAATCAATAATATAATTGCATTAAATAAAAGATCAACATATATTGTTATCCCAAACTAGGGTTCATCACACCTAGACACTAAACAAGTTTATTTACTGATCGTAGAAAATGAAATCAATGATAAACATGAAAAGAAATTAATAGAAAACAAAGAAATCATAATTTTAAATCTCCTTTTTTTCTTCTATTGAATCTTCTTACAATTTTGACGTTTGATGTTGCTTTCTATTGGATCTCTTTTGATGTTAGCTTTGTGTTCTTCTTGTCCCTTGATCAAGATCGTCGCCCCTCTAGGTGGCTCACGTCATAAATATGCTACCAAACTCTCCTCTCTACCTATTTGCCTTAGCTCATGTCCTTTTATAGTAAATTTTAGGATTTTTGGGATATACATGGTCACTTACATGGGGGTATGATAAACCGTGTATATCAAAAACATTTGAATTCATGATTTCACATGGGCATAGAGACATGGGTAACATACACATCCGTGTATATCAAAATACACAGGTGTGTAACTCCATACGAGCATAACTCAATTTCTTCAATCTTCACACATTTACATATACTTACACCATCTCTATATACAGGAGTGTAGATCCTTGGTTGCTTTAAATCTTCATCTTATACCCCGTTTTCATCCGACTTCTTCTCCTTTTATTCCATGAAGGCAAATATAACCTATAAAACTACTTTAAGAGAATTAAGCACCAAATGTACAACAAAACTATGAAATAACAAGCAAAATACATGAAATATGGATATATAATTATAGTCAAATATATTTATCTTCTAGCAAGATAAGAAAAAAAAGTAACATGAAAAATAAAGTTTAATGCAATAAAAAATCAATTGACATTGAAATTGAAATTGAATTAGAACTTTTCCAACTAAATGAGGTCAAAAACTTGTTAGTTCTTAATATTGGAAGTGATTTAATCAAGCACGTAGTAAGAGAATAACTATAAAGATATCATTCTCTCAAATAAGTTAATTCAAATGCCAAAATTGTGTTACTCATTTCATTACTTGGATAATCAAAATTCAACAAGAATAAGAAAATATGAGAGCCTACTAACTAACTAATAAAACAAAGTAAAGTAGATCAAGTAAGTAGAGTAGAAAACAACAATAATAGAAGTAAGACCGTCATGAAAATATTTCTTTATTTTAATTAAACAATAATCATATAATCCTAAAATACTAGATTTCATCATTAATTTCTTATTTTATCATTAAGTCAACTATTAAACTCAACTTGATTGAATATGACCAGATTAAACTCAACTTGATTGAATGTGCATTATTATTTTTCCTCAAAATACGATATACATTTACATCAACGTTATATTTGTTCTAGTGATCATAATAATTAACACACATTTATTAATAATTTTGGGTATTATAATGTGCTTAAGCATTTTTTTTAGAAGGGGTATGAAATATTCATGTAATGTTACAAATGAATTATTTATATCCATAGATTACAAATCTTAGATCTGTTACTAACTCGACAAACTGAAGTCATACTTCACTTTTCTTTGCATTATATTACATCTCAAAATCAAGTAGATAATAAATGAACATGCACAAGCTTTAAGTACTAAAATATTTTATTAATTAATGAGCATTGCAGTTCAATAATTAATAAGATTAGATTATTGACTACACCTATGTTTTAGGGGAAAAATAAGGAACTTTTATTTCCTTCAAACTTGGCTTTCAGATTCTTCAATTGCACTTATCTCATTACCATGCCACTCAAGAATTTGTCGTTATTATATCTCTGTATGGTCTATAAAATTTGTTCTCTCTAGGCTTTGGTAGGTGTACAGTAAACAACACAACTTTTTATGCTAACTGTTGCAACTAATCTCATATGTCACTTTATTGTCATTCCTTTTAACCTTCTTGTTGATCATGAGCTTTATAAGCTTGTAGTCATGTTATTCTCTTCGTTTAAATGATAGAATAGATAAGGAATGAAATAATTATTCTTATAAATAAAAAAAAAGAAATAAAATAGAATAGATATTATTTTATTTAGTTTACTACTAAAAGAATTTCTATACCAGTGCTTGATTTTAAACCCGGCCTTGGGTAAAAACAGGCAAGGCACTTGCTCAAGACCCAATTTCATGAAGAATAAAATAGGCAACAAAAAGAGCCCCATTTTATTTCATTTTGTTCTTTATGAAAGTCTTAATCTTCGTAAAGAGTAACAAAAAAGCTCCTATTTTACCTCTTTTATTGTTTATAAGAGCCCAATCTTGATTATCATAAAGAAAGAAAAAAGGCAAAATAGAAACCTTTTTATTTACCCAAGGCCAATAAAACGTCAGGACCAGCCCTGCTTGGTTTAAAAATATAAACTTGAAATGACAAAGACATAACTAACAAAGACCATATTATTATTATTATTATTATTATTATTATTATTATTATTATTATTATTCTCCTTGTTGTTGTTGTTGTTGTTGTTGTTATTGTTATTGTCGTTGTTGTTGTTGTCGTTGTTGTTGTTGTTGTCGTTGTTGTTGTTGTTGTTGTTGTTGTTGTTGTTGTTGTTGTTGTTGTTGTTGTTAT
>JANVCQ010000005.1:20845669-20861240 GCA_025531925.1 Erythroxylum plowmanianum | reverse complement strand
AAAACTTAAAAATTCAATAATTACCCATATGTTTTTTATTTTATTTATCTGTGGTACATAAGCTAAATTTAAATATCTTTGTTATATATTTAAAATAGATATATGCTAACAAATCAATAGAGAAAATCCAAAAAAAATTAAACGCAAACATTAAAATTAGAAAAGAAATATAAAGCATTGTTTGAAATATGAAAGCATCCGATGAGCATTTATAAGAAGATTAAGTTTTAATTAAATTGCGAATATTATTTTTATAATGTTTTAAAAATTTAAATTATAAAATTTTTCAATTTTTAATGTGATTAAAATTTATTCCATATTATAATTGTAATTAATTGTTTTTAAAAAATGATTTATTAAATTAATATAAAATATTTTATTTTAGATATAATGACTATTTAAAAATATTTTTATTGTTTAAAAATATCTACACATAATTTTTATGTTTAATGTTTAATTTTTGTTAATTTACAAATTTGACCTGCGATACTGACTGATACAATAGGTATAACTTGAAATTATGCCTCTATATCCCGCAAGATAAATTGGTATAATATAAATAATTTTGTAGCATCTTCTGATTCTTGCTGATCGGTTCGATACAAAATCTATGACATTGCACCATAAGTTACCACTCCAATGATGAAAAGTTAAAGCCATGACAAGTTACTAGTAGTAAAACGATGCTGTTTAATTAAAATTAAAAATAAAAAAATTAAAATTAAATTAAAAATTTGTTAGTCATTAATATTAAATAATTAAATAATATATATTTAGTTGATAATAAATTGGATATAATAGAAAAAGAAAAAGTAGTTTTTAAAATGATTTTTAACAATACAAAGAGGATAAAGATTCAGCACAAAGGTATAAACAATTTATTTATATGAGAGCATTAAAGAATATAAAGAGGAACTTAAGCTCCTAAATACATTTAGATTTCTTAGTACTCAAGTAGCTCTAAAGGAAGCGAGGGCTAACCTGCTAAACTAGAGGCCATCTAGAACTCCTTATATAAACTCTTATAATGACCAACACTTACTAAGTGCTAAAAGAGGAGACCTTTTATCCTTTTCTTAGGCTATTGAGGGTCTCTAATAAATTAACGATCCAAAGTCTTACATATGAAGGAGGGTGATAAGAACTCTAGGTCCTTCCACAAGTTTGTTTTATCTAGGAGAAATTTCAATTGAATCACTACTTTAAAGGATCAAGAAGGGAATCAACTGACCTCTAACGATCTGCTTCATCAGAAAGCTTATTCATAATTCTCAAAGTCATTGGGTTCACCTACCCAAACATCTTCAAGCATCTCATTTTTGAAATTAGTAATTGGTTTGCCAGTGCAAATTCAACTAGTTTTTACTCTTTTTTTTTTTTTTTTTCCTATGGCAGTAGAGAAAGCTCTCTTTGATAGAAACCTAATAAAGCTCTAGGATCAGATAGTCTAAATGCTTACTTTTCATACAAATCATGGAATCTCGCTAGAACCATAGTAACAAAAGGTGTTCTTAAGTTTTATAGTAGTAGTAAGCTACTCAAAGAGACCAATAAGACATTTATTTGTCTGGTGCTGAAAGTGTAATCTCTTAGCTCAATGAGTGAGTTCATACCAATGTCATATTGCAATATTAGTTAAAAAGTTATCTTTAGTATATTGGCTAGACTGAAGGAGGTTACTCCTTAATCGGTGGATGAGACTCATGGAACTGTCATAAAAGAAAGGTTGATTGGGGATAACATTTGGATGGTGTAAGAGCTACTAAAAAACTATAGTAGGAAAGGCACTAATAAGAATTGTGCTACCAAGATTGATTTTAAAATGGCATATGACTCTATAGATTGGGAGTTTATTTTCAACATGTTACATGTATTTGGAATCCTTAGGAATTTTGTGGAATTAGTAAGGTAGTGTATCACTATAGTATCTTATACTATTTTGAAAAATGAAGAGCCTATCAAGCTCATCTAGGCAACTAGAAACTATGTATAGATATCATGACTAGATTAGTTAGACATGACATCAACTTAACATAAAAATTTAGATTTCACTCAAAAGTATAAGGCTCTGAAGATATCAAGCCTATAATTTATTAATAGTTTAATCTTGTTCTTACGGCAAAACTAAATTCAATAAACACCCTAATGATAATATTGAGACACTTCAAACACCTATTTGGTTTAAGCATCAATGATCAAAGAGTCAACTCTTCATATCTACTAGTGTAAAAACATGTACTAGCTGCTAAAAATGTATCATTAGACAAAATACTTCCAAACTTCCTACCTATCTCTTCTAAAGGGCTATATTTTAATCACTTTACTCCTTAATTAAGAAGATCAAGAAGAGAATAGTAAGTTGGCGTAACAAAAGTCTATCTTTAGTTGGAAGAGTCTAACTAGTTATCTCCATTTTGAACTTCCTACACATTAACTAGACAACTCACTTAGGGTTCCTAAAATGCATTATCAAAATCATTAAAAAGGAGTTGGGAAGATTCATTTAGGCAAGTACTAATCTACGACCTTCCCTAGCCAAGGTGAAATTGACAAAAAGAGAGGGAAGGTTAGGCATATACCTTATTAGGGTTAGGAACCAAATTCAGTTCACTAAAAGAATTTGTAGAATATTTTAAGACAAAACCTCTCAATGGGTCAAGTGGATCCATGCTTTCTAATAAAAAAGAACAATTTCTAGTGCATAAAACCAAAGTTATTTCTTCACGGTTTATAGTGCATTTACTACAACTCAAAGAAAGGGTAAAGATGGGATTCTTTCATTAGATATATGATGAAGATATAACTCTATTCTAGCATGATAATTGATATATTATTGGAATTTTGAGTGAAATAAAGAGTCCTTATCGTATATGAGGTTTAACTCTAGATAGAGCAAGTGTTGAGGATATTCTAAAGTCAACATATAAGAGAAATTATAAATGCATAGTAATTTAGCAAACTACTCCATTTTTAGCTATTAATTTTAAATTCTTTATTATTTTCATTCTTATTTATTCATAATTAATATCAATATAAAATGAAATATGAATATAGAAAAATATAAAAGAATTGATCGTTCGAGTAACCCAAATTTCGCAAGAAAAAAATAAGAGTAGGAGAGTTTTACATATGTGTGTGTGTGTGTGTGTGTGTGTGTGTGTGTGTGTGTGTGAACTATTGTACCTAAAAGGTTCTAAAAAGACCTAGGCTATCCTACTCGTAAGTGTACGAGGTAGTTGTAGTTGATAACCCAGGGTCGTCTCCCACGAAAGTGAAATTGGTCAACTTAAATTAAGTTTAAATTAAAAATAAAAACAAAAACAATGTAGTCCTAAACATTCCATCTTGATTATTGAGTGAAAGTTTTTAAGGAAAATTATGAAATTAAATTGAAAAGTAAACGAAATCAATTGGGAGCAAAGACAAATAGATTAATCAAAGTGAGAAAACTCTTGAGAATTAATTTAACTAATTTAATCTCCTATGCATGATTAAGGGAAAATGATTGGACTATTGTCTTACTAAAATTAATAGTTGGGTTCTAAATCAATTCGAATGACGAACTAGTCTAACTTTCGTATTCAACAAGTTATTATCCAAATTAATTATGAAAATTTGACTAATAATTACCACTTAAGTTATTATATTTCTAGTTCTTAACCTAAATGTCCATAGTTTCTTGATCTGTATTAAACTTCATCTCTAGAATCTTCATTTAATACTAAAATAATGCAAAGTTTGACCATTCTATTACATCCATTAAGTTCATAAATCACAGCAATAAATAAGACAACAAATCCATAACCCAATCATGCATATTCAATTAAATAGCTACACTAATTCTCAAGAAAAGAGATCAGCCCATCACGGATATTACAACATTCATCATCATTAAACACTTTAATTGCATGTTACTGTCAACAAGAGTATTAAAGTAATAATAAAATAGTGAATATCGAATGGAATATTAAAAGAAAACAAATAACAGCTAGCTAAAATAATAAGAGTATGAGTCAGCTAATAACATATAGTAAAATGAAAGAAACAAAGCAACAAATGAGGAACAAAATTGGTAAACAAATCATTGGATGAAGAGTTGTGAAGATCTACAGTCCCTTTCAAGCTTCCAACTTTGGCTCTTGCCTTCTGCTTTAACTTCTCACCTAGACGAACGTTCACTCAGGTTGAATTGGATTCAACTCTAGCTCTCACTTTCGGCCTCTCCCAAGGTTCCACCTCTCTGCTATTTTTTCCTTCTTACTGACTCACTCTGTTTCCTTTATCTATTTCTCTCTTCTCTCTCTATCTCTCTGTTACTCCCGAATGAGTCTGTAGTGTCTAAAAAATGAAAGATGTGTCTGTAGGGTTTTGTGTATAGCTTCTAGCCCCTTTTGTGCATCCTTCCTCTTTTATTTATAGCCTGACTCTACGTTTAGGGTTGTAGGGTTGTTACACTGTCAATCTGCACGTGTCAGACTCAAAGTTAGTGTCAAAGAATTTGCAAGGTTTGGTCGCCCTCATGACTAACATTTAAATTAATAAGTCACCACCGTTAATTAAATGTTAGTCACACCACTTTTAAGGTGGTGACTTAATTAAATGTTAGTCACAGTGCTTTTAAGGTGGTGACTTATCACCACGATGAGGTGGTGACACTTGTCACCATTTCCTTTTCTCTCTCTTTTTTTATTTTTTATTTTTTAATTTCTCTTTTCATGCAAAAATTACGTGACCTTCCCTTTAACCTATATGCAAAATTTATAAAATAATCCAGTTAATATTCATGCAATATTCACATCATTTTCACTCTATTTATCTCACATTTGGATCAAAACATAAAGATTTGTAACAAAAATGAAGATATGAAGGCAATTAAAAGCAACATAAACTAGACACAACAATTCTTCCATACTTAAACTATGCTTGTCCTTAAGCATAAGAGAAAGCACTAGAATATAAAAGAACAATCAATGAAAACAACAAAATTTCCAAATAATGGCCAAAGATATCAACGATCATTCCAATAAGCACAACCTGAGAACTTGAAATTCATAATACTTCATGAATAAGCAATTCTTCTCATATTTAGCGAAAATTAACAAGCACTTCAATTCAAAGAATCATTAATAAGTGTGATAGACACTTATTCCACTCTCCATTCTCTCAAGCATTCAAAGGTAGTAAATATTCACTCATTTTTCATTTCACATAAGGTATCTACCATAGGCTTGCTTACTAATCCAATCTCCGCCACTCATATCAAACACAAACATCAATATGAAGGTTTTTATTTTGATTGTAATGGGACCAGGCTAAGGGTAGGAAAAAGGAAAATTGTAGTTTAAAACCACAAAGCTAATTGAGCATTCAAAGTAATTAAAAAAAATGACAACACTCAATTCTTTCCTCTCACGTAATAAAGTTAGCACTCCCCATTTTTACGTCTTTCCTTTTCTTTCAATTTCTAATCGTCTTCTCTTTCCTTTGTTTCTTTTCTATTCATTTAGATTTTTTATTAATTTATTTATTCATTTAAAGTAAGGAAATTAAGAGAAGAAAAATATAGAGGAGAGAAAATTACTACAACCATACCCATCCCTAACTCAAAAGCCAACTATAAGCTATGATTCCCTAACACTTATTTCCTAAACCCTATTATACCTTTTTAAATGCTCAACTTGCTCTTATGGTTGGTGTAATGAAGTAGATAAACAATCAAAGTTAAGGCTCATATTTTGGGTTTAAAGAAAGAAAAGATTTCATTTAAGCTCAAGGGGGCTCACTAAGGGTTACATTATGGTGGCTTTTTAAGCTAATGGGGGTAAATTATAATTGTCTTCATCATTTCAACTTTTGCATAAGGTTATGTAATCTCAACTAGTATTTACAAGCAAGTTCTAGAATTCCTTAATCATGAATAACACTCTCAATAAAGAATACTCGAAATTGGAGTTTAATATTTCAAAAAGGCTCAAATTCTTACCCAATAAAAAGTGTCATTCATCTATCATAACAAGCTAATGTCCTTTTAACCTAAATCCAAGTTAATCAGTCTAAGCATGCAAGTATACTCATTCACTCATATTACAAATTCTAATCCTAACTGAGTTCATTCAATGATCATGCATCTTTGAATAATAAATGGGAAAACAAACACACAATACACAATCAATACTCCCTCCATGCTTAAACATCACATTATTCCTAATGTGACATAAAAAAGTAAAAGAGGGGTCTAAGATAAAAGACAGAAATTAACTTGAATGAGGACAAACACTGAAGACTAAAAGAAATTAAACTACATGCAGTACGAACAATAAAAAGAACAGGGAAATAAATACAATACGAAAGTGTGGTGGTAGTTGCATTGATGTGGTGTGGAGTATGGAAATAATCATGGCATCTGAAATTAGGGAGTGAAGTCAGCTGCAAGGAAGACAAACAGAAGATATTGAAAAGAAAGATTGTGCAAACAAAGAAAATATATTAAGTCGAGTTTCACTAAAAGAAATAATAAAAAATAAATTGAAAGATAAAAAAGAAATGATATGAGTTGCCTCCCATTTAGCACTTCTTTAATGTCTTTTAGCTGGACACCTCAACCGTTACGCTCAAGGTGGATCATCCAAAGTGATCGATTCCACTGTTGCCTTCTTTTCACGGGTTTTCTTCTCAAAAAATTTTCCAACCTCTCTGTGGTTGCATCACCCAACAATTGACAACACTTATCAATCTCCCTCACCAAGCTCAACTTCTTTTCTTCTTCTTCTTCCTGCAACACAAAATCAAAGTCCATAGGATTAAACTGATCAACACGAGAGCATTCTTCATAAACAGTAGTTGTAGGAATAGGTTCAACATTAAAGATTGAAAATTCTACTATTTCTCCTAAAATAGTCATGCTCAGTTTTTCGTTCTTCACATCAATCAAGGTATTATTAGTGGCCATAAAAGGCCTCCCTAAAAGTATGGTGTGCTCCTTCCCTCGCTGTTTAACCTCCCTCGTGTCTAAGACCACAAAGTCTCAAGAACAATCAATCCGCTAACCTTCACCAACACATCTTCCATTATTCCTTTCGAATAACAAATTGTACTATTAGCTAATTATAGGCACATATTGGATCATCATAATTGTCCTAGTTCCAGTTTCTCATAAATAGATTAAGGAGGTTTATACTCGCCCTAAGGTCAAGCATACCCTTAACCTCATCACCATTACCCATTGATACTTGCATAGGAAAACTCCCTAGATCCTTCAATTTGGGGGGTAATTGCTACTGTAGCAACGCACTTGCAACCTCTGAAACTATCACCTTCTCATTTGGCTCGAACTTCCATTTCTTGGTAGGTTCTTTGAAGAACTTCACATAAGCTGGAATGTTTCTGATCGCACCTAACAAAGAGTGGTTAATATTAACTTTGGAAAACATATTATAAAGATTAGAAAATTGCTTATCTTATTTCGATTCCTTAAGGAGACTCAGATATGAGATCGGTAGTCTATAAGGATTAGTCGCCTTATGCAATCTTGGTCCTTCATTGCAATCAGTTTTATGCCCCAATTTTTTTTTACCTTTTTGAACTTGACTTGAAAGGCTGTCATGCCTATTGTTTCCTTCATTCTGCTCAATTTCTTCATTGGGGAAGCTCTCCTCCTCTTTCTTTCCTACACCAGACATATTAGAAGGGATCTCAACATGCTTACTGATTACCTTACCACTTTTCGTAATAGTGACTGCTTGTGCTTACTCTAGTTGACTGGGCAACTTCCCTTTCTAATATTGTGCAATTGAGTCATGAGTTGCCTATTTGGATCTCGATCCTCTTCACAGATGCCTCCAAAAAACCGAACCTCTTGTTGTTTGTTTCTTAATTTTGAATTATGACCTGAATAAATGCATTTAGGCTTTCCTCCAAAGAAGACTTGCTTGGTGAGTTTGAAGTGAGGATTGCCTTTGGTAATAATTTGGCCTTTGAAAATTTTGGATTGTTTTTGGGGCTGTACTACTGGATTATTGATCTTCCATGAAAAATTGAGGTGGGCTCACCAACTAGGGTTGTAGGTGTTTGAGTATGGATCATTTCGCTCCCTTGGCTGAAAACTGTTGAGAGAGTTCACTTGTTCCTCCCCATCTGCAAAAGACTCACAAGAATACAAACAAACGTTAGCTTTATGACTAGATGTTCCACATATGCCATATACCTCTTGATTTGGAACATTTTGGGGTAGCCTTGTAGTTAGTATCTTCACATGCCTCGTCAATTCAACTAACTGCACAGCCAATTCTTGATTTGAGATCACTTCATGAGATCTAGCTCTTCTCTTTCTCACACTCTTTTGTTGAGAATTATTCCCCAACATTTCGAAGATCTTATATGTTTCTTCGGTCATTTTCTCTCCCACAACTCCTCCTGCTGCATTGTCCACCGTATACTAACATTGTTGTGTCAATCCATCATAAAAGAACTAATTCTATATATGGAGTGGAAAATGATGCTATGGAAACCGAATGAGCAGGAGTTTGAAGCATTCCCATGCCTCATGGAATGGCTCTTCCTCCATCCGAGTGAAGGTAGCTATCTTTGTTCACAACTCAGAAGTCTTCTGTTAGGAATAAAACTTTCCCATGAACTTGTTGTACACCTCTTCCCATGTAGTTAATGAATCAGATGGGTGGGTCATCAGCCATGCCTTGGCTTGATCCTTCAATGTGTATGGGAAACAACTCATCCTAAGTTGATCTTCATTTAGGCCATCCAACGAAAATGTCTGGAGAGTGGTATAGAATTCCCGAATGAATTTTAAAGGGTCTTCATTGGGAACCTCATAGAAAGATAGAAGCATGTTGTAGTGAATATTATTCAACTTATAGTTTCTGGCTACCTCTCCTAGACGAATACATGAAGTGGCAGTACCAATTACCGATTTGGCATACTTTTTTATCACTGGCTGCCTTTCGCCCATCTCTTGATCTTCTTGTTTGGGTCCCTTGAGATTGTCTTCAACATCCCTTAGAGGTCCTCTTATTCGATGTACGTTGTCAATAAAGGGAGCAAGTTCACCTTCCCGATACCTCCTCCCTCGTATAAACCAAATAAAAACAACAATGAATTAAAAAGAAAATTACTAAAATAACTCAATAGAATAACATGGCAAAAATGTATGCATAAACATACAAAACAATCGACGAAATAATCAAAATCACTTTAGTAAACAAAAACAGTCAAAATTAATTCAAGTTCAAAACACTAAACACCTTCCTCGAAATGGCACCAAAAACTTGTTGTGCCCAAAAAGTTCTAAAAGGACCTAGGCTATCCTACTCGTAAGTATACGAGGTAGTTGTAGCTGATAAACAAGGGTCCCATGGAGGTGAAATTAGTAAACTTAAATTAAGATTGAATTAAAAATAAAAATAAAACAATGTATTCTTAAACATTCTATCCTGATTGTTGAGCGAAAGCTTTTAAGGAAAATTACAAAATTAAATTGAAAAGCAAATGAAATTAATTAGGGGCAAAGATAAATAGATTAATCAAAGTGGAAAAAATCTTGAGAATTAATTTAACTAATTTAATCTCCTATGCATGGTTAAGGGAAAATGATTGGATTGTTGTCTTACTAAAATTAATAGTTAGGTTCTAAATCAATTCGAATAACGAACTAGCTTTCGTATTCAATAAGTTATTATCCAAATTAATTATGAAAACTCGACTACTAATTACCACTTAAGTTAATATATTTCTAGTTCTTAACCTAAGTGTCCATAGTTTCTCGATCCGTATTAAACTTCATCTCTCAAATCTTTATTTAATACTAAAATGATGGAAAGTTTGACCATTCTATTACATCCGTGCAGTTCAAAAACCACAGTAATAAATAAGACATCAGATCCGTAACCCAATCATGCATATTCAACTAAATAGCTATAGTAATTCTCAAGAAAAGAGATCATCCCATCATGGATATCACAACATTAATCACATATTACTGTTAACAAAATTATTAAAGAAATAATAAAACAATGAATATTGAATGGACTATCGAAAGAAAACAAATCATAGTCGACTAAAATAATAAAAGTATGAGTTAGTTGATAACAGACAGTAAAATGAAAGAAACAAAGCAACAAATGAGGAACAGAATAGGTAAACAAATGATGAGTTGTGGAGATCTCCAGTCCCTCTCTAGCTTCCAACTTTGGCTATCACCTTTTGCTTTAGCTTATCATCTAGACGAATGTTCACTCAGGTTGAATGGGATTAATCTCCAGCTTTTGCTTTCGACCTCTCCCAAAGTTCCACCTCTTTGTTGTTTTGCTTTTCTTCCTGACTCACTCTGCTTCCTTTCTCTGTTTCTCTCTTCTTTCTCTATCTCTCTGTTACTCCTGAATGAATCTGCAGTGTCTGAAAAATGAAAGATGTGTCTATAGGGTTTTGTGTATAGCTTCTGCATCCTTCTCTTCTATTTATAGCCTTACTCTTGTCACCACTGTAACTAACATTTAATTTAATTAAATGTTTGTCACATCACTTTTAAAGTGGTGACACTTTTCACCACCGTTAGGTGGTGACACTTATTACCACTTTTCTTTTCTCTTTTTCACTTGTTACCACTTTTCTTTTCTCTTTTTATTTTTTTAATTTCTCTTTTCATGCAAAAATTACGTGACTTTCTGTTCAACCTATATGAAAAATTCACAAAATAATCCAATTGAAATTCATGCAATTTTCCCACCATTTGCACTCTATTTATCTCACATTTGGATCAAAACACAAAAATTTATAACCAAAAAGAAGATATGAAGGCAGTTAAAAGTAATAGAAACTAGACACAACATAAACCTAACTGAGTAGCAATAAAAAATTTGTATCTTTCTCGAGATCACCCAACCCCCGTACATTAGTATTGATGAAGCTTGCTTGAACATAAAAAACTCCTTTTGATATTTTACGTGGATTATTACATGAACACATATGTTTATTCTTACGTGAACTTATTTTTATTTTTTGTAAAGACTTTGTCATATTTTATCTTCTCATAAATATAAGTCAGGGATCTATGGATATATCCATTTCATGTCAATGTGACCCTTTGATTTTGTATGTGGGACCTTTTAGAGAGCTCCCGTGTAGAAAGATTATCCTTGTTTTTGTTTATGTCTCAGGTTGGGACAAATTACTATAATTCATCCCCGTTTAGATATGAGTCAACATTTTTCACAAATTTTATGATTAAAGGCTCTTATTTTCATATTTTTCATTACTTAATTTTGAATATGCATACCTCTTTATTGAAGAAAATGAATTTAGCTATCTAAGGGGTGTCTCTTTTAAATATTAGTTGATCTCAGAGAAAAGGGATTGTATTTAGTGGAATAATTACCCTTGTAAGGAGTTCACTAACCAATCATACAGGAATCCATTCATGGTGTTGAACCCCCAAGTGCCTTAGTTAAAGTTAATTTGGTTCAAATAAGCATGCCATAGAGCCTCAATAATTATGTGATTAGCAGGTAAAGGTAAACTCAATACCTTGGATATGGGGTAAGGAAGTACAAGTTGGTGCGAGTTATATATGTGTTATGTGGAAACTATGAGGATTCCATAGAGCACCTATATTTTGAGTGTAACTTATCCTATAATATTTGGGAAGTAATTTTGAGTCTATATAACACAATTGCACTAAGGAAGTAGGTTGTTGTAATCCAATGGTGCTGTAGGAATTAAGGGCTTATTTAGTTAGATGTTAATTAATCGAATAGAATATAATGGAATGAAATGGAACAAAATGATGTATAATGGAATGAAATGTAATATAGTGAAAAATTATTTGGGAGGGATGGAAGGGTCCATAATATAATGTAAATATTATTTAAAAGATGGATGGAATGAAATGTAATATATAATAAATGACTATTATACCCTTATATAACATTTCCATACAACCTCGAACTGAAAATGCAAAAACACTTGAATGCTATGGTTTTAAAACAATAAAAACTCGTAGCTTACAAAAAACATGTCACGATTGTGACTTGTTCAAGTCACAACCGTGACAAACAATTAAAGTCACAATTGCGACTTGAACAATAATTTATATATATTTTCTATTTTTTATTAATAAAAATTGTATTATTAATTATATACAATTATTATTAATTATATAAAATATTATTATTAATTATTTAATAAAATTTATTATATTATATTTAATTTATATTTAAAAATAAATTATTTACATTTTTATTTATATAGAAATATATTTGTGGCTTACCAAAAACATGTCACGATAATGTGACAAACAATTAAAGAATAAATTATATATATATATATATAATTTTTATCAATAAAAATTTTATTATTTTATTATTAATTATATACAATTTATTATTAATTATATAAAAATATTATCGTGTCGTGTTGGCTATTATTAGGGTAGGGTAAGAAATAATTAGTATTATGAAAAATTATTGAGGGTATATTAGGTAGTAGATATTTATTAGTTTACATCCTCCCAAATTGGAGGTTTCTCATTTTTACTATTTAGGATGGAATGGAACGTAAAATGAAACCCTTCGTTTTCATCCTATTCCATTCCATTACATTATAAAACCTCCTTCTAAACGATGGAACTGTGTTGCGTTCCGTCCCATTCCATTAGTAAACCCTCAATCAAACGGATCCTAAAGAACCAAACAAGGGACAATATTACATTTAAGGTGGTTCTATTTAGTTCATTCCATAAGATTTGGCTTAATAGGAATAAAAGGATATTTAGGGAAGGGGCAACTAAGGAAGGGGGAATTATTCTCTCTATTATTCAATTCACTACAGAAATGATGCTGACATACCATGTCTAGCGCATTTGTAGTGAGGCATTGGTGAAAAGTTATATATTGGAATGAATTATAGGGATAGAAAGGGGATTATGTAACTTCTCTCATAATATTCCTAATATTCACTATTTGTAGATATAATATTTCTAAACCAAGAGGAAGCGATTATTTAAAATTGAAGCAATTTATGTATATAGTTTTAGGGAATATCAAATATGATGCTATAAAAGTAATAAGGAGAAAGCTTACCCACGAGAAAATAGCTCTAAAAGATTCTAATTATAGCTCTGTAAGGAGTTGAGAGCATTGAGGAAGGCTTAGAGCTTCCAAAAAGCAATCATAAGGATCCTGTTGGAATTATACCCATGACCCAATCATTATATAATAGATTGAACACCTTTGTTTTGTAATTGTTAACTTTGTTCAATAACGTGGCAAATGATTATATTATCATATTATGCTTATTATTTTTATTCTAATATGATAAGTCTTTGATTAAATTTATACACTTGCCATCATAATGGAGATTATGATAATGAGAGTCAAGTCTTTAAGGTATAATCTAAAAGTGTTCTTGATTATAGGATCATCAAATAAAGACTTTAATGATTTGGTCAGATCAATATGTATGTAATAGTATCTATTGGATGGATATTAGTAGATCTCATTTACTAAGTTACATATATAGATTATGCATATGGAGATATGATCAATGAACTGACCAAACTAAGAATTCCCAATGGTTAATATTACCTATGAACAATCAAGTGATATATTCTCATAAGGATTTAAATGTATATTTTTCCTTTGAACTGAGATCATTATACTAATCAATAGGTCACTTATTATATTTTGATATCGAATACCTAGTGTGTAAAAATGCTAGTTGAATGATAGGTCACTTATTATGTTTTGAACTGGTGTGTAAAAAAGCTAGTTGAATGATTATTGGATATAGCTAAGTATTTATCTAGTTAGTGGTGAGTCAAGATGGAATCCATCGACTCTAGGTAATGAGTTTGAGCTCTATATTGTCATTGATCTTAATGGTTATTTCAAAACGTTGGCCAGGGCAATTGAATGAGTGAGAAAAAGGAGTTTTCTAAGTAATTCAACAATCATTAATGATCAACATGTAACATAGTTGGATATCTAATAGGGTTTGACAGTTAAACCATACCTTAGGATAATCTGGAGTTGTAATGATGGAAGGTAATAATACATTATCCTTAACTAGGTTCCATCTTTGTAAGGTTGTTACTTCACATTATCCAGTCGTTGAGGAGTGTTGTTAGATGCCAACCTTGATTCGTAATTAATTGGATTAATTACTACCGTCTTAGTAATGAACCTATGTGGTCACACACTTACAAGTGTAATATTTTCTGTTTATGATTATTTAATTTATTATAAGATAATTTACTAGATAATCTATATGGCATATTATTATATTTTTTGCTAGCATAGAAAATATAATTAATATTGAAAATTCTCTTGTACAAAATAAATGAATAAAATAAAATAGTTTTATTTTATTTCATTTTATAAATAATAATTATTATTTAAAAAAGGAAAAAAAGAAAGAAAAGGGCATCAGATGGAGTTTTGGCTTGGGTAGTTGTGTTTTTTGGTTTTAACATTTAAAAACCAAATCAAAATGAAACGATATGTCGGTTTTTTAAGTTATGAAAATGTTAAGAACTAAAAAAGTTAAGAGTTTAAGTGATACTTTCATTTTTTGTACGTTGATAGAAAACAAAGTGAAGGAGAGGGATATACGTTTTTTGTTTTTAGTACATGAATGAAAAAGAAGAGAAGAGTGATATATGGATACTTTTTTGTACTTGAAAAGAAACAAGAGAAAAAGATTAGAAAATTGTTTTCTCCATTCTTGAAGAAAGGGTTCTTCAAATTTAACCATAGCCATATCAAGTGTTGAAAGTGAGGTGTGTTTTTTGATGTGGAGTATATAGATACTTCATATTTTTGAAGTTCATTACCGATTAATCCTCACAAATCTCAGGAATTTATGTTTGCTTGTTCTTACTATTAGTATGTTTGTTAAACGTAATAGATGAATATAGGATTGCAATTTTTATTTCTACTACATATGTGATCCTTTAATTGGTATCAGAGCCAAGTATTGCATTCACATCGCACTTGAAAAATGACCAATGATTTGCGTATTTTGTTATGTTCTTTGTTTTGGCATTCAGAAGTTGTTCATTTAATATGTATGAAATTGGTTTCATAGATAACAAAATTTTGGACAAATGTTATCCTCCATAGTAAACTCATTAAATGCATTTAATAGATGTTGTACGCATGGTTGGAGAAACCAAAAACTCTAGCATTGGGCAAATGTTATCATGCACAGTAAACTCATTAAATGCATTTAATAGATATGGTACATACGGTTTAAACAAAGTTATTTAAAATCTTTTAGAGAAAAGATAGCAACATTAATGCCATCAAGATGAAAATTTCATCCTTTAAAGGTAGGAATGATTCTAAAGTGTACTTGGAATGGGAAAGAAAGATGAACATGGTTTTTGCTTGTCACAGTTATTATGAAGATAAGAAATTGAGAATGTAACACCCCCTTACCATAGGATATGTACCGGGACGCCCGTAGGTCATTCCGATACACACACGACGATAAGGGTGCGCTACGAACAACTAACACTCCACATGGCATCAATAAGCATTTATATGAAATTCACTAATTTTTA
>JANVCQ010000005.1:20774787-20787135 GCA_025531925.1 Erythroxylum plowmanianum | reverse complement strand
TATTTATATTTATATTTATATATTATTTAAATCTATTTATAAAATAATTATTTCATATATTGTAAAAATACTGAGTTTATAATAATTTATTAATAGTAACAATTATTCAGCATTATTATTAAATCCAACGAACTAATAAAACAGGGAAAATAGCTTAGTACTTGTATTGAACTAATGATTCTAGGGGTCGATACGACAAAAACAAATAAATCGAGTTGATACGAAATCTAAAAGATGAATAAGATATAAAAATTTAATCACATGGAGCATAAGAGAGTAATACAATAGGAAAAGTAGCTGGCTAGTTTTGCTATTAAATGAAAAATTAATAAAGAATTATTGATTACTCAAAAAATAAACAATCAATTTTTATTTATTTAAAAAATAATATAGGAAAATCATTACCTTGCTTATTAATATTGTTAAATATAAAACAAAATTTTTATAAAATATGTAAATTATTGTTATATAAAATTAATTACAATATTATTTATCAGTAGCAAAAGTTAATTAAATTAATTATTAACTATTTATAAAAATACAAATAAAAATAATAGATTAATCATCTTATTTAATAGTGTTATTATATAATAAATAATAATGTAATAAAATACTTAATTTATTATTAATAATTAATTAATATTTTTATTTTTAATATAATAAATTAAAATTTAAATAATAATATTTTTTAATACGAGTAATTATGTGTAAATATGATAATTCAAAAAATAAAAAATCAATATATTTGGTAAATATTATCCTTATAATTTGTTAATTATCAATTATTTTTCTGTAATATAGGTGTCAATATAAAGCAAACAAGATCTTCTGTACACAGGGTGGGAATTGGTTGTGGCTCAGCGCATCTCATCCACTTATAAAGAGCCTTATGTCTAAAAGCTATTACGAATAGGTTTACAGAATGAATCGACAACTCGTCGGTACATTTCATAAACCTAACGTTAATCGGGCAAGTCAAGTCCCTTAAGATGAAGTCGCTATTCCTAATCCGAGGGGTGCTGTAGTATGCCCCAAGGAAACCCAACACAACTTAATCTCTATTTTAACATTTCTTTTTATCAAAATTTTCTGCCATGGGTTGAGCATTCGTATTATTCCCAGAATAAACTGCAAGACTGCGGGATTTACTATATATATTTGGCTTTGCTATGGTATTCCAGTGGAAGAAGGGGATGGCACATCTTCACAGCTAATGATTCCTCCAAGTTATAATCCTCTTCTTGATGTTAGACACAAGTCCAAATTTGCCAAGAGTAAGAGTCATGACAGAAAGAAGGAAAACGCGTACAGGTAATGGCTTTCTTTATTTCGATTCTCTATTTCAATATAATAAATGACAATAGCTTCTAAGCTGACGACTATAGCCTTATATCTTTTCCAAATTAATTTATAACAAGGAATTTACTGTAGTCCTTTCCTACTACTTTTAGCACAATTGATCAAAAGGGTTGAAGTAAAGTATAAAAAGATTGGAGTTTTGATACTTATAATATTATCTTGTGTGTAAAGTTTTATGATATGTTTCATTAATTATGATTTTTGGAATATAAAAGAACTTGGTCTTAATTTAAAGGCGAAACAAAGATAAGTTTAAAATTGTTTTCATTTTGTAAAATATAGCTTCATTTGTAGAAATTACTCTTATCTGATATATTGAAGTACAAAAACCAAGTGGTAGGAGTTAGGCTCGACAATTAGCTCATGTTATTTGTTAATGGTGTATGCAAGTAAAATGGATTTTTTGTTATGAATAATAGTGGCGACAAGTTTTATGGTTGTTGTATTTGGGTAAGTAATGTTTTTGATATTGATATGAATAAGAAACATAATCATTTTCTGTAATCACTGACTAGTTGATAGTAGGCTAATATTAATGAGTACGTGCTAACTATTGGTTATTGACAACGCCGACATACTTATGCCCTACTGGTTAGGATGACAACGACATTCAAGGACGATGAGTACTGTTAGTGCTGTATTGTGTTTCCACCTGTTTTAAGCAAACAAATTTAAGTTGAAGAATAATATATTTCTTTTTTAAAATGAGAAACTTTAAATGAACATAATGAAGGTAGATAGAGAGAGAGGAGAATAGAAATATTATTGATATTTGCAATAGCAAATTATATGTATATCATTACAAATTAAAGTATAAATTTTATTGTAAATTTTATTCAATTTTAAATTGGTTAATATTATCATAATCTAAAATTATAATGACATTTTTACTACAATTGTTAGACTATAGAGTTAACAAATTATGAATATTTTTGAAGTTGAATATGCTATTACTTCTAAAATTTTGATTCTTATTTCTCCACTTCACAAGGATATAAAGTTTTCAATAAATGAAATAAATAGATTATTAATCAATAATCATTTAATTATTAATCATAACCCATATGAATGGAAAGAAAAAGGTCAATGTTATTCCTAATTCCATCAAATAATAGTAAAAGGATGAGATTGTGAGGCCTTTCAGTGATAAGAGATAAAACAGGCTTGATTTAAGACCAATCTTGATAAAGCACCTAACCCAGATGGCCTAAATGCTTAATTCTTTTTAAAAAAATATGGAGCTTATCTAGAAACATGATCATAAAAATCATTTTGGAATTCTTTGCAAATGGTAAAATGCTTAGGGAAATCAATTCATTTGCCTCATTCCTAAATAGTTGCATGCAAGTTCGTTAAATGATTATAAACCAATATCTTATTACAATGTTATTTAGAAGTTAATTTTCAAATTGCTTATTAAGAGGCTAAAGGATGCCCTCAAGTCAATTGTTAACCTTACACAAGGGGCTTTTATACAGAGGTAAACGTAGGTGACAATATATTAACAACATGGAAGTTATTCAACGAATATAAAAGTAAAAAGCTCTTAAGAAGTTGTACTTTTAAGATAGACATTCATAGAGTATTTAAATCCTTAAATTAGAACCTCATATTAGACTTAAATGAAAGCATTTGGTTTTCCTCGAATTTTACAAAATAGATTGGTAGTTGCTTCTCTACTGCTTCTTACGTGATCATTTTCAATGGAGAGCTTACAAACTACTTTCAAAGAGTTAGATGAATTAAATAAGGGGATCCTTTGTCTCCTTACTTATTCTCACTATGTGTAAAAGTACTTACTAGGCTCTTAACTTAAAAAATTAACAAATGCAAGGATTATAAGTTCCATAACAAATGCAAGAAGAAATAACTCTTTCAACTCTTATGTGTAGATGATTTATTGATGTTGAGAGGAGCTTACTTCTCACAAAGTCAATGCTTCTATTTGGAAAATGGTTAGGTCTCCTAATAAGCAATATATCAAAGGATTCCTTTAATTTAACTAACTCTCTAATGAGCATAACTGGTCTACTTAGGAATTTCAATTTCACATAAGAGGATCTCATACAAGGAATGTCAACACTTCTTTGACTCAATCCATAAGAGGATTAGCCATTTGAACAACAAATTTCTTACTTTTGGTAGAGTTAAACTCATCCTTGCTATCCTTAATAATATTCACCCACATTGGAACACTATCACTTATATTTTAAAAGAAATATGATTTTTTTTGGCCAATAAAAGAAACATGATTAACGATCAAGTGGAGAGGATTATGAAGCATTTTTTTATAGTCAAGGAAAGCTAAAATTTCAAGGGTAAACATGAAGTGACAAGATGTTTGTATGCCTAAACAAAAGGAAGGATTAGGCATCACATCCATTAAAATCACTAATAAAATGTTATTGCTAAAGGAAATTTAGAAGCTTTTCAATGAAAATGAATCAATTTTTTTTTTAGGATGCACTCATATATAATTAAGGGATAAAGTTTGTAGAATGTAAAGCATAAAGCAGACAACGACTGGACTCTAAATCAAATTCTATAATTAAATAGACATCTTAGCTCTAAAAATGCAAACCAAGATTCGCAATTGAAGGAGTCCTTAGTTTTAATTTGACAATTAGAACTCTTTTAGACCACTCTTTAAACTAAAATGATTAGATAGCTTAAAAGGAATAATACCTCTCTAAGCAAAAGTGGAAGAAGTAATAATGGAAGTGGAGTGACATTGTAGGTGTTAAGGTTTTGAAACCATAGTGACGAATATTCCCATATACAAGCACATAATGGAAGATGAGAATAAGATTATTTAGAAAAGGAATAACTCAAAGCAATTCACCAAAAAATCATACATTAAAATGCTCAGAGTATATATAAGGATAAATTTTCCTTAAGGAGGTTAGTGTAGTTCAAATACAACTCTCTTAAAATGTCATTCATCATATGGATTGCCATCAAATAAAATCTTGAAATCATGGACAGTGTGAAAGGAATAACTTTGCATAATTACCTCTTTAAATTTTCCAGATAGGATTTAAAGACTCAAATTTAGATCTTGGTAAACTATCATCATGCTACCAACTTTTGGAATTATGCTTAAAACAAATGCAATATGAAATGGTTTGGAAATAATTGGACACATCATTTTATAGGCGGAGTAGGTAAGGTTCACACATAAAAGATACATTACCTTATTCTAGCTAATGCTTACCTATGGAACTTACGCCCTATGAAAAGAAAGAAATAGGAGACTTTTTTAGGACATAAAGATCAATATCCAAGACCTATACAAAGCTTCTATTTGAGAAGGAGAGATCTTATTCTAACAAAATTATAATTGAGGAAATTAGATGTAAACTAGCCTATTATTGGTAAGTTTCCACTTAGAAAGAGAATTCTAACTTAAAAGGAAGAGTAACTCAAGTATAAGATGGTGCCTTCTATAGATTCATTCTTATTTAGAATTCATATCACTCAATATAAATTAGAGATAAAGATATTACAAAAGATAATAGTGCCTCTAATATTAAACTGTGCTTTTATATCATTAGCTTTTTTGCTTTTATATATGCTTTAAAATTTTCTTAAACTTTTATCTTATATCTTTTGGTTGTTATTTGAACTCCTTGGATAACCTTATTTCTTCAAGATGATTATAATGCAATTCTTTTTAACTAAAAAAGGGTTAATGTGTATGAATAGGGAGAAATCTAAGAGGCAAATACAACAAGGAAGGAGGAAGTGCAAAGGGCTTTAATAAGAGAGAATATAAAGATTGATTTATCGATTCCAACAAAAATTTCATTTTTAACATATTGAATCAGAGAAAGAACCCTAACCTATAGTAGATTTAGAAAAACTTAGCAAGTTACAAATATTTGTTTATATTGAAGGATCATTTCAAACAAATAGTTAAGGAAACCTGTAATCCAAGTGAGTTTTTAGTAAGTAGCTATAGGCCTTTAAGATAAGACATGATCTACATGATTAGAATCCTTGGAAACAAAGAAAAATCTAGACTAATCTTAACTATAATAATTTCTAGAATAATCTCAACTATAACAATTTCTAGAATAACACCAAATTAATTTTGAGAAGCTTTTGCCCCATGAATTAAAGCTTTAATAATAACTGCATTGGTCTCAAGACAAATTTTGATCCACTTCATATATTTTATAGAAAGATTACCTACAAAGATCACATATATAGTTGTTATTTTGGCCCAAACCCCAATTGATCTAAAGCTAATAGGCAAAGTTTAGTTGACCGAGTTTTACATTGAGTTCTGGTGACACAACTCAGTCTAAAGCTTAAAAATTAAAAGAAATTTAAAACCTTGTTGGGCTTTAGACATTTTAGTCTAACTTGAAGCTTGATTGAGTCAAACAGTCTGAGTCCATTTAAGTTTCTTGAAGGGTTCAAACCTGTTTAAAAATTTTAGATGTAAAAGAACTTATTGACAATGATAATAAATATGTTTTAAAAGCTTGTTGATTACGTGCCTTCTTATAGTAGCAGTAGATAATACGTGCAATCATCAATTTGTTCAACCTCATTATGGATGTACGACAATACTTCAAAGTTCAATTTTCTTTAACTACTTTTGTATTGTATTTTGGTTCAATGAAGAGAGGTCTTCATAGATCCTTAGGTCGATGTGTTGTAGTTAAGTTTACCTATCAATATGACAATTGATATGCTTTCAACTACTATGGACCAAAAAATTGATAACATTATTAGATTGTTATGGATTTCAATTTTGAAGTTTAAATGGCAATATGTTACAAATCATATATCAGTACGATTAATAAACAATCAAAAAACAAATTCCCATAACCAACTAATAAAAGACATGATAAAGTGATTTTTTTACAAAAGAATAAACAAGAAAATCATAATTTTTTAGTTTTTTTAATTGTTTGTGCTACTAAGGGTTCAAATCCAATAATAAGAAAAAGATATGTAGCTTTAGTTGGCAAGGTGGACGTTTCCTCTTTAGTAAAAGCAACATCGAGTGTATCGGGCCTAAGTGCAAGCTTAGGTGGAAAGATTCCTGCTATCAACCGACAAATAAGCGGGGGGAGGTGAGCTTGAACGACACCCCAATTCCACTGTCTGTTGACATCCACAAAATTAAGAACATTAAGATTGCGGATGGACGCCGGGATGGGGTTGGTAACATGCGAGATAGCTCTAACACAGGGCAATTCACTGTGGCTTCAGTGTACAACCTGACCCGCCCATAGCGTCTGGATGGCCATCTAGTAATGGAAGGGACCTCCACTCATCCGTTCCTTCCTTTGGCTTTTAGCGCATGATCGGCTGCTCACGAACCAACATAGAGTTCGACTCCACTGCGCTACTACTGGAGATTGCTATCACTGTAGCCTTGAGGAAACCTCGATGCATGCAGTGCGCGACTGTGCTCAAGGCAGACAAGTATGGATTGCCTTCCCTCCTTCTCTGATCTCGGTTGACTTTTTCAACTAGTTGAATCAGGACTGACTTTTCCATAATCTCAATTGCCACCGTCTAGTTTTTGGCCATGCTTGGTCGCTTCATTTTGGCATTTCCTGTTGGTTTCTCTGGCAATGGAGGAACAAATCCATTTTTGATACCCTCTTTATTTGGCCTTCTTCACCTATTTCTCTTATTTTGTCTTATGCAGGTCTCCTACAAGACTCAGCCAGGTGCCCTCAGGCAGCAGTTTCTCATGGTTATCGACCTCGGCAGGAGCAATTCATCAGCTGGCAATCACCACCCCCTGGTTGGATCAAGCTTAATACTGACGGAGCTTGTCAACGGTCTTCTTTAACGGCCACTGCAGGCGGCATTCTCTGAGATAGTGCAGGCCACTGGCGAGGAGGGTTCTCACATCATATCGGATGGTGCTCTCCGCTGAATGCAGAACTCTGGGGGGTGTTCACTGGGCTCACACTGGCATAGAATCTGGGCTATCGCCGAATTCGAATCGAGCTCGAGCTCGATTCAAAGGCAGTGTTCGATCTTCTGTCCTCTGCAGACAGTCATTCTAGGACGCCCAACCCAATCATCTGGGGTATCCATGAGCTGTTCACTAGAAACTAGACTGTTGCTCATCGGCACATCTACTGAGTGAGTAACAGATGCATTGACTGGTTAGCCAAATATGCCGACAATTTTGACATTGGTGTCCATCATTTTAACACAACACTCGTTAGGTGCCACTTGATTCTTTTACAGGATCTATCGGGAATTTGTTTCCCCAGACTTATCGTGTAACGTTTTTTGTTTGCTTCCCTTAAAAAACAAAAAAGCAACATCGAGTGTGCAGGAGACATATAGTTGTCCTTTTTGGTTGATAGATATGACCTTTTATAAGTTAGACAGTTGCTTTCTGTTTCTCAGGAGAGGATGGCATCCAATGATTGATGATGATAATAGCTTGATATTATTGTGGCTAGGTTGGCTAATTTTTAAATTTATTTTTATTAATTAAAGTTATGTCAGTGGATCCAAAATATTGACAAAAATATGATTTTGTTAAGAATTATAATGTAACATCATATTATAAATAATAAAATTTTACTTATACATTTTAGGATTTGTTAGGATAACTTTAATAATATGGTGATTGCTATTTAAAAATATTTGAAAGTTATTTAAAGTATTAAAAGTGATATTTGATAACATTTCAGAGATGTCAAAATCTATTGGGACAAGATTAAAAAGTTATCAAATAATTGAAACTAAGTTGAAGAGTATCAAAAGATTAAATTAATAAAGTTTGGCTAATGCCTTATTTGATTGATCAAATAATTATTTAAGAAATTTTAAAATTTTAAAACCATCAAATTTAGTCTACTTTCAAGTCCTTTAAGCATGACAATAAGAAAAAAAACAAAGAATCTAACTAAAATGATAAAATAATTAATATATAATCAATTTAATATAATTAAATTAAATTAACACAATATCTCTAATATAAATAATAAAATATAAAACTTTAATTTAAAATATCTTAAACACGTATGTATACGTAGTACTTAATTATATATGATACAACACCTTTTAATGCAATACTAAGAAGAAATTAAAGGAAATGCATAAAATTTCCAATTTTAAAGAACAAGTCATAAAGAAATTGAAGAAGTTAGATAAGCCAATCAAGTAGGCTCATACTTAATTTTCTTCTAATTGATCAATCAAATAAGGTATTGATAATAGCTATGGGCTCTTCTTTCTCAAAACAAGTTTTAAGGTAAAAAGTTTTTTGGTATCAAAAATGAGAACTGGTCAAAATTACATTACAAAAGGAAGACAACAACTTTTCTTTTAGAATATAAAAAATTCATTGAAGAGAAAATAATGTTTAGTGTAAAACATTAGAGAGGGACTCTCCCATGAGATAATAAAAATGACATAGTTAAAACACTACAAGACACTAGAAATGACGACGTTGGGTCCATTGCTGAGGCAACATCGTATATGTAACTAGGTTAATCCACATGCGACCTTTTATCGCAACATCAAAAGATTACCCAATTAGGATTGAAGTTTCTGGAGGTTACAAGGTGTCTATGGTGATGCAGAGGTCTCATCACAAATCTAAGCAAGAAACTTGTTTATCCTACGTAAGAGATCATATCAATTTATGTGGATTTCCTATAAAACTAAGTTCACCTTGAATATTAGGGGACTGGAGGAGTTGCACCAAGGTGCTTCCTTCATGGATCTCTACAAATGAGTCTGTTTCCTTTTAAGTTATTAGTTATGTCCCTTTTTGAGTTGAATATTGAAAGAAGCTATTATAGTTGTTTAGGAAGCATACTTGATGCATGGATAAGCCCTTATACTATTCACTTTATTGTCCATAAACTGTGGATGGCCAGTGAGAATTGTACTCTCCAAGAGAGAGCCTGTCTTCTGCTATAACGCTTTCCTAACTAGTTTATAATTAGTTGCTCTCTTATATTTGTAGTTGTGAGTTCAATAAGAGAGCTTAGGTTGTTAGATCTCCCTGCAAACCTTCTATTGTTTCTCTCTTTTCAAATTTCTTAAATATAAGTTGCTATTGCCACCATAAATATTTCCTGATTATACTTAGAGATATGCAGTTGAGATATCTCTTATATGATATCTGTAAGATATCTAAGGCTTGAGTTAGGGGCACAAAGGTTAGAAATTCTAATCCACACCTCTATAGAGAAACTGCACTTGAAGAAGAGATGATCATTATTCTCCTCCTTTAAGTTGCAAAGTATACAATGCTTAGAAGAGGATATGAACTTTAATCTATCCATAGTGCTTATTTTTTTCAGCATAGCGAGCCAAAGCAAAAGGATGTCATTTGGTTTAAGAACCTTGCACCAAATAAGTAAACACAACCATATTCTTTTACGTGCCCCATCCATTACCTCCTTTGCTTTTCTGTTAGTAATTTCTAATACAGAAACTCCATCCCCTAAGTATATATCTTCCTTCCCTGGTATCTATATTGAGGAATGAGCAATAGTCTCAATTCTGCTAAAGAAAGAGACCAATTGTCATTTTGAATTAACTCTTGAAGCTTGGATTTCTTAGAAAATCTAGCCAATAAACCCCTTGCCAATTGATTTTGAATTAAAGCCCCATGATCAGTCCAGTTATCATACCACAGAAAGCTTTTATCCCCTGCCCCCATTTGGCTTATGACATGTTATACTTTTTCCCTTAACTTGGGAATTGTATTGAAGAACCAAGATTTGTTATCTTTAATACTTATTGCCCAAAAACTATCTCCCTTTAATATATATTTGTGAATCCATTTGATCCACAATGATTCTTTTTCGCTTAGGATTCTCTAAATTCTCTTTATCATTTGAAATATGTTGCTCTTGCTAACTGACTCTAAACGTAATCCACCTGCCTCTTTTGATTGACAAAGGTGCTTCCAATTCACTTTAGCTATTCCTTTCTCACCTTTCTCTTTACCCCATAAAAATTGCTTCATCATTTTTTCCACTGTTTTAATTAGACCTTTGGAAAGGAACATATAAGGGCATTAATAAATTTTCATTGACATAATAACAGACTTCAAGAGTTGTAGTTTGCCTCCATAGGAAAGGATACTATTTATCCAAACCCCATTATTTTTTGAATTTTTCTATTAGAGGAAGGCATTCTCAAAATCTTAGTCATTTGGAAGAGATAGGAATGCCCAAATATAGAAGAGGAAGAGCTTGTTGTTTCATTGCAGAAACTTGTGCAAAGAATCTGAGAGGTGAGATGCACTTTTGGACAATAAGAAATAGCTTTTTTGAAAATTAATACTCAATCTAGACAACTCCTTAAAACTTTGTAGAGTACTCATCAGTAGTGAAATAGAAGGAGTATTGGCCTTACTCAGGAGGATAAGATCATCTATAAAACATAAGCTGGTAAGTGAAAGCAACTTACGTTTGGAATGATATTTAAAGTTGGAGGCAGTTAAAGCTTTGCATTTTAGTAGAAGGGTGAGAACTTCCATGCAAATAAGGAATACCTAAGGAAAAGAGGATCCCCTTGCCTAAGTCCTTCTTTGCCTTTAAACATCTATGTTGGGCTTTCATTAATCAATACCTCGTAAGAAGCAATCGTAATACATTCTTGAATCTATTTGATAAACTTCTATAGAAATCTCATAATAGCCATAATCTGCAGTAAGAGATCTAATTAACACTTATCAAAAGCTTTTTGTAGATCCACTTTAATAGTACATTTTTAGGGCTTTTACTACAAGTATACCCTTTCAAAAGCTCCTGCAATATAAGGATATTATCTCTAATATATCTACTACTCATAAACGCCCTTTGATTCTGACTGATGAGGAAGTGAAGAACCTCTTTTAACCTATTTTCCAAAACTTTGGTGATGATCTTATAACGAAAATTAGTACAAGAGATAGGTCTGAAATCACTCCATTTTGCTAGCTTAGAACTCTTGGGAACTAAACGCAAAAAAGGTCTTATTAATCTCCTTAAGTAATACTTCATTTTGGAAAACTCCTGCATAACATTTTTAATGAATCTCCCTATTTTATCCTAAGTTTCTTTAAAGAAAAGACTATTCAATCCATCTAGACCAGAGGCCTTTGAGCCATTCATGTGAAACACCACCTTCTCTATCTCCTGATCTGTGACAGGTCTAATTAACAAAGAGGTTTCTTATTCAAGGATCTTGGCTGTGACAACTAAGATCCACTCCATTTCCTGCAGTATTTCCTTCTGTGCCTAGGAGATTTTCGAAAATTTTCCTAGCTTCATTAGCAATCTCAGCTTACCCAAACAAAGTTTGCCCATATTCGAATTTTATGGAGGCAATTTTATTATCATTTCTTCTAGCGGTGGCTGTATTGAACCAAAATTAGTACATCTGTCCCACCCTTGATCCAATTAACAATAGCCCTCTGCTTTAATAAGAAACAATCATTATCCACTATTTGCATATAGGTCTTAAGAGCTTCCCTCTCCTTAGCAGCTAGAGTGCAATCACTTGGGTTAGCTTCTATGGATCTCTGGATTGCTGAGAGCTTGCTTCTTGATTCTTCTATCTCCTTTTTGGTATTTTGCCCTCTCCTGACATTTAATACCTTCAATTCGTGTTTTATAACCTAAAGTTTTTGCACATAAATATACTACTTAGTACCATAGGTCTCAAACTCCATTCCATTAGGTATAGCTTCATGAAAGCCCTCCATATTAACCAAGAAATTATTAAATCTGAAAGGGTGGTGAATACTGACATTTTTAAACTAGTTAATTACCCTGATATGGCTATGATGAAAAAATTCCAAGGTCCAAAAAAATGGCTTTACTCTTTGAAAAAGAATTTAACCAATCCACGTTCACCATATGGTGATGCTGTCGCTTGCAACTAAATTAAAAAGAAATCACTTCCGTTAATACAAATTTAATGTAGTAGTGGTAAGTGAATATCGTTCCCACGAGAAATTTTTAACGGTACAGATTAGCAAGTTTAAAACTAAAA
>JANVCQ010000005.1:20760204-20774687 GCA_025531925.1 Erythroxylum plowmanianum | reverse complement strand
TTAGTGGTAGGGGACTGATAGACTGGTCTATATTTTGGGATCGATATTTTGAAACGAATCAGTGTTATTATGGTTTTAAATTTTAGTGAATTGTTTGGATGAGTTTGATTTTATTGATGCCATGCGAGTGAATAGTGAGTGTTAGTGTTTGTTTCGATCGTAGCACTTCTTCACTGTGGGATATGCGTCGGAACGACCCACGGGCGTCCCGGTGCGTACTCCATGGTAAGGGGGCGCTACATGTTGTGACTTAAGTAGCCAGTTTGAAGTGCTTCCACGTAGAAATTTGCTCCGTGATTTCTGATTCTGCACGTAGAGCTATGCTCCGTGATTTTATTTAACTGAGCCCTATAGGCCAGTATTTGTATAAGTTTGTGATAGGCACTCGGTCACAGCAATAAGAACGAATATAAGTCTCATGCATATAGCGTTATAAGATTGAAATCCACTGAATGATATGCAAAGTTGAAATGAGTGATAAATTGATATGAACTATTGCTATACTTGGCTATGTGAACTATGTGATCATATGAGATACTATGTTATGTGAATATCATGAGTCGAAATATGATCTGAATGAATATTTGTGAAATATGTGATATATCTATGTGATCCAGTGAAATCATCAATGATGGTTCGCTAATTGAATTCACAAAACTCATCAAAAATTGCAATGTGATTTTTCAGGTTTCAAGAATATCCTGTTAGACAAATGAAAGTATACCTACAGCATGCAAGTAAAAGATAGAGGTTGGGATCAGTTGGTGTCTGCATTAGTATTTCCTTTATTCTGTATCAAATTAAGTCTTTCGCAATTATTGTAAGTTGTGTATTCGAATATTTCTGTTTTGAAATAAATTTTCAAATCAGAAATGTTTGTATATAGTTTTTTCAATGTAATGAAATTTTGACAAGTGTTTTGTATTTGTAACGGGCCCAAATGGCTATTGAAATTTTTTATGATTGTATTGCTATGATTGAAAATGTTTCAAAAAATGTGGGTATGTTGTTGTTCAAAGAAAAAAAATTTATACCGATTTTTGAATAATTGAGTGCTCTAACATTTCACTCTCGCGGGGCACGGACTCGAATATCACTCAGGATGTCGGGCACGTGTCTTGCGAGAGTGGGGTGCTACATTCTCTGGATCCATGTTTGTATCATAGGAAAAGCAGGACGTTTATCCACCAAAAAATCAATCAGCACTAATCACATGTTCTTGCACCTTCCTATAGAGTGTCAAGGCTTAGAGTCATCATTAACTTGCCTTCAATCTCAATTGGTGGATTGTAAAATAAGGAAGAGTCTGAATTGTCACTCATAACTTATTTCCATGTCTTTCTATCTACTACTTGTTATTGTTGATACACACTACCTGATAGAGATGACATTTTTGGTGGTGGGATAAGTGGTGGAGTTGAGTCTGAGGGGTTATAGGTTGATTAGTTGAGTGGGATGGGAATAGAGGTAGAAAGTCTATCTCCATAATGTAGTTTAATGGGTGTCTGATGTTGTTTATTATTTGGTTTTGCAGGAAACACACACAATGTTAAGGCCAGAAACAATGAAAAGGTTGCCGATGAAGCAAGGAATTTGAGTTAGGAAGAAAAGATGAGGAGAAGAGGACTTAATGGTACATATCTAAGGTTAGGACTGGTTAATTAGAATACAAAAGGTTTATAGAGATATAAGAGTTTCTCTCTCATCGTGTTTTCGGTGCTATTTGCTATTACAAAAACTTTCGTAATATATTGATGCTGAAGAGTTTACAAGACATACAAAAAAATAAGAAATGTCTAATCACCTTCATAATAATTTTGAATCTTGAGTTTAATATAATTAAATATGACTAAGATTCAAACTTAGATATAATCAAATTTATTCCACTTGGTCTCCGGGTAGGTGAAAAGTATTTCTCCTTTATCAAAGTTGAAATTCTATAAAC
Organism: Erythroxylum plowmanianum; assembly: GCA_025531925.1. Classification (NCBI taxonomy): domain Eukaryota; kingdom Viridiplantae; phylum Streptophyta; class Magnoliopsida; order Malpighiales; family Erythroxylaceae; genus Erythroxylum; species Erythroxylum plowmanianum. The sequence goes on along the minus strand of JANVCQ010000005.1, from coordinate 20,772,742 downwards.
CCTTTTGGATACTTTGAAATGAAAATTACTTATCCAAATTATGGTGTACAAAAAGTTATAAAATTTGTATGTTATGTATTTATGAAATACTTCATTTTGGAATCTTGTATCTTAGGTAGGTTTTTCTTTTAAATCGCATCCTTATTATGTTGATTTTGTATAACTCTCTCTCTCTCTCTCTTGCACTTTCAAAATCTTTATGTTTGAAACTCAATTTTTTGTGCCTTAATAATGTTTTTCTCTTATTTTAAGTTGAACCTTTACTTTTGGTTCGGTTCTTAATTACCTTTTTTTTTTCATTTTGTACTTGTTAGTTTTATATTTATTATATTCATATTTAACAACTTATTTGAAAGCTATTGAAATGAAAATTGTTTATTATAGTAAATAGAAAGTTATGTTGCATCTTTTCCTTTGAATAATTATAGACGCTTAAGAAAGGACCCAGTCCCATGTTAATTTAGTTAATATAGGGGTCAAAACCCTATTATACATTTTTCCCAAGAAAAAAAAGTTGTTAGCAGTTATGATTGCCATGTCATCATCATCTGTAAATAGCTTAAATCTTAAGACAATAATTAAAGAAAATATAATTTTGTGGAGGCAGGTAAGTTGGCAAAAAATAAATGAATTAAATGAAAATAAATTTGCAAATCTCAGTACAGATTGGAATACAATATTGCACACGTCCATGCAACAGCTGAATAATGTTTGAAAAGAAAAGGACAGAAACTGAGCAAAAGAAAAGGGTTCCCAGTTGTTGGGAAGGGAGTACATAATAAGAAGGAAGTAGGGTCTTCACTTTCACCTTTTGAGCCCAAGCAAGACAGCAACTCCGGCATTATTGATCCAGTCAGTAGCGGGTTTGAAGAATGCACCAGGAGTGAAAGCAAGCGCCTCGTTTCTGCCAAGGAAATGGACACCCTTCCATTTGACCCTTCTGTTGGTAACGGCACCAGGTCCACTGTTACCATATTCAGCATAGAACAAAGTATTCTCATATGGCTGTCCTGGCCACGCAAGCCATCCTTCAGGTCTGATCAAATCACCCAATTGGGATTCCATCACCACAGTTCTTGAATATTCCTTCCATGGCCTGCCCAAGTATGTTGGGATCTGAAGTCTTGCAGCAACAAGCTTCTGTTCAGGGACAATCCTGCAGTTATGAATAACAAGTCCAGTTGGTTGTCCATTTTCTTTCCTTCCATCTGCTGTCACAGTGTTGGCTTGTGAAGGATTTGGCATCCTCACGATGATCAGAGAGTTTTGAATGACGACTGCCCCATAACCAAACAGGAAATCTACGGTACCAGAAATCACACAGTTGCGATAGAACTGACGCCCTGCTTGATAACACAATGTGTCTTGATAACCATCTAGCCTGCAGTTGTAAAAAACTGACATATCAGAGCCTACTCGGAGTGCAACAGCCTGGTGACCGTCGGGACCTGCTGTGTTCTGGAATCCCATTGACCTTGCAATGAACCCGTCGGCTTCAACAACTGTACCACACCAAATCGTTATAAGAATCCATTCCAAACATTTATGTATTTAGTTTCTAAATTTAACTTACTGAAGGTAGCAGTCTTCCAGGTGTTAACGCCACCGCTGAAGCTCTTTTTTCCGGTGAAGATGGTCTTCCTTGGGCCATCACCATACATGTACACATTAGGCACTTCCACTGTGACAGTCTCGGTGTAGATTCCAGCCTTAACATAGATAACACATCGACCCTTGGCGTTCTTGGGGCAAGCATTAAGAGCTGCCGCGACTGACTTGAATTGACCGCTTCCATCAAGAGCCACAACTGCATTTGGTGGAAGCCTGCCATTGTCGCGAGCGGCCAAAAGCTTGCGATCAGCCGCAGAAACCCAGGTGGGATAGCCATTTTCCTGAAGAAGCCTTCCATTTGTGCTTGGTATGTTGAATTGGAGTCCAAAAGATTTGAAGACATCAGAAATCCTACCAAGGATGTTTAGGACATTATCTGTAAGCTGACTGCCAAAATCAGTGGACTTCTGAACCTCTCCTTTCAGTTTTTCGTTCTGGAACCCATCAATGCACAATTCTTGGTACGAGATAACATAACTCAACCAAATTCTGAAATCTTCTGAATGTTCAGCTAAGCTTTTCATATCACTGTCGCTTATCTTGGTGAATGTAGAGTTAAGCGACTGAACGGCTTTGTTCAACAACTCTTTGCAATCTTCCAGAGCGACTTTTGAATGGGGATCATCGGTGACCTTGACCACAAGATCTTCGCTCAGATTCAGGGATTTCTTCAACGAGTCTTGAATAGCTAAAATACCTGCTCTGATGAACTCCTTCGGATCGGTAGAATTCACTTTGCTGAGGGTTTGGGTGCAGACTTCCTTATAATCAGTGGGTTGGCACATCTGACTAACTGACTTCATCTGCGCTGACGAATTGTTGTCATCGGAACCGCCGCGGTTGACCGTAGCAACCACTCCGATGACAACTCCGACGACAAGAATCAGGGAAACCCCTGAAACTATAACTTTATTCATTGTTTCTTTTGTTTTGGTTTTGTCTGTTTTTTTTTTTTTTTTAATTTCAGTATCCCTCCGATAAGCGGTGCCAGTTTATTACAGGAAGAGGGCACAATGTTATCGGAGAGAAAAGTAAAGAGATACTTTAATCTCTTTTATTTTGGATGAAGAAGAAGTGTGACAATAACTGTATTTATAAGCTCTGAATCATCTTAAAAATAGGTCTTTTGCATGGAATGAATGGACGTCAAATGTATTGATGGTAACGAATGGCAAGCCATTAAATTAGTAAGTGATAAGACAAATTTCAGCCAATACTCCAAAATGGCATTTCTATTTTTAAGCCAAAAAACAAAACAGAACGTATATCAGATACTTTCAAAGCCTCCTCTTGTGGAAACCCCACAACTAAATTAATACACATGTTCCTTTAAACATGAAATACTCATGAAAACAAAACTGACTAATCATCATCCACCTTTGTTATTGACTTTTAAACATTTTCCATATTTTGATCATTCATATCTAACCAAAAATCCCTTTTTCTTATATTGTGTATTTGAATGAACAACCTTCATAATTGCATACTAAATGTTTTATTATATATATATATACACACACACACATAAAATCATATAAATTTATTACTGGACATGTCAACATCTCTACGAAACCTTTCCCATTGAAAATGCTTCTATAATAAAATTCTATTTAAATATAGGGTTAATAGTATGATCTTTTTATTTTAATTCTTATACTTTAGAAATTAGTATATATCTCTTTATAGTATTGGTTAGTTTCCATTTAATCTTTTATTATATTATGTTAATCTTTTCGCTTATTTATAACTCGAAATAACGTGATATTAGAATTTGTGAATTTCAATATTATATTACTTTGAGAAAAAAATAGATAAAAATGAAATGAGAAGTTATATAGTAATTAAAAAATATTATAAAGGTATAAGCTATAATTTTTAATATAAAAGAACTAGGAAAAAATCAAATCGCAATATCATAATGTACATTTAACCCTTAACTCTATGTTTAATTTGCATAAAAAATAATATTTATCTATCCATTATCATGTTAACTCAAATGATTTAATATTTTTATGATCTTTATTATAAATTGTTATTTACAGACTCTATTTAAATTGGTAACTTGTTGTGCACCCTTTCAACCAAGTAAATATAAATAAGATGGTAATCTTTATTTTCTTTTATTAAATCTATATTTTATGTTTGTAAGTATAGAATTTACTTTTTGTTAAAAACACGATTATAAACCTATATATCTTATAAAACTATATAATGCAGTAATGTTGAATTATCATAAGCACAAGATAAGTAATAAAGTTGACTTTTGAACTTAGATTCACTTTGACTTTATTAATTAATATTTCATAAGAAAATAAATTTCCAATACACTATTAAAGGTGCAAGTGACAGCCAATTTTTAATAAAAATATTATTTTCTTTTCGTTAAAGATTAAAAACTTCTGATGTTAATTTTTCCACTAATATAAGTAATATTTATTTTTTAATTACAATAAAATTAATTTAAACTACTGATTGTTAAGTCCAAAATTTTATGAAGATTGTTTTATTAATAATAAATATTTATAACATAAAATCGGTAGTTTATTTTGAATTCCATGTGAGTAGATGGGTAAATTAAAGGAAATTCCCTTGAAGAGTTCGAATGAGATGTGTCAAAATTTTCAGGCGAAGTTTAATAATTAAAAAAATCAATTTGAAGCCTTACGATCAAATATAAGAAAATTGGGTCTGATCTCGTGTGGCTACAGTTTAAGATTATTTTAAAATATGATTGTCAAATGATTAATTTCAAAGTTAAAAATGTGCTTATATTACGAACATTTCCAATTGATTTTGGAAGTATTTTCGAAGATTGAGAGTTAATGAAAACATTTTAAAGTTCAGTATATGCCCATTAATTAGACGAAAAGTAGTGCCGACCAATTCAGAGCTGTGAAACATATACAAACGAATATCATTCAAAAATTGGGACGAGATCCGATTTGTGAAATAAAGTTAAATATTTGTGAAATATTTTTGGTTAATTTTTTAAAAGTTAAGATCAATTTAAATTTATAACATGATTGATGCATGAACATAATAAAACATAAATGTAAATTTTACTTTATTGTATAGCTTAATCTTCTCTCTCTTACTGTTTTCCTCTTTTTAAAATTGGATCATCATAACCACTATAGTTATATATGTGACTAATATCTAAAAGTATCAATTCAAACTAAGTTGAAAAAACTCTAGGTAATATAAAGAAAAGTAAGTAAAAAGTGTTAACTCATTTAAAGCTTGTGCTTATTTATAATAAAAATTGAACAATTTAATATTTTAATTAAAATAAAATTATGATTCTAATTAAAATTTAGTTGGAATTATGATTAATTCTAATTAAATAACAGTGAGATTCAAATAAGATTTATTATCTCATATTGGTCTTTATTAGTTAAATATCTAATTTTTAATCTTAAAATTTTCCAAACTGTATAATGAAGTCTAATTTGATTAAAATATCTCTGATCTCATCAACCATTCCTAAATATAATGGCAGTAGATATAAATAAAATCTTAAATCATATTTAAGATTAGATAAATGAAGTTAATTTAATTAAAATTTTGTATTTATATATCAAGATTTGCTTCTAATAACCCATTGTAGCCTTAATTTTACTTAATAAACCTAACAATAAATAGAAATTTGGTTTATTTTTATAACAAAGGAAGGTTATAATCATGTTATAAACATTTACTTTATATTTTAACAAAAAATTTTATTTCAAATGGTCTTATCAAATACATGTAAGTCATACGTTTAAACATGTAACCCAATATGTATGTATGTATGTATATATATACATACAACTTGTTATATAAATATAATGGAATTATATACATGAAATATTAAGCATTGTTTCTAGTTATTGATCTTCATATTATAAATAATACTCTAACACTTTGGGTAATTAAATTAGATTAAACCATTGATTCATAAATGAAATTAATTCCTACTCTAAATAGAAATTTAATGTGATTTAAAAATGATTTCAAATTCAAATTAATAAAAAATTAAACAAAATATAATAATAAATATCTAAATAAAATAATAAACTTAATTTATTTTATTCAAATTGAAATAAATAGTTTTAATTAAGAAATATCTTAATTAGTTAAGAAAATATTTTTCTTAATTGTAAAGGAGTCTAATTAATTATTTTATCTAAATGAAATATAATTAATCATAATTCTAGAAACAACTTTTCTAAAATTTAATTAGAATTATTTAATTACTATTTTTAATCAAATTAAGAAAAATAATTACTTTATTTTAGAGTTAAATTAGAATTAAAATATATTAAATTCTAATTTAAATATGAGTTATTCTAAGTTGAATTACTCCTAATTCTAAAAAACTCGAATCCAAGTTGGAAATACATAATTCCAATAATCAGACAGCCATTATCCTAGCTATTAAGGTTCTAGTAACTTTGTTGTCACAAAGATCTTACCCTAACTTATCTCAATTTCCAAAAATCTTTGTTCTAACTTAAGAGTAGCATAACATATGTCCAAACACTATCTTTATTCTTCTTTAGAAACACTAGCCAGCATCTTCTTTTTTCATGTATCGTCGTTGCCTCCTGCTATCTTTCTCCCTCTGTCGGCCCACTCTAACAACATCTCATGCCACCACATGCTAGAAGCAACCTGCAAAACAACGTGCTTCCTCCTACTTCCTCTAGCGATAACATATGGCCACTAGCTTCAACAACCATCCAACAAAATAGTCATCTTTGCTAATGTCAACTTCCACCATACACAAATCATCTTTCATCTCGGTATATAGTTACCACGATAGCCAAATATAACTCTTAAAAAAAACCCCAGATCAAGTTGCGCAAGAAGTAAACAAGTTCAGTGAAAGGAATTCGATTAGAGATCTTTGAGTCAACTGGGCAGTTCTGCAATACAAGTTTCAAACCTCTCACTCACAGGGGCCTATAGGATATGTTAAATACACCAACTAGTCGTGCTATATATATTATTCCTTCACTTGACGTGCGGTAAGGCATGTAAAATTTGCAAGTCATTTGGCTTATTATGCCGCCATTAACCAGTTGTATTCAAGTATTTTTTTGTGATTTGTTATGGTAACTTGATTCTTTTAAATCCAAAACTTATGAATATATTCTTATGTGACTTCAAGGGTTTTGTAACTTTTCTAATTTCCATATTTCTCATCTTTAATGATGATGAGGTATAGGTTCATTGTTTTCTAAAACTTTGAATTTAATTATATTTTGTAATTAGGGTTTGCATATGTGTTATGAACTTTTCATATTAAAAGAATATTTGATCCCAAATATGATGTTAGGATTAGTGTTTGCACCTTATTTACAATTTTAATCTCAAAATTGCAATTAATAACATTCAAATCATTTTAAACAAGTTACAAAATTAAAGAAATCTACGATACCATTATGTTGATGCTGGTTTGGTTTAAACATAACAGCTCAAGGTGTTCATTCATTCTTTGGCTATTCGTCCTTAAAAAACTTCAAACAAGGAATAAACTTCACTTTCTATATACTCCTAACCATTGTTCCCTTTGTATTTCGGACATGAAATCTAATGAACATCTGTTTTTTCATTGACCTTTCTCAAAATTTGTTTGGACTCATTGCCTCACCCACTTCCAAATCACCATTCCCAACTACTTAAGTTTTGCTCCTATCCTATCTTGGTTTCACCAACCTCCTCATCAGAGTTCCATCTTCCCTTTTTTTTTTATCCACTACGGTTTACCACATTTGGACCGAAAGGAACTCAAGATCTTTCAGGGATGTAGCTATGGAGATGAAGAACTAACAAGCTAGGATAATCTTCTAAGTTCTGGAGCTTCTCAACCTAAAAACTTCGAGAGGTAATTAGATCTTTTATGCACTAACATTGTCATGCTGGTTGCTGTTCAGCTGGGCAGACAAATTCAATTCTTTCAATGCACTAACTACCTTCCTTCTCACGGAAGTTCAAGGGCGCAACAAACTTTTCTTATGCAATTCAGTTCCAATGTCTTCAAGGAAGGTGATCATAACCGTCAACAGTGGGAGAACCATTTCCTATAGATGATATAGCATACAAGGTATGCGAGTGAAGGTAACCATGACAGTGAACAAGGAAAATAGCAAAACTTTCTTACATCTTCATTTTTTTAGTTCTGGTGATTACGGCTTTGGTATTTTGGGTTTGGATTATGTTTGTTGGACTTTTTGTGTTGATGGCTTATTGTTGGTGCATTTGGGTTATTAGGTAATAAAGCTAGCTTTCTACGGCTTCTTGGTAGGAAGTTTGTTGAGGAGAGTAGTTGGTAGTGTTGTTACAAGGTTTGAGCTAGGTTTCTTAGGAATTTGTCCTAACTTGTTCCTTTTGGTAAGTAAGGGATTTCTATTCAGCATATCTCTTGTTGTGTACATAACTTTTTCTTATTTATATAAAATTTTACTGATTTATCAAAAAAAAAAGTTGATGCAAGACCGATACTAGGCAAAGTGGAATAAAAGTACAATTTTTTTTATTTTTTAAAAGCTAAGATCATATTTAATTCTATAACATGATTAATGCATGAACATAATAAAATATAAATGTAATAGGTTTGGATCTTTTAGTAATTTAATATAAATAAAATTTTAATTTCAATTAAACTTCACTAAATTACAATTAATTCTAGTTAAGTACCAATTGGGCCCAAATGAGTTATAATATCTCATATTGGTCCTTCTTTGTTAAATATCTTATATTTAAAATTTTAAAGTTTCTTAAATTTTACAATTAAGTCTAACTTTTAACTTGATTAAATTATATTTTCTCTTATCAACTATTCCTTGTATGCAATCCATTAGGTTCTTAAATACATTGTCAGTTGGTATAAATCATAACCTTAAGTTATATTTAAGATAAGATAAATTGAACTTCTCTAATTATTTTTATTTTTAATTAAATAATTTATATCCATATATTAAGATTGACATTTAACAATGCATCATTACTACCCAAATATTATGAACGTCAAAATGGCTTTGATTAATCTTTCTATATATGATTTTCCATAAAATTTAATCTTTTATCATATAATGTTCAGATTAAACATAAAGCATGAAATTAGTGATACTCTATTTAGGTCTAATCATATTAGTTTCTACCATTAGTGCTTTATTCAATTAATAACATTTAAAAATTATTTTTAAATTATCATTCCACCTTGGCCAACTATTTTTTAAATTAATACTAATCAAGAATAATAGAATATTCTTCCTAATCATTTTAGCATGATGAATCATATATTGATCATTCAACAATCTCTACATAGTGCATATTGTATCTAATGATCACTGATTAATTTGCCCTTGATAATGACAGGTCATAAGTAATATTAAGATATATCAATCCATATATAAGATACTGTAGAGATCTCAAATTAAATGATCACTTATATAATTATCTCAACGAGAATTTTCATAAACATATAAGTAATGTTCTAAATGAAATTCTCATATCATGTCAGTTTAGTGAACTTATTCTTGAATACACCTACATGTTTATTTAAATATCTTATACTCTGTCTATGATATCAAATACTTCCTTCATAAGGAAGAGACTGTGCATATCTTTACATTCTACTAATGTTCAATCTCAATAAAATAATTACTTGAAATTTAGAAGTAATACATATATGCAATATGAAGTCCATAATTATGACTTGATTATAATTTTATCTAGAGTGTACTTTATTGTATAGACTTTATCTTAAATATTAATTAATTAATTAATTATAAATAAAATAAAAATACTTTTAAATAATAATTCAATTTATTATACATAAAATAAAATACTTTTAAATAATAATATTACAAAAGTACAATTAACCGATTGGTTGTAATGTAAACCAATAAGTACATCAAGTACTGGTAAGCATCAAATAGGGTCGAGTAGGCAGAGCTCCACTCTTTGATCTCTCCTTTGCTAACATTTCAAGTGCCTATTTTTCTTTTTTATTTCTTTCTTTTTAGTTTTAAGAACCAGCATTATTCGTTCAATAACCAAAAAAATATGTTATATAATAACTAGCTATTTTTTATTGGTCAACCTATCTTCCTGGTAACTATAGGAAAATTTGCCTTTCTTTCTTGTTATCTTATCACTACAATGGATAAGCTTATTGGCAACAAAACCAAATGTCACTAAATATTAACAAACGTTGCAAATATTAATTTGCGACGAAAAACAATCGTCGCCCTAATGATCGCTGAATCTCGGTAGCAAAACAATATTTGTGGCATTGTTTTGATATCGTCGTAAAAAGGTTTTGGATACACAATAATTTCATCGGTAAAACATATAACCAACGAGAATGAAAATGTCGTACATATTATTTTATGATGTATATGTTTCGTAGATAAAAGTTTTTACTTACTAAAATGTAGTCGTAGGTAATTATTTTTATTGATAATTTTTTTGTAGTAGAATAGTTTTAGCTACTAATTGTTTGTTATAGGTAAATATTTTTAGAGATGTTTTTGCAAACATAGGTAATAACATTTTGTGACGATTTTGTTTTAGTAGTTAATACTTTTTCGTGATGAGTCTGTGTTTGTAGCAAAATAGTTTTAGCTACTAATTTCTTGTTGTCAGTAAATGTTTTTAGAGACGTTTTTGTGAACGTAGGTAATAACAGTTTGTAACGATTTTGTTTTGGTAGTTAATACTTTTTAGTGACAAAAAGTTATTTTTAAATTTAAGTTTTATTATAATTGTTAAAAAATTATTTTAATTTATTACAATTTTTAAAATGGTTTGAAATATAAATTAGTTACATTTTATAATTAATGTTAGTGAAATATTTTTTAAATAATAATAAATTGAAATAAATAAACATTAAAATGGAATGCATTTTATAAAAAATAAGTACAGGTCATATACAAACTAAGACTTATCATCGTCGTCACTACTACTGATATAGTTTAAGGCAAGTAATTATTGGACTATCTTTTTAATCTTGTTCACTTCTTTTACATTACGATCTAACTTCTCTTCTATACAATGTAACTTAGTCTTCAGTGCTTGGTTCTCCTCTTGAAATACTGTGACATATGCTGTTCATGATGAAGATGCATCAACAGGCTTAAAGTCATGCCTAAGATCTTTAATATATCCCGATCTTGCACCAAGGACATTGTTGCAAATGTCATTGACATTGGGTTGATTCCCCTCAAACAATAATGTCTGCAACAACTCTTGCATCTTGTCCTACAATTTAAAGTACAAAATAAAGTTAACTAAAAAATTATTGCTTAGTATTATATAGAAAAATAAACTACAATATTAATTTGTTTGTACTTATATAATTACTTTGTGCCTCTTTAGATGTCCAGCCTTCACCTTCCTTATAGTTTGTTAGCTTGTAGAATGTGATCCTATCACACTCTTGTCCTTGGAGTTGAGTTTGACTCTATTATATGAATTTAAAAAATTAGCAGATAATAGAATTTATTGTATTAAGAAATAGAATAATAAGTTGAAAACGTTACACTTACAAATTCTTGTCATAAAATGTATAAACAAAATTAATGGAAGGAAATATTAAGAGAAAAACAAACCTGAACCTTCGCTGAAGCCCAATAATTACAAATTTCACTCCAATTTTCTAGAGTCACTCGTTTCGAAATATGTCTCTTTGCCTCTCTATCGGAAAGGAAAGACTAGTCATATTTATGAAGTTTATGTTGATGATCCTTCACCCTTTGTTTCAATAGTGAACTAACACAGCTTGAAACTTCAAGCTTGTTGATATCAACGATATTGAGCTTTATCTGTGAAGAACATGTATAAGTTAAGTTACTATTTTTATTAAGTAAAATCGCAATACATATAATCAAATGAATTGAAATATTACAGAAACTTTATCCAAAACATTTTGGAGCAAGTTGTCTTCTTTCAACTACTTGGCATGGTGAAGGCAAGGCAATTCATTCCTCACAACGAAGCCCAACTCACTGGGCAATTTTGCAAATTAGGTCTTATCCAGAGGGCAACGTTGTGTGGGGTCAATGGTCAGAGACAACTTGCTGTTCATTGCAACATTCATCCGTTGCAACTCAACTCCTTTTGTGATACCTCTACCTTATTTTCTAATGCTAGTATTGGAACCTGAAAATAAAAAAATCATAATAAAAAAGCACACTAAATATGTAATGAGTAATTTCAGCATTAATGTAAATATGTTTGGTTAACAATAACAGACCTGAAGATCCCTCAACACTAACAGACGATGTCAGTAAAGGTTTTTGCTAACTGTCTTCATTCGAGGATGCAATTTGGTTGTTGAACAATGGGGTTAGAGTGAGTTGGTTATTTTGTGGGAGGAACTTCTTCGGTCATGCAACATCCCACCAACACAAGATACATACCCAAACATTTAATCATATTCAAGTATATATCCTATGATAATGGCATGTTAGAGCAAAAGCAAAACCAAATTATACATGGCATCATCTAACCTAATCGAAAGTCACTAAATTTTAAAACCATTCATTGCATTAATCCCAATAAATTTACACTTTTTCCTTTAGACAAATATTTACATAACCTAATACAGGTTCTATCAAGAATAACAAAATACAAAACACAATACTCCTGGAGTTAGCCGACAGACCTCTGATCTATAACAAAATCCAAAGGGTCCATTAGTCCTGTCTAAGAACTAAGTCTCCTGTATCATACCTGAAAAATCACGTTGCAATTTTTATGCGTTTTGCGAACTCAATGAGTGAATCATCATTGATGATTTCACCAGATTACAAACACATACTACATATCTCACATATATTCATTCAGATCATGTATACATACCAAATATTCGCACAACATGATGTATCATATAATCTCACAATCCACATAGCCAAGTACAACAAATAGATCATAACAA
>JANVCQ010000005.1:20730807-20751194 GCA_025531925.1 Erythroxylum plowmanianum | reverse complement strand
GAATAATACATAAGTGTAAATTGAATCTCATAAATTATGATCTCATCATAATTTCAATTACACAGTAATTATTCCAATGATTTTATCTTTATGAATAATAATTAAATAATTAACAAATTCATAAAGATAAAGAATGCCTTTAATTAATTAATAATAATGTCATACAATTATTTACAACCAAAATAAATTGGCTGCAAGGGCATAAACTAACATAAGTAAACCTCCTAGTAGACAAACATGGACATAAGTAGTTGGAGAGAAAAAAAATATAGAAATAAAGTTATGTTACTCTCCTCTAAACAAAATATGTGAACATGAGATTGTGTCCCCTCTGATTGAGATCTTAAAGGAAGGAGTTGCTAGATGGAAAACAACAGTCATTGAATATTTCATGGATAAAAAAGCATCATACTGTGTAATGAAAATATAGGCGTTCACAACTTAGAGACAATATGGACTTATAAAGGTGTTGGTGAATGAAGAGGACATATTCTTTTTTAGATTATCCAACAATAAGGTTATCACAATGGTAATAGAAGTTTAACCTTGGCATATTTAAAACAAATTTCTCTTCTTACAAAATTGGATACTTGAATTATCAATTGAAGATTTCGATTCGAAAATGTCCTTATAAGGATGTGTGTACATGGTGTGCTATTTGAATACTGGACCGCCAATAGGTTAAGTTACATAGCTAGTTTCATTGGTAAACCTTAATGTTTAGACCAAGCCACTACCAAAATTAAAATAGTTAACTATGTTAGAGTATGTGTGTTGCTGGAAGCTATAGGTAAATTGCTAAGTGAGATCCCAGTAATAAGGCTCAATGTCATACAGAGCTTATAGAAGACATAGCGAGAGTCACATCTGTGTGGAAGAATCATATATCGGTTAAGAAAGTTTGATAACCAATAGTTAAAATATCTAAAATAAGGGAATTTAGTGAGCTAACTTTAAAGGAAAATATAGAGGGGGAACAATAGAGAAGAGGTAGATAATAATAGTCAAGAGGATCATAATCAAATAATGAGTGAGGATTTGGAAACTAATGGTGATGGGCATAGTAAGACAATCACAAGAGCCATTGCAGAGAATATCATAAAGTATGTACAGAAATTCATCATAGCCATAAAGATTCAACCCCTTAACATTTTATGCTGCAACTATCATGTCTGTATTAAGGAGAAGAGTTTTTCCTCTTCATGCTAGACTTCCTTCTTTTAGGAGTGATATATGGACTTAATCATATATTTTAAAGAAAGGACTTGTAGAACAAACTTAAAGAAATATTACTTTCTTATTAACAACTTTAGCTTATCCTAAAAGGCTTCAATCTAATCCTTAATCCAAAAGAAGTATAAACAAGCATTAACCTTAGAAAAATCTATGATGAAATAAGTTGTTGCATGGTAGCTTTGAGATGGAGAATCTCCTTTATGGAGGCAATTTCTTCGTATGGGCTAACAATTAAAAAGGTTTATGGTTAATAAGGAAGAAGTTGGATAGGTGCATGGATAATCTTGCATTGTTCCAGATATTTCCAAAAGCATATGCTACTTTTCATAACCCCAAATGCTCTAATCAATCACTTATAATAATTAACACATCAAGGGTTTTAAAATCTAAAAAGATCCATCTTTTGCTTCAATAACGATCTATATGATTTTACTAGCTTTGAAGAAGTTGTATGTAGAGGACTTAACAAGGAAGTGATTGGCACTAATCAATATATATTCATTAGAAACACTCAAGGAATAAAGTAAGAACTTAAAAGACTCAACAAAAAGAGAATAGGAAACACACAATAATCCCTATATAAAGTTAAGTTACTCTTAAATAAGGCATAAACAAAACTCAACAAGAATTATTTTTATTCAAGATTGCAGGTGCTTGAGAAACAAGTTTTACTATATTACTCACAATCTCTTATCATCAAGAGCACCAATATGAAACAAGGATCAAGGGAAATGTGGATAATTGAAGGGGATAGGAATTTTGCCTATTTTCGTAAGAGAGTAACTTTTAGGAGAGCATCTAACAAAATAATTTCCATTTAAAAGGATGACAAATATCTATTAATGCAAGAGGAGATTAAGGGTAAAGTGGATACATTCTTTAGTAATACATTAGGTACTCCTTCCAATGAAAAATTCTATAACACAATTCCTAAGAGAAGTGTTACCAGATCAATTGTCACAGGAGGAGGGTGAATTATTTTCTAAGCCTGGAATAAGGTAGGAGATAGAAGATGTCCTAAAGGAACTTAATCCTATAAAGGCATTAGGACCCGATGGTAAGAACATTTCATTCTACCAGAAAATATGGAATATCATAGGGGCAATGATAATAAAAGTTGTGGAGGAATTTTTCAAAGAAAGGAAATTGTTGGGAGAAATTAACAGAACATTAATATGTTTAATCCCTAATGGATTAAAGTAGGAGACAGTCACTGACTACTAATCTATAGCATGTTGCAACTCTATATATAAGATAATCTCAAAAATTTTAGCTAAGAAAATGAAAAGAGTCCTATCAGAACAATTGGTTTATAGGAGCATACATTTTGGGCAAATAGATAGGGGAAAATATCTTAATTATTCAAGAACTACTCAAAAATTATTTGAGAAGAAGGAACAAAAATTGCATAATTAAGGTGGATTTTAAAAGGCTTATGATTCACTTGACTGGAACATCATAATCAATTGCCTAAAAGCCTATATTAAATAGATAGAATAATGTACCACAAGAGTATTGTTGAATGCAAAACATACTACTAGTCTTACACTCAAAATCATAAGTATAAGGGTCGTACTTGTAGTTGAAAGTCCCATAAGGATTGTGCTTAAGAACCACTTAATTTAGGTTGTTCTTTGTTTAAGAAATTGTTTCAATCAAATTTTTAAAAAAATAAGTAAAATAAAGACAAATTAAAAGTAACAGGGAACAACACAACCCAAACCAAAATCGTAAACTAAGACTTAGGGAAAATCAAGATTAAACATTAGGACTTGTCATTATCCCTATTTTCTCCCCTCTGATTAATTGATTCAATTTATGCTTGGCCCAAGATTTCCTAAAATTTAGCTACCCTCTCTCAAGGTGTAACTAAATCTCACTAGTTAAATAAATTAGAATTAACTTTGGGATCTCTCAATGTGCAAAGCCTTTCCTAAACATTCAACTAGATATGAAGCTATCCTATAGGCAGTGTATTGATATATTAACATCTCTTCCTAATAAATGAATAACTTGTTATTTATAGGTCTATTAATCGTCAACTCTCATTGTACAATTAACATAGATTACCAAGCTCACTCTCTCGATTTATTGCAAGATTTAAGTACAATAAATAACAAAAACATGTATATCATTAAATCAATAACCAAAGGTTCACAAATAGTTCAACAACAAACCCTAAAAATTGTTTTAGTCAATCATAACATCTGTATTATCCCCCCAACAATCAAATAATCCATGATAAACATGCTAGAAGAGAAAGAAATTGAAATAAGATTGGACGGAGCAGCTCCTCCTCTTCTTTGCCCAATCTGCAAAATTTGGGTAACGGGGTGCTCTTTGCCCAATCGGGAATGAAAGATTGAATCTCTACCTATCTCTAGGCTCTCAATCTGTCTTTTAGCTCCAAGAAGCAAGTTCCACGACCCTCTGGCAGCTCTTGGGATTCTCTATCTTATAAAGTCATGAAAACCTTAAAAAATACATGAAACTTGTGTGTCTCTTCGACTTCCAGTTCCCATGAACATGGAAATTATACTTGTGCTTCCCACAATTGTGGGTTAACTTAATAGAAACTTTCTTCATAGATTTCCCACAATCATGGGAAACATGCCCTTTCCCACGATCGTGGGTTCTTATTCTTCAGTAGCTCTACTTCTCTTCGCTTCTCTTCTCTTGATCCCTAGCTCAATCACAAAGGTGTCCACCCTCTATTCTTACACTAAAATGATCAATTCCTACCCTAAACCAATCTCAAACACAAAAGAACAACTATGAAGATCAAACTAAACAAAAACACACAAAACAAGTCCTAAATCACATTAATACTAACATATCATGCAAGAAACACATGTCAAATACTTAGAAAAACACATACTAGTGCATAACTATCAAGTATCTTACAATGTTCTAATCAATAGAGAACCTTTGAGAAGGGTCAAAGGAGCAAAAGTTCCTTGAAAAGAAGACCTAATCTTCCGATTCTTGTATACCATTACCATGGAGGTACTCAACAAGCTCCTAGTCAAAGTGGTTGAGAGAACTAAGCTATTAAAATATCACATCAAATGTAATATATGTGGAATCATAAACCTAAACTTTGTGGATGATCTCCTTTTTTCCTCAAGGGCATACCATCATTTAGTCTCCACACTTATGACAACCCTAAAGCTATTCAGTAGAATTTTTGGTCTTCGTATTAACAAGGAGAAGAGTGGTATCTATCTATCTACCATGCTTACCATAATGCACAATGGTTAACAACCATAACAGGTATCAGGATCTTGGAACTACCTTTCACCCATCTTAGGATATTAGTTAATTCTACAAGGCCCTATTATTCAAATTTTAGGCCACTGGTAGAAAATGTCATAATAAAGCTATATAGCTAAAGTAATAAATGTCTTTTAATTGTTGGAAGGGTATTTGGTCCTTCTTAGTGTAGTTATTAAATCAATTAATAAGCTACTCAGAAAGTTTCTACGAAATGGGAATAAGGAAGGCAAGGTTAAGGCAATAGTTAAATAGAAAGACATTTATAGACTTAAAATCAAGGTGGATTGGGTTTCATCCCCATAAAGATAGTTATCAATACTATGCCTACAAGAAGGTTATTGATATTAATCAAGGATGGGAAATCTATATAGATAAAATGGGTCAGACATCACTACATTCAAAAAAATAGCTTATGGAACACCAAAATTCTAGAGAGAGCCTCTGCCACTCTAAAAATATTCCTAGAGATCAGGGATAGCATCAAACAATCAATATACTACAAAATTAGAAATGAGGAGAACAGAAGCTTCTAGCTTGATAGATAGTCAACTTTGGGGGTGATGGGTGAACAACTTGAGTTGTAGGAGCTTAAAGCCTATTTTCAGGAGGCTTACATGGTATACTAGTGCTAGCTAATAGAGAAATAATAAGTAAAATGAATCAAGACACTAATTAGGGTTCTTATCTTTTGAATATGGGCATTAATCATGTTAAAGAGGATATCGTAATATGGATAAAAACAAACTATGGATGGTTCTCAAATTGTTCAGCAAAGAGCTTATTTTGAAACTTTAAACCTATAATAGAGTGGCATAACTAGGTAAGGGTGGATAAAATCCTATCTAGTGCAATGAACAATCTTTGGTTAGCAATTCAACAAAAGCTACGCAAAATTGATAGATTAAAAATCCCTAACGGCTGCTACTTATGTATTTTCAATCAGGAGAGCATTGATCATTTATTGTTTGAATGTACATATGCTAATAAAGCATGGAAGGAGAAAACAAATAGATGATGTATATGCAACCCATCGGATATATGAAATGAAATCATATCATGAAACATGGAATGAACAAAAAAATTAAGTAAAATAGATTATTGGATCTTCAAAGCAGCATTTTCTTACTTGGTTACAGAAGTATAGGAAGAAAAGAACCAATGTGTCTTCATATATGCACACACATAAAAAGAGCCATGATTGAAGAAAGAGTGAAACATAGATGGGAAATTGCCAAAAGAAATGAAGAGAAGAATGCTTCATCTGGGATAGCCAAAAGGATTGCTTAATCTAGATGTCACATGTAAGACACACAGTATGAATTTGAAAATAGCTCTATATACAACATGTATAACACCAGATGTTTTGTTTAAACCTTATTTGGTTCAACTGAAGCTTCTACACTTCATGGATTCTATGTAAATATTCCCACATTTAGCTTATAGCTAATGGAATTTCTTTTTTTATCTAAAAATAAAAAATTTTGGACATAAAGTCCTATGAGAGGTGGTTGATTAAACAATCTATTTTTCCCTATGGAAATGAATTGAAATATAAAAAAATCACTTAATCATTTATATACCTTAAGGATAATAGAAAGTGCACAAAAGAAAATTCACAATGATAATTTAATTGAATAATCTTATATTTATAAGATGGTAGGGTTAAATTAAAGGTAAGGATTAATCAATAATCTTTTTTTTTTGTTCTTTGCATTATTCATATAAGAATTTTGTTGATATCATATTATATAGTAGAAAGACTACTTCTATTAGTAATGTAAAGGATGCTTTGTAGTCCAAAGAATTAAAGAAAAAGGTCTCTGACATATATGAGGTGGATCAAATTTGAGTCTTGTTGTTACTAAAGGAAGGAACAAGGAAAAGAATATGGAAATAGGAGTAACTCATGTTCCAAATTAAACGCTAAAGTTTATTTAATGCTTTAACTATAAAGAAAGAAAAGGAAGTTTAATAGGAAATATCCGTAGTAGAGGGATGGAAACGAGAAAAGTGAAACATAGGAAAAACAAGTGCTATTATAGTCTAGGAGAGTTTTGAAGAAGAGGATGGAAGATGAAGCTATATTTTGATTGTGAATAATTATAATTCTATAAATTGTTAGGTGATAAACATTGGCGCATCATACCATATGACGTTCAATAAGGATTGACTATCTTCTTTTAAAGAATGGAATGGTACTATTAGATTGGGTGATGATGGAGAGTGTGTTGTTAAAGACAATGGTTCAGTGTAGATCAAAATGCATAATGAAATTATTAGAACATTGAATGCCTAGTATGCTTTTGAGCTTTTTAAAAAATTGATTTCTATGGTTACTCTTGATCATTAAGGGTATGATATTTCTAGTGATGATGGACAGCTTAAGCTGGTAAAGAGCATATTAACTGTGATGAAAGAAAAATTACAAGATGGCATCTATGTCTTAAAGGGAAAGTGAATAATGGGATTAGTAGTTATTTCTCAATCTTCAGGATAGAAAAATGATAGTACTACAATATGGTACCTGTGAGTGTGTCATATCGGTGAGCAAGAGATGATGGAACTTCATAAGGGAGATTATTGAAGGATGACAAACATAGGAAGGTAGACTTTTGTAAGTTTCACACACTTTGTAAAAAGTCTACTTCAAGGATATAGTATGTAGGAAGGAACATATGTTAAGACAAATATATGGAAAAGACGTATCATGGTCAAGAATGAGCAATATTGATTCAAAGATGGTACAAATTGTATTAGAATAGCTTAGAATAGATGTTAAGGGGATAGAAATTCTAGTTTAGGAGATACAAAAATGTTAGGAAGAAAGCATCAACATAGTATAACTAAGGACAAAGCAAGATGGGCCTCCAAATAACCAAAGAGATATAGTTAGAGACTCAGTCACATATGCTCTTACCATTAGTGACAATAATAAAATTATCTTTTAAGGAACCAAAGAAAGTTAGGAGAAAGATAAACAAATGGATTTATAGTAAAGGATGTGAGGTTTCATAAGATTAAGAAATTAATTGCATCTAATTATATTATTAAAAAAAGTTCACACTTTTGATGATTTAGATAGTATGTTGATAAAGTTATTACTCGTAGAAAAGTTCAAACATAGCTTAAACTTGGTAAATTCTTATATAACTTAAGCCTTTAAGAGTACGTATGCCAAGGAGTAATTCTTAGTTAGATGTTGGAGAATTTAACTTAAGGTTTTCAATTGTGAGATATGCCATAAATTTTTTAATGAGCAATAAAATTCCAAAAGCTAATCAATGATGGAAAAGGATATGGGAATGATATTGGTCTCATACTAAATGAAGAGATTTCCAAGTTAAGAGTAAACTGGCACTAATGTCAAATGTAAGATAGGCATGAAACTCGTGACACCATTTCCAAGGATACATGTAAATAGAGTTCCCATTTCGTTAAGCATATGTGGAAATAGAGTTTCAATGAACTTAGGCAACTATGAAGTTAAGTTTCACTATACTTAAACTTCTTACAAGCAACCCTAGGCTATAAATACCTTAATAAGGTTTTGTAAAGTAGAACCTTTATATGCTTATGAAGATTATTGTCATATTATTCTCCTTGTATCATCTTTCTCACAGTAATAAAACAAATCTATCTCCTTACCTATAGATGTAGGTCATATATTGAATCGTATAGATTATTTATTTTTGGCTTCGTTTATTTCCTTCCTATATAATTTCCATTTAGCAACAATTGATATATTAACACTCCTAATGAACATTGAATACTTCTCTAGTTAACCTGTCATCAAGAATCCAATTTTGATAAAAGACTTGAAGGTCTTCACTTTGCTTTATTTTCATGTGAGCTCTTATAAGTAGTTCTAAGTTTACAAAGGAGTCATACACTTTCATTATTAGATTATTGTTGAGTTAGGTTTAGATTTTTAAGTTTGATTTTAATATGTCTTCAATCTTATTTGGTTTAGGTCGGTTAAATTGTTTGTTTTTATATTAAGTTAGGTTGGATTAGATTTATGAACATTCTGAATGAGATGATACTTAATGCTTTTATTTTAGGTGTTAGGTTACAATCCCGACTCAATCCAACCTTTTAATAACCCTAAATATATGACAATTTAAAAATAAATAAATAGTAAGTATTACATATGAATTTAATATAGAGACTCACAATTATAGACAAATCAATATTCTATATCTAAATTTGTTTTAAAATGAGAAGTTGTCATTTAAATCAATCTTGGATGGTGAATACTAATCCAACTTGAATATCTTAACCATTTTTATTAAGATCTCAATAGTTGCATAGTAACATTGATGAAGATTCAGATCAAAAGAACAAGGGAAAATAGATGATATAATATAGCTTAATGAATAATGTGCGAGAGTATGACACTTAGTAGAAAAAATCAGTAGAAAGAGCATTGTAACTTAATTAGATAGCCATTATTATCCTACAATTGTAGTTAGCTCTTATAAAAAATGAATGAATTGGATCTAATTTGTAACGGTTAAGGACTCATTTTGTGATGTTTTATAAATAAGTAAGAAACAATTTTACTGAATGTTAAACCCTACTTCCTCATACTTAAGTATATTATTATATTTTCATTTGAACTTACTATCTTGAGACGTTGTTCTTTATGGAGAAAATCTACTAAAATATATGAAAGATTACAAATAGGATTAGAGCAACTTTGTGGCACATACAAACTTTTTTTCTTTTAATGATAAGACTGTGATAGTGGTAATCCCAAGAAAAAACTAATTTTTTATGGTATTAGTGATGTGAATTAAGTATCTACTCGAGTTAGACGAGCTTTTATAGCAAAGAGGCTCGAATACAGACTTGGATATGTTATTAATATTTTAAGTGAAATGTCAGAAGTTATTGGAGATTAGAGGACATTAGAGAATTAGACAACACCATGCTTACACAGTCTATATTGAACCCATGTTTTAGAACATAATACAGTTTTAGCGTTGTATTGACCATGTTTTTTTAGCAATTTCTAAAAGCAAACCAGTGCCAAACACATATGTGCTTTGCACATATAAAGTTACAAAATAAAACTAATGTTGGCTTTAGAAGCTACTCTAGTACTGGACTTATAACTTTGTTAGTTTTTAATTTCAAAATTTTTATTTAGATAGTGATTGATTTGGCTTTCAAAGATATTTATTTCCTAACTTGATTATGTAAAGGATATTACTTTCCTTTAAGAGTCTAGTTTTTTAAGTTCTTATATTCCTAGAATTATATATATATAAGGCTATCTTTTAGATGTAAAGAGAAAGCTTATCTTGTTATTGATAAATCAAAAAACCTTTGAGAGTTTTTCTTCATTTTTCTAAAGCAAATCTTATTTTAGGTTTTCTAAAAACTCATGATCTTATCGACCTTGTTAGTGACGGTCAAATCCTAGAATCTTATCACTCTCAATCCTTTCTTTTTCTGAGTGAGATGATTCATATCAATCTTTGGGTGTTTGTGTTCGTGTTCTTGAATCACATTTATTTAGAGTGATCTATAGTATTATTCATATTGATATTGAATCTTATTACTCCTATTGGTGAGGATCCTATCAAAAATTGATATCAAAGTCATCTTTTATATTCATTATTCCTATTGGTGAAGGCCCTATCAAAATTTGATATCAAATTCATCTTTTATATTTAAGTTTATTTTTTATTTTGTTCTTCACATTTTCAATATTATCATGTCTTCTTACCATACATTCAATTTCCTTGTTTGTGTTATTTGTGGACAAGATTCGTAAAATATTTTTTTTTTAGTTTTTTTGTTCTTGTTTTCTAATTTTATTAGTTAATAAGGAAAAAACAAAAAAAAATCAACCAAAAGGTTTAATAGTGAGAAGTTCATAAGAAGTCCCATTTAAAGTATAAATAAGGGGCTAGGTTGTAACATGCTTCACCAGTAAGGACTTTTTATTCCTTTTCTCACAAGGAAAATTTATAATATACACTATATGCATTTTGTTTTCTAGAGTTCTTATTTTTTTCACGCTAATATAATTCTTTTTTTAGTCTTCTTCTTCTTCTTCAATTGATCTAATTAAGTTTTGTAGAGCTCAATTTTTTATTTTATTTTATTTTTTTTGACCTCTAGTTACATTACTTTGTTCTTCTTTATACAATTTGCTTCTTTGGGAGTTATTTGATATGGAAAATATTTATACAAATTCTCTTGATGTAGATTATCTATTTTGCAAAGAACCTTTAGTCAAGAGTTTAGTTTAAGTGGTAGACTGAATTTTGTTCATATGAGGGAATGTTTTTGCTGTTAATATTTCTTGTAGGTTCATTATGATTCAAAATTAAATAAGAACTTGTCCAAAGACAAAGTAGTAAATATGGAGGAAAAAAGTACTAGGAGTTCAAAATGAATGTCATACAAATTCAATATAAGCAACTCATTTAACAATTTTGTGAAGTTATAGATAGGTTAGAGAAATATGAAGTTGTTATTATTGATCTAAAACATAACTCACATATACCTACTAGGATAGATAACTTTAAATCTTACGTGGAGGTTGATAATACTGACAACTACTTAGGGGAGTTAAATCTTAGGGGTGGAAAAGGAGAAAGATGTAGAAGAAGAGGAAAAATAGAAAGACAAGGAGGAGGCGGGTTTAGGTTAGGTTTTGATGGAGAGCATAAAGAATATGTGGATAACAGTATGGTTGGCATTAAGACGATGATATCAAATTTTGTAGGAAGGCAATTGCCTATTTGAAGTGGAAAAAGCGAGTGAAGTTGGTTTTTTATTGTTATAACTTTTCGAAGGAGAAAAGGATCAAATCGATAGCCAAGAAATTTAATGATTATTTTCAAATTGTTGGATCAAAAAATCCTTATTAGGAGAAGAAATCGAGAACCACCTATCATACCTTGGGAGGAGATGAAATTGGTGATGAAGAAGCATTTTATACCAAGTTCCTACTACAGAGATCTCTATTATAGTTTGCAAATGTTAACTAGGGTTCTAAAATTGTGGAATAGTACCACAAGAAGACGGAAGTTGTCATGGTTAGGGTGAATGTAGAGCAAGACTAGGAAGTACAATTGCTCATTTATTTCTAGACTAAATCTAAAAATTACAAATGTTATCAAGCTACACCATTATGTGGAGTTAGCGAATGTGGTTCATATGGTCTTAAAAGTAGAAAGACAACTTAAAAAAGGGCCTTTTAATCATTTTAATGTTTCTAGCTTATATTCTTCATCATAAGCAAATCATATAGAAGAGAGGAACACAAAACTCCAGTGTCAAAACATGAAGTAGTAGAACTGAAACTACACATATTAAGTGGAGAAAAAGTTAAGATTGATTCCTCTTTAATAACTGGGAATTGAGATGCAAGTGCTTCAAATACTTAATGAGAGGACATGTAACTTCACAATATCTAATAACAGGGTGACGATGTTCCATGTGTTGCAGATGAGGATATCCCTAGTTTAAAGGATGTTAGTGATAATTAGTGCATTGAAAGGCTCAAAGAGGGAAGGATGCTTGTTACTAAAAGAGCATTTGGTACATATGAGGAAGAGAATGATATGAATGAGTAGGAAGATAACCTTTTTCATACAAGGTGTTTTGTCAAGAATCAAGCTTATAGTATAATTATAAATGAAGGAAATTGTATCAATATAGTTAGTGTGGAGTTGGTGGAGAAGTTGAGACTATCCACTATAAAACATCATAATCCATATAATCTATAATGGTTAAATGAGAGTAGATAAGTTGGGATAATAAGCAAGTTCTAGTTTCTTTCTTGATTAGGAAGTACAAGGATATGGTGCTGTGTAATATGGTGCCTATACAAGTTGGCCACATCTTGTTAGGGCATCCTTGATAATTTGACAGGAGAGCCTTGCATAATGGATAGAATGACAAATATTCCTTTACCATAAATAACAAACCGATCAACCTTGATCTATTATCACTGAATCAAGTCTATAAAGATACTAATTTGAGGTTGAATCCTTTTGAAAGAGAGAAAATGATGGGAAATCAAGTTGTTTCTCAAGCTACACGAGTTTCTACATAAGAGAGACATGAAAAAGGGCTTAGACAAGTAGCTAATTATTCAAGTAAATCACCAAAAGTTGCTAAAGATTGGACAAAATTAGATAATATTAGAGAACTAGGCAATGTAACACCTATTTGGTATCATGTTGGATATGTATTTTAAAACACATTATCATGTTATTGTCATGTTGGTCGTGTTTATGTATAAAAGAAGTTTAAAAAATAAACCATAATTAGAAATGAACTGAAACTAGCATCAGACATAATTTTGTTTTGTGCTTGTAAAATAACATAGCAAAATTAATGCTAACTTTGGAAGTTGGACCGACATTAGACTAATAATTTTGCTAGTTTTTTAATTTAAAACTTTTTTTAAAATACGGATTGACTTCTATTTCAAAGATATTTGTTTCCCAATTAAATTATGTGGAGGTTATTACTTTTATTTAGGACTCTAATTCTTAAAATTTTTATGTTTATAGAATTATGTGCCTATAAAAGGCTATCTTTTAAATGTAAAGAAGGAGCTTTTATTGTTATTAATCAATCAAAAACTTTGGAGAGTTTCTCTTCAATCTTTTTATAGTAATTCTTATTTTAAATTCTCTAAAAAAGTTTTATTTTATCTTATTAATAAAAATCACCCTAAAATTTTATTACTCTCAATCCTTTCTTTTCTATGGTATAGCGATTCATATCATTCTTTGTATTTTTGTGTGTTCATGTTCTTAATCAAAATTATTCGCAAATCAAACTTGTTGTAATAAAATGATCTTTCGTCCTTTTCACACTAATATAAAATCTCAATAGTCTCATTAATGAGAGTCGTATCAATTGTTGTATAAATTAGTGTGAGAGGTCATTGATTTAGTAAGCCTTAATTAATGTACTTTATTTTTGGGCTGCATAAAATCATCCATGTATTAATTGCCAAGGCACTATCTTACTTGTTACATTTATCATTTGTTTCGCAAAACTAAAAAGGTTAATTATAAAAAAAAATTACTAAATGTTTATAATATTAATTCGAACTTTAAAAAATAATATTAAAATACTTTAACTTTCAATTGTTATAAAAATAGATAATCGTTAAACTCTCTATTAATCGTGCTGACGTAGCTATCCATGTCAACTAACTTTTTTGCTATGCAGGTGACATGCATTATTAAATGTCATGTATGAAAATTATTTTTAAATAAAAATTAACTATTAAAAAATCAAAAACCCTAAATGAAATTTTTTTGTGCTATTTTCTACCCTTTCACATCTCTTCTTTTTGTTATTTTGTGCATTAATTGTGTTACCTCCATCCTTGATATTTGAAATATCAGCCAGGCACCCATATGATGAATTAGCCCTGGATCAATATCATTTGCTTTGGCACCATTTACAATTTGATGAGGTGCATTCAATTTAGAACCCCCGTTATTGTTGACTAAATTGAAGCTCTTAATTTGAGGTGGCTTTAGAAAACATAGTTTCTAAGTTGATGGATTTTCGAACTTGATTTGAAGATGATCTAAGAGGAGGTATGAAAGTTTTTTAGATGTATTTGTTCTTCGAAGCTACTTGATAAAAAGAAGCAGAGCAAATATCCTTTTGCGTGTTTGGCAATGCATCAAGAGATTTACTTTCGTTCAAAACTGAAATGGTAGGTCCAAAAATATCACCTTAGTTAAATAATTGCCTGTGTTCGGATCACTCGAAGTAGACAAAAATCTTCTCGCCATAGTATAGAATTTGAAAAGCTTTCTTAAGCCAAGACCACACATCTTCAACTGCAGCTGTTTCAGATTTACCTCCTCTACAGATTTATTTCATAAAACATCGTGGTAACAACCTTGGTACAAATCTAGAATAAGAACTAAATTTATCTTCCCCCTAACATCGTTCACATTGAATACATGATTTAGTGGTTTTGATATCTTTCTCAGATGTTAGAGAGCTACGCAAGATTTTACATATTATTGGTATTTAATTTTTTATTTTTATTTAAAAATTTTAATTTCACAAGTAGTATTTAATAATATATAGGTTGAGTGAAAAAAAATTATAAAAAAATTTAAATAAAAATATTTTAACATTGATTTGTAAAGTTTAAAATTAATAAATTTTTTTATAATTAACCCAAACCAAAACTTAAAACTTAAAACATACACGCCTTTTGTTGTTGGAATGCTTTGAAAAAAATCCCCAATATTCCGCAAATTGGAAACCGCTGTTAGCTAACATGCTTGGAAAGAGGACGTAAATGAAATCAGTGTTAGTTAACATACTCACACTGGGCTTGTTAATGTATGCGTCAAAATTTCATCCCTGAAGAGCTAAATTTTTTTGTATAAAATGCAAGACATTAAGATATAGCGAACTTATATTGGATGGTAATACCTTGCCAAAGAGTTTGTTACTTTCCAGTTGCATGAGCATGCTTATCATGCTTGTGGAAAGGCCAAAGGTTGACCAACCGCTCTAATACTGCTGCACTTTTTGCAAAATAGCCTGAGAATCCAGCGGGGTTGGATGGTGGTGGAAAATCTTCTGCCGGCATAGCAAACGGACGTATCATCTTCTCCATTTTCGCTAATGTTAGATATGAACCCACTTCTTGCAACCTTTCTGGACCCATTATTGGCAGAGTATGTTCCTGATGCAATGACGCAGCCTCACCGTCATTCTTCTGAAAACAAAACCAAACATATCAAATTGTACTTTTGCCATGTACCTGCTTCACTCCTGTGTCTTGTAATGACTTCCTTTCTCTATCTTGACAAAGTTTTTCATTATCCACCCAGAAAGCAATGAAAATAGAGAGCTAAGTACAAAAGCAAAAACGCTTTTTCCTACTTATTATGCTTTACCAGTTTGATTAACTCCTTCCATCTTTAGTAAATTTCTTCCATTAACATTTTCTCTATGATAACATATTTTACCAAGCAAGCGGAAAGAACAGTATAAGAATATAAGAACTTCTCTTTAGCCAATGAAGACGTCCTACCTCTAAAGGGGATAAATCTGCACCACGGCTAAATGTCATTTCTACCCGGAACCGTTTTGGGTCTTCTAAAGCAACCTGCCATTCCAAATTCAAGAATAAACTAAGCATAGCAGTTCACAAAGCTAATCCATAGTGAATAGATGTAGAGAGCACATAGTTTAGCAAAAAGGAGAAACTTATTCAATAACAATCAAAGAGCTAAACATCAGAAAGCACGCAATTAGTAACACCTTCTGAAAAATTGGGAAGAGTTACCACCTCTGTATTCTCAAACATTCTTAATACAATGTAACTCATGTAGTCAAGCTCCTTGGTTTTATGCAAACGCTCCAAGGCTGTATGACAAACAAGGCTCTCTTCTCCTTGAAGAGATTCGTCAAGGTTACAGTAGCGAAGAACATTCATAAGGGAGTGTATGTGTGATTCCTGGCACATGAAGGTACTTTAAATGAATTAGTCCAGCAATCAGTTGAGCTATGACAAACTACCGAATAACGAAATAAAATTTTCATCAGGATAGTTTTCTCTTCTCCCCCCCTCTGTTATGTAAATTTCCCCCTTGCAAGAGAAATTTGGGGGTTCGGAGGGCCCTGGGAAAGGAAATAAATTCAATAACTAGAGAACAGCTTGATTGTGAGAATAGTTTTTCATCAATATTTTGATTCTCC
Organism: Erythroxylum plowmanianum; assembly: GCA_025531925.1. NCBI lineage: Eukaryota > Viridiplantae > Streptophyta > Magnoliopsida > Malpighiales > Erythroxylaceae > Erythroxylum > Erythroxylum plowmanianum. Next base: position 20,734,961 of record JANVCQ010000005.1, on the reverse strand, counting down.
CATATGCGCAAGTCTTCTGATTCTAAGTTTAAGGTGCTTAGAAGACATGCTATCAACTCATAAGGTCTGAAACAGAAGACAAACTTGTTCTTCCTTTCAATACAAGTATTATGCTATTTTTTGAAAATGACTCTCATTTACAGATCTATTTTATTTAAATGCGGCAGATGCTTATTTCATTTTATAATGAAGTTAACCAACTTTAATTCTCTTTTGTTTTAAAAGTATATATGAATTCACTTTCATTGTCAAATAATCTTCCACGACAGCAGAACTGATCTTTGGCCATGTTGAGTTTCAAGAGAGAGAAATTTTTGATAATTGATCTGGAAATCATTTTTTCTTTTCTTGGCATAAGAGAGGGCAATTGAACTGGAATTCACTGCAATAATTAAAGTGCCTCTGGCATTCATTACTCACTGGCATAATATGTCCTTGCCAAAAGAACAACATAGCAACCAAAATGGAAATTCGATTGAAGTAAAGAACTTCAAATCCGGATGGTTAAATTTGCGTCTGTGTTCAATGAACCTTCTTAATAGCACAGACAAAGATAAAAAATTTATCCACCAGTTAGCAACGAGGTTAGGCCTGATAGTTTGCAACCAGCAAGTACGATAGATGTCCATGACTATAGAATTGCGGATATGAAGAGGTCATTTTTTATGTTATATGACAATACAGCTTTTACAAGCCACAAAAGTATGTTTCTGTTAATCCTTCACAAAAAAGCAAAATTTTTATGGGTAAGAGTTTCTAAATCTAAAGGAAGCTAAATATATGTTTAAGTGAATAAAGTATCTTCCTCATGAAGTCAGCCACAAATTTTATTGTAGAAAATAATATCCGTTTCTAACTAAATTTGAAATGCTATTCTGCAGTTCCCAGACATTAGACCATCTAGACATACATATAAATACTAGTGGTAGTGTTCTACTTTCATCTTAAGCACCATATTTTCTTGTAGCAAAAGAGATGGGACAGAATTGGAATGAGTAAACCTAGGAAAATCAAAGATGATAAACAGGAAACAAGAAAGCTATGTATGCCCACATCTTATTTCGACAATAAAGAGAGACAGTGGTTGAGAAAGATATGAAAGTAGCTGTAGAAAGACAAAAATGAAGCCACCATACTCACAGATGTGAAATAAAGGCGGGTGCGGACATGGCGTTCTGGAGTCTTTACATTTGCAGCATACCTAATAGAGGTTAAGGAACAATGCACTGGTTAAGCATAACAAAAGTTCACGCAAGTCAATTAGTTAAAATACTTACTTGGGGTCCAAACGGTATTTTATCCCTTTGTCATCATCATCATCCTGATCAATTGATATTTCACTTGTGCTTGTTCTTCTTGTGTCTTCATTCTTAGCAAAAAGCTTCGACTGTTGCTCTGCTTCCTCTTTCTCAATTTTTGTGGATGATGAATGTCGGTCTTGATGACTCTTAAGCTCCGCAACACTAATTGCTTCCTCACGGGTATTTCTAAGATCAATTAGTATCTTGCCCAACAGACGACGAGTAATCTGGGTGGCAATGCAAGGGTTCAGCTCTCTTTGACAAAGCATTACTAATATTTAAAAAGGCAGAGGATACAGCTACTGATCAAGAGATGCAAGCTACAATAACAAATAGTACTGGAAAATGAAAAGTAAAGAAGTATAACAGTTGAAATCTTTTTATCATCTTATTTCCAACTTTTTGAAATTCTTTTTCTTACACTGGTATTGAAATATTAGGCAATTCAGACCATATGATAGTCATTTGATTGTTAAACGTCCATTCAAAAGTTTTAAGATGAGGCCACTTGCTCTTGGTTCTGGCTATGATATATACAAAGAAAGATTTAGAATAAAAAGATTTCCCCAACACATATACACCATGTTGTGACAAGCTTTTCTACTGATCCCAAAATTTGGAAACAAAACAGGCCTAAGTATGCTTTAGTTGGGAAAATTAAGCAACCAATAAAAATGATACTCACCTTTGAGCCAATCTTCAATTTTTGTTTTGGATTAATTCCATACTCATTCGGGATCACGCCATCTGCAAGTAACTGGAACATAATAAAGAATGAATAAAGACAGCTAAGATCAATTTGCAAATCGCTCTCTCTCATTCCTTGTATCAAAACATGCACCAAGGGATGATCAAGATTTTGATTCACAATAGTGGAAAAACAGTTGATTTCAAGCCTAGATGTCACCATCCCAGACCATTGGAAATGGAGACATGAATACGCAAATATCAAGTGAAAACAGAATCACTACAGGCAAATGTGGTGAGATGGAGAAAATAAAATAAAACAGCCAGCAAAGAAGGCAACAAACAGTCAGATTTCATTAGGTACCTGAGCAACATTGAAGAGCTCATCCAGCCCTTCTAGATTAAGATGAGCATTATGCAAGAGATCATATCTGCAAAGAAATGAAAACATGACATGATACACCAAAACTTTTTTTTTCCGAAAATTAATAGATTTCATTATAAGAAAATATAGACAATCTAGAGAACAAAATAAGTATAATCAATAGAATCTAGATTACAGAGAATTAAGGTTCCAGTAATCATCTACATCCTGAGATCGAGAGAATTTGCAAGACCACTTAGTCCAGTATTACACCAATCCTCATCTGCTCTTCATGCTACTTGTCAGATTTGCAGCTATTCCTCTAGCTAACATGGCCAATCTACAATGTAGGAAGATGGCCTGAAAAACCATCTAACTGCTTCTACTTTCTAACTGTGTCTATTCCCTAAAAAACCATCTAACTGTGTCTTTCAGGAGCTAAGCACGACGAAAATGATTGGATGTGCTAGTCAGAGGGACAGTCTCTATTTCCTGGAAAAACAATACAGTATATCAAAAGTTGGAAAACCCTTGTCTACATCCTTCTTTTCCGAATCTGTCATGTCAAACAAAGATAAAATTTTGCTTCACCATCGTCGTTTAGGTCACCCATCTTTTAGAGTTCTCAAGTTGATGTTTCCTTCATTATTTGAAGATCTTGCATATGAAACTTTTCATTGTGATGATTGTGAACTCGCCAAGCACAAACGTGCTTCCTTTCCAATAAGCAATAAAAAAAACTTTGTTCCTCTCTCATTCATAGTGATATTTGGGGACCTTCTACCATCCCAAATGTTTCGAGTGCTAGGTGGTTTGTTTCATTTATTGATGATTGTACCCGAATCACAAGACTTTACATCTTGAAAAATAAATCTGATGTTAGTCGTGTTTTTCCTAATTTCTACGACATGATCAATACTCAGTTTGATGTCAAAATTAAGAGATTTCGATCAGACAATGCCAAGGGATATTTCAATCAAACCCTTTCCCTATTTTTTCAAAAAACAAGAATTATTCATGAGTCCTCATGTGCTACCACCCCACAACAAAACAGTGTAGCTAAGCGAAAAAAATGGACATCTCCTAGAGATCAATAGAGCGTTGTTGTTTCACAAAAATGTTCCCAAACAATACTAGGGTGAAGCCGTATTAATTGCTGCCCATCTTATTAACCAACTTCCAACACATGTTCTTGGGTTCAAAAGTCCAATTGATATTCTCACAAAATTTTTTCCAAATTTTTCTGTTTCAAACAGTCGTATACCTTGAATCTTTGGCTGTGTTGCAATTGTTCATGTTAATTCTCACAATAGGAGCAAATTAGATCCACATGCTCTTCGATGCATTTTTGTTGGATATTCCTCCACACAAAAGGGTTATAAATGCTTTCATCCACCTTCTAAAAAATTCTTTGTCTCAGCTGATGTTACTTTTGTTGAAAATGAACCTATTTTTCAACACACTTATCTTCAAGGGGAGACCTTGAGTGAAGATAAAGCAAAGGATATGTTTCTTGATCCTAGTTTTGTTCAGTCTCAACCCATAACCGTGCCTGAACCCACTTGTCCCTCAATTGAGTCAGCCACATTTGTTGAACTGATGAAAGATAAAGGAAATCAAGATAACTTGCAGCCACTGCAAGTTTATTCTAGGAGGAAGATATCAATCTCTCGACTAGCACAAGTCCAGTCTCCCCTTTGTGTTGTTGCTCAAATTCCAGAAATCACTCTCAAACCAGCTGACAATATAATAAAGGGTTAAATCCATAAGGATATGTTATGTTGTCATATACCCATTAGGAT
>JANVCQ010000005.1:20716586-20730707 GCA_025531925.1 Erythroxylum plowmanianum | reverse complement strand
ATAGTAGCACTTCCTTGCTGTGGGATATGCGTCGGAATGACCCACGGGCGTCCCGGTGCGTACCCTACGGTGAGGGGACGCTACAATTTGCTCTTCGTTCTCACCTAAATTTACAACTCAAAATAGTCACAAAACAAGTCATAAAAGACTAGTAATCATAACCACAAAATAGGACATCAAACATATCCATTCATTCATCAATTTACTGCACTCAACAAAACACCATTATGATGATCATTCTATCTCAAAAACATCTCTATAACAATTTACAAACTATTACTCATCATAAACACACACAAAAACAAGCCATGAATATATTCATTTATTCATCCACGATTTAGCATAAAAAATTAACTCCATTTACACTTTCAGTCTATCTCATAATGATCATTATAAATGCCTTCATTTAGCTAACCCAAAAATGTCATTAATACACTAAAAAGAAAGACCATAAACCTCTTTATTTTTATACCCATGTTACAACATATATGTAACTTCATGATCATGATCATTCAATCCCAAATTACTCATCATAAATGTTTCATTTACACTAACCATAATGATTAAGGCATAACCTACTTGATTTAGCTTCAAATTCTTTAAACCCTTAAAGAACACCAAGAATCCCTAATTTTCCATACATCTCATAGTCATCATGGAAGTCGATTAGGTTAGGTTTTCTTGTGGCAAATGAAAGAGACAACAAGATGGAAGTAGCAATTGATATATGAGAGAGCTAGGTCCAATGTTAGTGGAGGTTGGCAACAAAATTCATGAAGAAGGTGAAGATAGTCATGAAGAAGAAAAAGAAGGCAAGAACAAAACAATAACTTGGTATTTCAAGTTAAAAGCATTGTGAGTTTAAAGGCTTGGCTTGGCAAGTGACTCTCACTTGCCACATGTCCAATTTCTATGGATTTAAACTAGGCCTCTTATTTAACTAGTCCAATTAATTCCAATTCCTACTTCAATTATCTCTCAATTTTTAATGACACTTGTCAATAATTTATGAAGTCATTTATCAAAATTTTCACTGTCATTTGACAGTTAATTCTACTACCATTTAATAATTGTCTTGCCACTTAGCATTTTTTCTAGTCTAAAAAACCTAAAATTTTAGAAAATTTTCAAATTTCACCAAAAATTCTAAATCCATACATATACTCTCCAAATCAATTTTTAACACATAAAAACTACAATTCTCAATATAATCGCATTTATAGAATCAATTATACCTAGAAAAATGTCAATAAATTCATGTATAATCATTTAAATGTGCAAAAATCAATATTTATGCGTTTGTGTATGCTATATTATGCATGAGCATAAAATACACTTTCTAACTTCAGAATAATCTCTCATATACATTATTCTGGCCTCAACATAGGTAATGGGATATTACATGATGTTTGTGAAAGTGTTCCCTAGAGTAGACCATTGACATTTTCTTTTCACAGTTTCCCATAATATGTTGGAGAAAATACACTTGAAGAACAAATGATCTCTTGATTCCTCATATACCAAACAAAAAGGGTAGGATCTGACAATATTCAAATATCTAATTCTATATGTGGTGTTAAACATGTTTTTTATGGTGAGCTAAAGAAGAAAAGACATTTTGAGTGTTAATACCTTACTCCGGACTATATTGTGCCAATCAACCACAATATCCCTTCTTCTTAGCAAATCCTTTATGAGTTTGTTGGATAGTTTGTGGACTGGTTGATCTTTCCAGTATAAAGTATCTAGAGTAGATGGAATGGGGGTAGATAGGTGGCAAGTGTCCCAGGCATTCAGGGAATTACCATTAATTAGTAAGTTGATTTTAGTGTGAAGAGGTAGGATCAATGAGTTCCTTAATGTATTTTGGGAATGAAAAAATTGGCCTTGGCCAAACTAATTGTCAAATCACAAAGAAATCAGTTTCTCGTTTCCAATTTTGTATGAAACATTTGTTTGAACCATATCCTTCAGCTAAAGTAGCTGGTTCAGGAGGTAAGAGGTTGAGGCATTTTTGCTTATTTCTCATATACATTTGCCTTTAAGGAAGTATAAATGTAACCACCTTAGCCACAGGAATTTCTTATCCTTGAGCATCCAACATATTCTTTTGAGGATTAATGCATAATTAATGGTTTTTAGTGAAAAGATGTTAAATCCTCCTTCCTTTTTGTGTGCCATTTAGGATTAGTAGAAAGCTTGATCCACATAGTGTAATTCAACATTACGGTTTAAATTATAGTTACAAAGATTTCTTAAAGTGCTATTTAGTTTTATTTTTAGGATTTTATTGTGGTTTTTAATTCTAACTTTTTGTTTGTATGGTTCTATTTATATTTATATTTTCTATTTTTTAAATTTAGATTGAACGACTTAGTTGAATTTCTAATTTTTGTTTTGGTTTCTTTATATTTTCATAACTTATGAAAACTACAAAAGCTGATAATACAATTTAATAATTAAATTTAATTTAGTTTTGTAATTAATTTAAATTTAAAATAAAAATATTTGTAAAAATAAAAACATTTTTAAAATTTTAAATATATTTAAAATTATACACATTAAATAAATAAAGTTAACAGTAACTATTTATTAAGAATATCTTAAAGACACATAAATTTTAAAACAGATATTTACTAAATAAAATGTTGTAAAAATATAATTTCAGCTTTAAATAATAAGAATTGTTTCAATAATTAAAACACATTTTGATAAATAAATATTAATTTTAAATAAAATTTTAAAAGTTTATTGCTTGTCAAAGTACTCGTTCTCAACAAAAGTATAGCAAATTTATCAATAATATGAAATTAATTTTATCTCTAATTTTTATCTGATATTTTATTATTACTAGTAAAATAAAACTAAAAATAATTGAAAACAGAAGTAAAACTCTAATAGTCTGTTTTTTCATTTTAGCTTTCGTTTCTTGTGTTTTTTTTATGAAGAAACAAGTTTAAGGGGAACTAATACCTTTAAATGTGAATGATTTAAATCCTTTATTAAAAAATACTCAATTAAAATTTAAAAAAAAAACTATAGAAACTTTAAAAAAACTATATTTAGTTTCTCTTTTTAAATTACAATTAAAAAAGCAGTGCCTTAATTTTCATATCAAAACTAGTTTTCAGGCTATTGGTAAAAATGTTACCATCAAGCTCCCCGTAAAAAAGTTTGTAGCATTTAGAATTAGAATAGAATTGTAATCTAAAAATAGTGTAGGAGATATGCAGACTTGAAACTAAATCTAGACTATATATTTAAATAAGCCTAGAAAAAGCTAAAACAAGAATTCGTCTTTCCTTTGTGCATGTGCGTAGAAAAGTCACTCACACATTCAAGCCAGCAAAACCACACTGCTTGTAAGTTAGAGACTGTTTACTTGGACTTATCACAATTGCACAATCCACAGATACCTGCCCAGAAAGACATGAAGTCAGCTTCTTGTTGGTTAAGGAAATATATATATATAAAGATTTCATCAGCTAACAACCCATAAAAAAGAAAAGAAAGAAGAAAGGTAGGTGCCAAAAGATGATTCCATTTAATAACTTCTTTTAACGGGAATAATCTTTTCTCATTCCCAGCAACTATCAAAAAACAAAGAGAGTGAAAAGGAAGGAAAGGCTTTGCAGCTAATCCACTGATTCCAAGAAACAAAGCCACTTTATGCTTGATATTTTTTTCAATTAAGGATAATTTTTAAAGAAGACGAACATCAGGTAAGGTAATTAGGTATCTTCCAACATAAACCAGGGGATGAGAATATAGTTATCTTCCACCCATCCCCATCACATGAATGCAATGCGAGCTACTGAAATATATATTCAAACATAGTTGCTAATCATTCATACATTAAAACACATTCACCAGAACGCAGCCTTAAAAATAACATCCAATTCATACTTTTGACAACTCACCTGAACACCAGGAGAGTTAAAGCCTAGAACACGGATCTTAGCGCCAACTTCACCCAAAACCCTGAGCTCAACTCGATCATTCAACGAAGCATCCCTAATCAAATCAGCAGCATCAGCCTGCATCAAGCTGTAGCGGTCAACCACGATGTTGGCATCAACCTGCCGCTCGCTGTGGGCCTCCTCATAAAACCCAGGAACCGAAGCCTTTCCCAACGGAATACCATGGTACATAACGGTGAACCTCGACTCTCCGTACTTTATCCCAACTTTATTCGGGTTAAGAGCGGTGAAGAGCATGTGGATGGTTAAAGAGAGTGAAGCGGTGGTGGTCGCGGCGGTCGTGGGATCGAGTGAGTTGGGGTTGGAACTGGAAATACCCATGTACTGCACGCCCACTTGCTGGAGATCAAACTGGGGTTTCTTAGGTTTCACAGCTAAGATTATAACAAGAACAATGGCAAGGATAAGAAGAGCAATGAATGAGAAGAGAAGGAAGAGACAACAACAGCACCCTTTCAATGAAGCTGAATAAGATGAACAAGAAGAACCTGGCGCTGGATAAGATGGGTGGTGGTGGAGGTAGCGGCGAAGATTGTTAGTTTCGGGCTGATGAAGATGTTGACGTGGTGGTCGGTGTTCACCGGTCGGGTTGGCCGTCGGCGGCATTATTTCGGGATAAGGAAAAGGCAGAGGGAAGGGCGGGTATGATCTTCGTAGCTTTGCTTCGTAGAAAGACGTTCGTACCATATAATACAAAAGTTGTCATGATTTTGTTGTAGTAGGCAGCGGTAGTGATGACGGTCTGTGAAGAGCACGTGTAACAAGTGGGATTGGTTGTATTCTTGGGCTTTAATTGTTTGAAGACTTTTCTTTTCTGGATTTTCATTTGATCTAGCCTTTTACAGTTAAGGGAAATTGGGTTCCTAGATCAGTAATGAAGCAATATATATATCCATTATCCATATATATCAGGTTATCAAGACTTGTTTTTGTTTTTTTATTTGATTTCTAGTTTTTGTATCTTATTTTTATTTTTATTTTATATTCAAAATAAAATTTTATTTAATTGAGATTTATAATAAAAATTGAAAATAAAAACTTACTTTAGATTTGTAATAAAAATTGAAAGCAAAAATATGTTTATTTTTATCATTTTATTTTTATTTTTTATTTTACTATTACATGTTAATATTAATTTAATTATTTTTTAATTTATTAAACTATATTCTTAATTTTTAATTTAATTATTTTTAATATATCATATTATATTCAAATAAAAGGTATGAATATTTAATATAATTAAAAATCTAACAATTTCATATAATAGAAATCTATAAAATATAATAAAATTTACATTAAGTCACTCTAATCGATAAGCGATGTTTATCATATTATAATGCTTCAAAGTATAATATTAGGATCACTTATAAAAAAACTTAAATCAATTAGAACCAATATAATTATTTTACATTTATCTAGTAATTTTATACTATTTTCGAGAGATATTCTGAAGTTGTGTAAAAGTGATATTATACTCTACTTGAGAACTTCTATCTTTAATTACACCTTCTATAATTTTCACTTTATTTTTAACACAATTGTCAAATAATTCATCGTTTTTTCCAAACATTTTAATATAATTGTGTATAACACAACAAGCAGGAAAAATATATTTTTGTCTCTTCATATCATAACTCGATATTTTCGAAAGTATAGGAAATCTTATTTTTAGAACGCCAAAATATCTTTCAATAATATTTTTTAATGAAGAATGCCTATAGTTAAACAATTCATATGGACCTTAAGCTTTTCCTATTTTTCTATAATCTCGCAATTAATATCTCTCACCTTGATATGGTGAAAAAAATGTAGGCATATTAGTGTAGCCAAAATTAACTAAATAGAACTTACAAAACATATAAAGAACATATATTAACAAAATGTTATTAAAAATTATTGCAATTACTCTATTTATTTAAAATCATATAATATCTTATAGAGGCAAAAGAAATTAGTTTGCTAGAATTGTTACTATTTCTAAAAGAACTTGAAAATCATGCAATATCTTCTTATTCAATCATTTCATATGTAAAATGCATGACAAATGAGTAATAACATATAATATTTTATGTTGGATCAGTTCTCTGCCCTTATATAATATCTGTTCATTGGTTAAAACATGTGCATCAATATGTGTGCCATCCATTGCTCTAATGGAATCCTTAAAACTAAAATTGTATTATGAAAATAGTTAAATAAATATAATGATATAATAAAACTAATAATTGAATACATGAATATACTTCAAAATATAGAAAGTATTTTAAATTATGTCGAATCTCAGGAGGTGTATTCGTAAAAGATGGTGAAGTAATGACTATTGTACAAAAAGATTAGTTGCATATAAGACTTTATAAAAATAATTCAAAATTATCCATGTTGAATGTTGAAAGTGCTCTACATATAAGTTCAAAATTATCGAAATCATATAAGTTTAAGAAGACTATCTTTTTCATTTTTAAGTTTTCATAAATTCTTGCAGGATTTCTTTTCAAAAGCTCCAATAAACAATCATGACATGATATAGCTGAAGTTCTATATGGTTGCTTATGTAAATGAAAATATCTATTCTCTTCCCCAGCTAGAGAAAAAATAATTACCTTCATGAGTTCATCATCTGAATCTAATTTGAAATCCAGTAAAGAGATCGTAAAAGTACAATACCAACATTAAATAATCAATAAAAACATTTGAATATAAATGCTAAAGCCATTATGAGACACCATAATGTTTAACATAAATTTAAAAAGTTCCTATTAAACATTCGGTCAAAAGGTTCATCCCAAATATTCATACAAAACATATACATAAATATTAAAACTATAGAATAGTTCCTAATATAAAAGTGCTTAAGCCAATAGGACTTTAATATGTAATAACATGAAAACAAATAATTAAAGAGACATAATCCAATCCATCTTTCCTGCATTTGGCATCTTCATAAAAATCTTCATATAAGTGGAGAATCATATAAAGCCTTCACTATTTTTCCATATTACAAATCCCTGACTCCCAAATCATAAAAAGAATTCAAACATTCCATCATTACATTAGTCTCTTGATTAACTAATGAAGCTTTAAACCCTCCTCCACAGTATATATTGGTAAGGCCAATTTTTTCTCATCTAAAACATTCCTTCTTTTTTATTGTTCACCAATTGTAGTCACCTTTTCTACAATGATAGTATGCCTTATTTTCCTTCTTCTTCCTAGGAGATTTTCTTTTTTATTGTTCACCAATTATAATCAGCACCTTTTCTGGAATGATCATATAACATCTTTTCCTTCTTCTTCTTAGGAGATTTTTTTTTCTTAGAAGGAAAATTTATAACTTGATCTTCTTTTTCGTTAAATACACAAACTTCATCAGCATCAATTCTATAATCCTATTCTTTACTATTCAATAAAGATTTTGTTCATAGATGTGCATGCAAATCATTTGCAATAGTTTTTAAAAAAATAACATAATTCTAAAAACTAATTGCATATATTTTTAAATCTGTGAGCCATTTTATACACCTACAATGATGAAAACTGTACATGAGTTTAAAAAGAATATGGTATATCAATATGTAAAGATGTATTTTCTAAATAGATTTTCTTAATGTTCATCTATAAAATTAACTTTACCACTGAATGAGTTACAAGCAATTCCTGTTTCTTTGAGTAAGTTCTTGAAATTCTTTAATTTGACCATTAATGCATTATTCATGTTCTTTCATTAAATATCAATATACTCTTTGTTGAATTTTATTTCAAAACCTGCCTTAATATTCTTTCAACCAGATTTAGAAAAGATTGTAATTATTCGATTTTCCTCTTTACTTCTTCAACAATTTATGAGATTAAATAAATCTTTATGGCAGCATTCCATACTTCATTCTTTTCATTTATTTCCACATAATCATCGGAATCATTCATATTATTTAAAGCTTCCATCACTAGAAGTAATTACATATAAGTGATTATAGAAAAAAGTGATAAGAAAATATTATAGTTGTTAAAAAATCTCATTACTAGCTCTATTAATTTATTTCAAAATGGAAGTTACATGTAAGCTTGCTATGATCTCATAAATATAATGTGAGAGTGAAGGAAAGTGTGCAAAGAATCATCTCATGATATTCAATGAATTCCCTTAACCATTGAGATTGGTAATTTGACATTCAATTTTTATTTTCAAGTTGAATAATCCAGCTTATATTGACCAGGTGGTTTTAACATGAACAATATTAGCATGTCGTTTGATAGCTTATATCATTGACTGCTTTCCCTTATAGGGGGATTAAGCTATTCTTTTACCACTGAAATTACCTCTTAAAACATGCAGAAAAACAAGAAAATTTTTATATATTACTAATATAATCATGAGAAGCAAATAAATCATTTAGTATCTATCAAAAGGATGTATATATTCTTTGTGGCATTTTATTAAACACCATCAGCATAATTTTTCTTATCCTTAATTAGCTTGGAAAATAAACCAACAATCAATTGTCAAGAACCCAAATCACTATAAGTCTGTACAGAAGTTGTAGGATATTATAAGTCTGTACAATCAATTGTCTTTTTGCTATTCACTAAAGAACTAGCTTGAACTAATATAAAATCTGTAAAGAAAACTATGAAATTTCTCTTTTATTTTCATTCACTAGTGTTTGTTCAGTTCTCAACCTTAATAATCTATTTTGGAAATTCTGCTCTCTTTGTGTGTTGCATTGATAGCCTAACCAATCTACACCTTTATTCTTCTCTCCCATTCACTATACCCTATTTCTCTTTTTGAATACCAACTTTATCATACCCTTCCAAGATATTTTCTTTTCTTATAAAGGCAGAGTCTTAGGGAATTTCAAAAACAAAGTAGCAGTCTAATACCAACTGCATAGTTCCTTTTCCTGGTTTCTTATTTTTATGATTTCCTATATGGGTTCTTGCGAAGATCAACGAAAGTAGGAGATGAAAATAGTATGCATGTTCACAAACTTATTACAGGAGGAACAGGACCATCGGGTCTTATAGCATCAGCTTGCCTCTCATAATGTCATATATTTTCTATTTATTTCCTCTTTTCTGTGTTATATGTTCTTCTTGTGTTAGTTATGTATAGGCATTCAATATTATCACAACAAGGTATGAAAACTCATCTTTAAAGTTTTATGTATAAGGCTGTTGAGATTCCCTTTACAAAAGCATGTTGGGACAATTTGGAAACAACAATAACCAACATATATACTTCTACTTTCTAATTATATGTCAAATCACCAGAAGCTTGTAACTTTTAAAGCTTTTGACTTGATCAATAACTTCAATTTTATAAATTGGTCACTCACAAAAAAACTAGACATGAATGGAAAACAAGAAACTAAAAAAAATGAGAAATTAGAGAAAGAAATAAAAAAGAAACTATGGAGGAAAAAATATGTAGATGGAAAAGATTTAGGATTTAGATAGCTAGGTTTTGATTATGGATCGACAAACATAAAACTTTCAATGAATGTAAAACAATTCAATGAGAAAAATTGTTTAATATAATCATTAAAAGACCAAGATCAACTTTCAAAAACTCACTCGGTAAAAAGACTAAAATCAATTTTGCGAGCTTTCTATGCCAATAGAAAAGGGGACAGAAAAATTAACAAATTTTTCAACAAGATTTGAAAATGAATAAAAAAACTAGAAAAAAAACTATCTTACATTCTACAGAGGTAAATTTTCATTAAAAAAAAAGAAGCAAAAGAGAGAAGAAAGAGCTAGGTAGAGGTTTGTTGAAAATAGATTTTTACGAGAGAGGTTTGATAAAAGTATAATGATAAGAGAGAGAGGCGGTAGAACAATAAGAGAGAGTAAAATGATAAGAGAAGTATACTTCTACAAGGTCAGTAAAAAAAACATCATATTTGTGTTTTTATAATTATATTGTGGTTATTTTAAATTTTAAAAACTAAAAATAAAAAAATTTTACCCCAAACATGTTTTATCTCTATTGTACTTCTTTTGTTTCCTAAAAATCTGTAAATATAAATAGAACCAAACGCTCCCTTAAATAATTGTAATCATTGCTTTTTTCCCCTTGATTTACTCATGTTTATTCTTATATCGGTAATCTCTCAATCTCTCTTGTTCTTATCTTTAATTAGAGCTTTTATAAACAAAATTATATCTACGTAATCGATTTTAATCTTTTGCAACTAAAGTTTTGGATTGGATTGTTGAAAACTCAAATCTAAGCATTAATTTGCTTGAAACTTAGGTATAATTTTATTAAGAATATCTTTCTAAGACAATGAGCCTAAAATTAGATTTGAAATGGGAAAAAAGCATTTATTACAAAAAAATTAGGTTGAGCCTAATTTGATCTTCTCCTTTTTTTAAAACTTACTTTTTTTCTTCGTAAACTTGTTTTTTATACTTTAGTGCATAGATAAATGTATAAGGCAATAATAAAGCCAACCCACCCTCCTTCCTTATTTGAGCATATAAATGAGCTCCTAAGTCTAATCTATGCTGCATGAGAAATTTTATCCTAAGCTCAAGCCCAAAATTGTAAAAGATGATGAGTTTATATCAAAAATAAAATTGGCCTATGCAAAGATACAAGTCCAACTAATAAACTTAATTCTTACTTCATCGTCGTCGTCGTCCTCATCACCTAGTCTAAAGTCCCGCAATGAAGCAGGATCTGAGGAGAACTGATAGTACGCAGCCTTACCGTTACATAGTAGAGAGGTTGTTTCCGGTAGACCATATACAAATGAGACAATATAAGAGTGATGCAAGTTGAAGATAGAAAAGGCAAAACTAACACGAAATAAATACGTAAAAAGGCAAAAAAAGGCTTGATTCTAGTTAAACCTTAAAAATAATAAGAATAAGAACAATAATAATAATACTAATAATATATGTAATTAAAAATAAGCAAAAAATTAAGAAATAATAAAATAGAAATAAAATAAAAACTACGATAAATAATAAATAATTTGCCAACTAACGGAGCCTCAGTCATGCATTAAAAAAATACAAGTATGAAAATAAATGACATGACTGAATTGGGCAAAAAAAAACTGTTGAAACCCCACACACTAAACAGACCCGTTCTCATCAAAGTTGGAGCTCTCGCTAAGAGGTTTTGAAGGTGGCAGTCTAGATGGTATTATGTCTAGTGAGAAGAGATTCTAAAGAAGGAAAGGTTTCTATTGTAAAAACACGTTATGACTAAATCTAAAAGCTTGTCTTATAAGAAGGATGCGCTAGACATAAGGCGTAGGACAGTAACGGTAAGCAGAAAAGACTGAGGTGAGAAGTCTAATCTGTATTAAAACACGTAGGGGAAGGAGTGGGCGGCGCAGTGTTGGTGGTATCCCTAAGCGTAGATTTAACAAATTTCCAATGTCAGAAAGGCGTTTTTCTGTAGAGTGGTAATAAATGCTTTGCTTCCAAAACACACAATGCCCTCTCCCTCTCCCTCTCCCTCTCCCTCTCTCTCTCTCAATCTATAACAACAACCTATTGTTGTCTACGGAAGGAAGACAACTGCCACTAACACTTCCATCTACGAAAACAATCCAAATACTGATAAAGAATCTATGTTAGAAACGTGGGACTTAGATTTACCATAAGCAAAGCATACAAGAAAGATGCAGCAACTCCTACCCCCATTCTACATATCCGAAGCCAAAGGAAGAAAATGGATGCAAAAAGAGATTCACGTACAGAAATTGATGCTAAACCAATAGACACAAGCTTAAACCTCCATACAATTAATAAATCAAAGAACGAAACTCCATTCGATCAGTATAGACACTAGATACTGTTAACACATAAATAAATGCATTCATATCCAAATAGTCCAGAATCACGAAACCTAGACAAGGAAATCTCACCACTAAACCCAAAAAGCACAAGATAGAGACACAGGGGAAAACAAAGAAGTGATGGATAATATGGAGATAGTAAGTAGAGAGAGAAAAGAAAACTTACTTGTTCCATGACAACACAAGAATGATTATTTTCTCACAATACCTTTGATTGTTCTTCAGTATCCTCGCTGACCGCGTGCTCTACAACAGCTCCAGCAGGCACAACCTTACTCATCGCAGCTATGATTTATTAATCTTTGTCTTCCGTTGCTCATCACTTCCCGCTTCCACTCCTTATCACTCTTTCAACCAAATCTACAAAAAGCTTAAAATTTTTCCAAAAAACATAAAAAGAGAAGTACAAGAACAAAGATTAAAAATACATTGATAATGTATTGGGGATATTAGGGAAATTGTTAAGGACAGCCCATTAAAGAGTGAAGTAACCATTGTCGTCCGAAAACAGAGAGAAGCATCGTCTTCTTCAACAAATTTCCTTAACTTCTCAAAATCTCCTTAAGCAGAAGCAGAGTAAACGTCGAAGATGTTGGGTGCGAGATCTTGGGTTAAAGACAAAGCACGAGATCTTGTTGTACAAACCAAACCAACCGTCCCGTAGGCATAAATTGCTCAACTAAAGAAGAGAAATTTGTCTCATTAGTAAGCATATGTATCAGCGACAGAACAAAAGGGTTAGTACTGAAAAAGAATAGAAATTGATAAACATGATCTTCTGCAATCTCAACAAGCATTATTATGATTTACATTATTTTGTATTTCATCTTATCTTCTGTATCTCATTTGAATTTATTCTCTGTATCATATCTGTTATTATCTCAACATCTCAAGCATCGCAAGACTTGTATACATACAATATAAAGCTATTCATCAATGAACAAGGGAAAATAATACTTTTACACACCAATTCTGTTCTTCTTTATTATCATGGTATCAGAGTCAATACAATAATCATCCCACACTATTACATTCAGCCAAAACTTTCATCAAACACCTAGTTAGCCTATCAACTCACCATACCCGAAATCACACAACAACAATGCCTACATACCCAACACAAATTTTGTTAGGACCCGATCCGGGAATCGGATCCCAACCGAAAAAGGCGAAGAGCGGAACAAAAGAACGAGGCAAATAGCGAATCAAAACAAATAGCGAAATGCGGAATCGAAGCACAAAGCAAAAGAAAAGGCGAATCGGAAACAGAAATCGAATAAACGGTTATAATCAAAGTATACAGTTGAAGCCAAAACGAATAGCATAGCATAAGGAATGTCCGACATCCGTGAATAAAATACAAAGGCAAAAATGAGGATCGCGCTGGAAACCTAGACTATCCAAATCCGGTATGAATTTTTTTTCTTTCTTTCTTTATTCAAAACTCATTCAAATCATAACCAATCCATACAATTTCCTTTTTGGAAACTCATCCTTATGCAAATCTCAATTCACTTAATTCTTCTTAATCATGCAGTAACTCAAAATTCCATTTTTGAACTAAACACTTATTCTAATTCTTTTTCGACCTTTGCCGTAACGCTGATTTTATCGAAAATCGGGCAGCATAACGGCTGTATTTGGAACAGCCCAAAAATCTGCAAAGGATAAAACGCACTTCTATAATTCTCACACGAAAACCAGAATCATCGGACTCTCCTGTCCGGAATCCAAACACCAGCAAACACAAACCTAAATCTAACACTTCCATAATTCTCAATCATTCAACACAACAGTCTCAATATCTAAATCCAAATCCCAATCACAAATCAGTATCTCAATTCATACTCATATACATTATACAAATTCTTAATACAATCTAAACACATCCCAATCATTCATAAATGACAATTTCAATCTAATTAATGACACAATTCCAGAAATCGAATACAGTATACTCAAATCCCTTCCATAACTCTTATAATGAATTACACAACACACTTTAATGGCATACAAGCCCAAATACATAAGATACACTCTGAGCAAAAACGAACAAAGGTCTTTACTTTCTTTCATCAGATCTCCTGCACGAAACCTGGAGATGGGGATGAAAGGGGGGTGAGCTACACAGCTCAGTGGATAACACATTTATACATTGACAAATAAGCAAAAAACATTTTTCATAAGCTTTTTGCCAAAAGGGCTAATTTTTCAAACTTTACAATTTCAAACATTTTCCTCAAATCTTTCAATATTTTTCAAACTTTTTCTAATAAATTTCACTTTTTCATTTCTCAATTTTAAAACATGAATGCAGCACACAGAAA
>JANVCQ010000005.1:20675529-20688497 GCA_025531925.1 Erythroxylum plowmanianum | reverse complement strand
TCTGGGAGAGTCACATCATTGCTAGTTTATGTAGATATCATTGTGACAAGTAATGATGTAGAAGAGATGAAAAATCTCAAGCAATGTCTCTTGAAGGAATTTGATATCAAAGAGCTAGGAAAGTTAAAGTATTTCCTAGGCATTGAAATAGCTCACTCAAAGCAAGGGATTTTCATCTCTCAACAAAAGTATGTACTTGACTTGTTGAAAGAAACAGGAAAGTTGGGTTGTAAACCAGTGGAGACACCGATTGAATTCAATCATGGATTAGGTGATGCTCTAGAAGATCCCATGGTAGATAAAGGATCATATCAGAAGTTTGTTGGGAAGTTGAATATCTGGCACACACAAGACCAAATATAGCATTTACAGTGAGCACAGTTAGTCAATTCATGCATAATCCCAAAAAATCACATCTCAAGGCAGTAAATAGGATAATACAATACTTAAAAGCAACCCGGGAAGAGGAATTTTGTTTAAGCGACAAAAAATCACAGGTATGACATTAGAGGCTTATAACAACGCAGAATATGCAGGGTCTTTGGTTGATAGGAGATCAACATCTGGTTACTGTACACTGCTAGGTGGTAATCTTGTAACATGGAGAAGTAAGAAGCATAATGTAGTAGCAAGATCAAGCGCAGAGTCAGAATTCAAACATATCGCGTTGGGAATATGTGAGTTACTTTGGCTGAAGATAATCCTAGATGACTTAATAATAAAATGGGAAGGACCCGTGAGGCTGTATTGCGATAACAAATCAGCTATCAGCATTGCACATAACCTGTTCAACATGATCGAACAAAACATATTGAAGTTGATAGGCACTTTATCAAGGAAAACTGGACAGTGGCTTAATATGCACTCCATTTGTGTCAACCAAGGATCAGTTGGCAGACGTACTTACAAAGGGACTAACAAGCACAGTGTTTCAAGAAATTATTAGCAAGCTTGGGATGGAAGATATCCACTCACCAGCTTGAGGGGGAGTGTCGGATTCTGTAGTATTATTTGGAAAGATTGTATAGTTATAGAGATCATATAAATCCCTGAGGATTAGAATAAGATACAGATTTCCCTAATCTATAGGGAATTTGTTACTATATGTAGGATAGACAATTGTATATATAAACTAAAGCTCTAACCTAAGACATATGAGAAAGAAATTTATTCTTCTCTGCTAAAATTTGACACTTAATAAGAGATCAGCTTCAAGATATTGCACCTTTATTGTTGGGAACCTTGGGACATTGTAAGAAGCAGAATTTGGAGCAATGGCTCAAGGTGTACGTGAACCACTTTTGTTGAAATTATTTTAGTAGACTTGAAGATTAATTAGGATGACCCAATGAGACTCTACTGATGTTATAAAGTTGCAATCAATATGGCTCATAACCCGATACAATATGAATAGACAAAGCACATTGAAATTGACAAACCCTTCATAAAAGAAAAACTAGAGTGTTTTGATTTGCACACCATATATGGCTCAAAAGATTAACTTGCTAATGTACTTACCAATGGGTTAAGTAGTTCAAGTTTTGAGATTATTGTATCCAACCTAGGAATGGAAAATACCTATTCACCAACTTGGGAGGGAGTGTTCAAAGATATGACGTTTTTAGGATTTCCTATTCAGATAGGATATTTCATAATCATGGAATCTCATTCTCCTATTTAGATAGGATATCCCATGATCATGGAATCTCATTATTTCTATTTCCTTTTTTAGATGCTAGGGTAACGTGTATATAATTAACCCTCTAATACACTTGTAAGTAAGCAATGCATAAAATATTTTCTCAAAGTTTGACATATATATATATATATATATATATAAAGTTCAATGAAGAATAGATTGATCTTTCAAGCGTAAAGCTTTCTTTCTCTAACAGTAATTCTTAAGAGTTGTGAGTGATTCTTAAATTCTAGAAATGATCTCTAGAAATCTATTGGTGTAACATAAGTTTTTTTATTCCTTGGTGTGACATTAGTTTGTTTATTCCAAATCTTAGGAGTGATTTCAATTCAAACTTTACAAATGATTCCTAGATCTATCCATTTTATCAATTGTTTATTTTTTAAAGCCTAAAAATATTCTTGGACACTCAATTTTTACAATAGCCTCAAATATTACAATTTTGTAAATGTTTCATCAAATTGTCGGCCTATCTTCTACCCACCCATCATCATAATTGGAAGCACAATGCAATCTTGGAATTGAAGGAGCTAGACAAAGATCCACTCAAGCATTTGAGCTTGAATTTTTTTTGGGTGAAAATGAAATTACTAATCATACTTTGACAAGGTTCATCAAGGTATAATCCATTTTGAGCACAAGATTTACCTAGTACTGGAGAAATTTATCAACAATTTTCAAACCACTTGTATTATTTCAAAGATTGTGTTTACCTACATGCTGAGGGAAAGGTTAGGAACAAAATACTTGGATTACAAGACATTGAATTCTAATATTTGTATATAACAAGCCTACAAGCTAAATGTTTGCTCAAGGAAATAATTAAAAAGCTTAATAGGATAAATGCTACATTTGTGAGTGATTCTTAAATTCTAGAAATGATCTCTAGAAATCTATTGGTGTAACATAAGTTTTTTTATTCCTTGGTGTGACATTAGTTTGTTTATTCCAAATCTTAGGAGTGATTTCAATTCAAACTTTACAAATGATTCCTAGATCTATCCATTTTATCAATTGTTTATTTTTTAAAGCCTAAAAATATTCTTGGACACTCAATTTTTACAATAGCCTCAAATATTACAATTTTGTAAATGTTTCATCAAATTGTCGGCCTATCTTCTACCCACCCATCATCATAATTGGAAGCACAATGCAATCTTGGAATTGAAGGAGCTAGACAAAGATCCACTCAAGCATTTGAGCTTGAATTTTTTTTGGGTGAAAATGAAATTACTAATCATACTTTGACAAGGTTCATCAAGGTATAATCCATTTTGAGCACAAGATTTACCTAGTACTGGAGAAATTTATCAACAATTTTCAAACCACTTGTATTATTTCAAAGATTGTGTTTACCTACATGCTGAGGGAAAGGTTAGGAACAAAATACTTGGATTACAAGACATTGAATTCTAATATTTGTATATAACAAGCCTACAAGCTAAATGTTTGCTCAAGGAAATAATTAAAAAGCTTAATAGGATAAATGCTACATTTCAAGATATGATTTGTTTTGTGGTAAATAAAATAGAGAAAAAGACAATACCCATGTACTTCAATGGAATGTATAGGACCATATAACAACCTTCAAAAGCTAGTAGGACTTAATAAGGAGAGGACTTACTTGCAAGAATCATAAACATCAGGAATTTGAGTTATATCAAATCGTCTGCAAATCATACAACACTGCATGAGATGATATGAGAATCTACCAAAACAAAAGGCTTTATAAAGCAAAGAAGTTTGGGATTTACTTTTTCCATCTCAAGTTTCTACCTTCTAGAAACTCAAAGGTCTAAGACAATTTAGTTAAGTAACCCTTTTACAATACCTATGCTCATAGTGCAATTGTTGACCAACTCAATGTTGAGAAAAACTTACTCTTTGCGTTCATTGTACAAGTCCCTTTCAAGTTTTTTCCACCGAGCATACATCAAAAGGAATCCTTCGCTGCCACAGGGTAATCCAGCAGCTATGCGATCAATATCAATGTTTGTCTTGCCAAGGGCCTTCGCTTGATCATATGGCGGAACCACATCAAAGGCACTTGTCTCAGTAAGTTCTTTATCTTCATCCTTGGCAAGTAGTCTCACTTGTTCTGTGACCTTCTTAGTTAATTTGACCTACCAATCAGCATACAAGAAAAACAGGATAAAAAGTCATATCAAGCAATTGCTGCCACAAGACAAGCAATATCTCCAGAAGGATCAGAAAAATCTACCCTGTAAATGCTAACAGCACATCCTTGACTGATGCAAGCAAGTGAAATCACATATTTCTTTTCATCCAAAACCAAAAATAATGAATAGCTAAAATAAAGGTGAAAATTTTGTACCACAATTATGAGGCAACGTCAAATAACTGAAGGGAATTTCCTGATGTCATGGCCCAAGTGCCAGGGACCTATTTCAACCCAATAACCATGTTTTGAAGACATAATTTATTAGGTTCAGGAGTATACAGGTGACAATATCATTTTGTTTATATATGAAGAGAGGCCGCCCTAGATACTGTGGGATCATGCTCTTTAACTCTCCTCAATCCTTACTCACTATGAATTTATATGATACAAAATTGTGATTCCATCAAATTCTATGCACGAGCATATTTCATTCAAAATATGATTACCAATCTGGGGAGCAGCTCAGAAGCATTAGATGGAAGTCCAGCCCCATCTTTCATCCAAGGAAATTCAGATGGCCCATTGCTATTAACTGTTCTTGTACCAGACGTAATGATCTCATTCAATCTAGCCTGTAAAAAGTTAAGATGTTCAAAACACTTTGTTATAGCATGACAACATCCCAAGATCTAGAGAATGCTTGAGGGCAGCTAAAACCCTAACACAAACATGCCAAAATCTGAGATCAAGCAAATCAGCACAAAAAACAGTAATCTAGGATTTCACCGGAATTCAAACAAAAGTGCAATTAAATTTCATATCTATTCTTATGACTGATTGATTGGATACTAACTTCAGAAGTACATGATTGTTCAATGAGCAAATACAAACCTTTGATTCTTCCATCTCAATGCTAGCATTGTCCAGGCCATCCAACATAGAGGAATCCTTGCTAACAAGTGATACCTGATAATGCTTATGAAGTGAATCATAAATTCAGGATGAGAACACAGAAAACTTTTTTATGGAAAGTACAGACCAGGATTGGCGTTAGTTGTCCTTCTAGATCAAGAAGTCCCTTGGCAAATGCAGCTGCAGACATCTGTTAACGTATTTCTTATAAATGCCAGGTTCCAATTAAGTTCCAAGTGAATTAGGACTAATTAGAAAGGAATTCACAAAATAAGTGAGGACAAAACCACCATAGGATGAAGACATTGTATTTACTACTAGAGGAACACCTGCACACGGCCCTCATCAGAGCTGTAAATTTTAAGATCGTGACGATATGTGCTGTGAAGACGAAGCAAACCTGTACCTTCACCTGTAATTTATACACCTTTATCAAGAGATACACAAAAGGATGTTATTTTATTATTCCATACTTGAACATTATGAGTTACTTATTATTCCATACTTGAACATGATGAGTTACACAACACTTGGGTCATCAGTTATCCTCTCTAGACCAGATAACCAACCCTATGCAGAGACAAAACAGAGATGTTTCTCATGCAATCATTAATGCACACATAAATAATTGACAACATAAGTTTATAATTTGCTTTATACTCAATTTCAATTGACCACAAGTTTCAAAGAGGAATGCATCACTGCAAATTAAATGTCCTCATTTATGAACAAAATTGAAAACTACTTACGGTATTTCAAATTATTAATGACAGACAAGCTCATTTCAACTAAAAATCTCAAGCGCACCATTCTTCGAGAACCAATTGTGTCAACTTAAAAACATCTTATAGTGGTCAACATGTAAAAGAAGCTCTACCAAAGAGACATGCTTTAACCAGGAAAGGCCTACTAAGCCCAAGGTTATTAGATGTGTCCCTCGCTGGCATAAAGTACAGGTTTGATGTCAGAAGTTAGACCACAACTCAATATTAACAATGAATGGCTACTAACTAACAAATTGAGTTGAAACTCTCCATCAATATCGCCCGTCAAACATAAGATATTAATAGCTATTACCATCTACACCCCGAATAGCGTCATCTCGAGAGATGCAAATAAAAGAATGGTATTCTCAGCAAAGTTTAGGTTACTTTTCAATATTAGAATATCAAAGCCAGATTTTCTAAGAGTTTGCAACAAACAAACTGAAGACAATGGAAATAAGCCACAAAGAATTCAATTTTGAAAACAAAAATGTCGTTATTTTGACCTGGATACATATTATTGCGGAAATATCTTCCAAGTTCTTCTGCCTGAAAATAAGTGGAAAATCAAATCAAGATAATGAAAAGAAATTTAACTAAGCACATCATGGATATGCACGCTTCACTTCCAAACATGAAACAAAGAGATACGCATAAGGCAGCTACAAATTGATAACATTACCTGCTTTCTGCCAGCATGGGTAAGAACCCCACCATATTTAAGAACCATTAAAGCTTCAACTGGTCGCTCTTCCTCGCCCTCACCATTATTTTTTGAAACTTTAACCCACTTGAGTGGTTTCAGTTGGACCTTCCTATAAATTCCAGAAAAATGCCCACCCTGGAATAAAGAAACACATATATCTTAAGAGAAAATATTCTGATATTTGAGACAGCTTGATAGGACTTAGCATGTGATGAGGGTAGCATCATGCCTGACGAAAAACATTTAATTGCTTTAAAATGCCAAAACAAGAATAGTGGAAAGAAAATCAAACTAATGCTTGATGTTCTTTTTTAGAAAATAATTTTGAATGCTAAAAGGCAACAAGGGATCAATCCATGAAAGAACCAGCTTCTTAACAGGTAACAAAACAAAGATTTAAGAGATGCACCAGTACAAAAGCACATATATGAAAAATTTTGCTCATTAACTTGTGACCAGGAGAGTTTTTTAAAACAAAAATCAAGAGAGAAAATAACCTCCTCAAGCACTGCTTTAACTTGACGTAGCTTTTCAGCATGCTCAAAGTCTTCTGCCTCACTATCACTTTCTCGACCTGGTCTGCAGGAAGTCAACAAGAAACAGCTCAATGCTCTTTAGATCACACGTCAATGGTCAGTCTATATGCATGAAACTAGATAATTTCATAAACAATGAAGGCCCCATCTTCGAGGAATGAAAGATTGAACTTCCTATGTCTAGATACTGAGAAAGAGCAGCTTCAACATTGTCAGGCATTCATCTGTAAAAGATTTGTCTTTTTGTACTATGGACAAGCTGTCACATGTAATATCACTAGACTCACTGACCAAAGAATACCTGGTGCGAGGTACAAGCATTCGTGTTGCATCCAACAAATCTTGCAACTGAACAGCGCTTTTTAGTTTTGTCTGAAATAAATAGAAAGCAGTACAGAAAAAACAAGAAACAATAAAGAGATCCAGCTATAATCTAATAATGATTTAATAACAGAGAATAGAATGTAGAATAGCAATCACCTCAGCCCGAGGTCGCCCCCCATTGTACTTCAACATCAAGTTTAGCAGTTTTTCCTCAGTCACCTTCAACTTCACCTTCTGTTTAGGAGTTCTATCACCACTGCCAAATCAAACATGTGTAACTACCATACAGAAAATCAGTGACCATGTAAGCATGCCAAGTTATACACAACTTACTGCCTAATAATAGCAATCACACAACGTAGCTCCTCAGCCTGCCCAGATGTACTAATAATCCCACTTCCCTGGCGAGTTAGTCCCTCAGAAGGCTGGACCGGTTCATTGACTTTCCATGGCAGAATGGGCGGAATTGCAGATGAAAGGTGAGGAGCTTTTGCATCTAAAAACATTTTTCTTAAAACACACGCAGCGTCATCATAATATCTGTTTGGAGAAGACCAATCAAAAGAAAATGATCAAGTCTTTTATATGCTTAAATAATGTTATGTGTGTGTTTATGCTCCTATATGATAATACAGAATCTAATGATGCATAAAAAATATTTTATGTGTGTATATGCTGCTATAAATGAGAAACGTGTATATGTCTTGTGTAATATTTTTCTGAATAAGGCTCATCTCGAAAGATTAGCCTACCATAGAAACACCAACAAAAGATAGGCCTAAAACACACTTATGCTCAAATGGTTCTGAATAATAAAAACTGTGCTCTAAAATAAAAAGTTTGCACATAATAAATTACTACCATGATAATGGCATTTATAAAGGTTGCAAGAAAATCTGATGCATGAATTCCCAACACAAAATGCTTATTTACTTTGGTTTAACCAGGTTCAAACACCCACTTCTCTAACAAGCACCCTATCAAGCATGAACTATGCAAACAGAATGCACATGAATACATCAATATACTGTCTCAAAAATTCAATGTTCATCATACAGGTGTTATGGAGATACATAAAGCTACATCATGCCCTATTATCTACGCCGGAGATTCATATCTTTGATCAAAATTTCTTCTCTGCTATTTTAGAGAAGATTTAGTGCCCTAAAGATCGGGGTAATATAGACACCAAAATGGAAAGAGAGAGAAGATAGCATTTCTTCCGCATGGTCAGGGATCTGTTGAAACATAGGCACTTTATGCATATCAATTTAGGTCTCATTCTTTTATTTTCAGCTCTTTATATTTACTTTCATTTTTCCTATCTTTATGGAGACAAGATTCGATATAATCATTTCCTCATAGGTAGGAGATTCAAGTTATGTAATATCTAGAAGAAAGTTGAGCAAACACCCCAAAAAAGGGATAAAATAATAAAGAGGAGAAAGAGAAACAAAGAAAATTGTGCCAGTATAGAAAAATGCAACTCTAGGATGTCTTGCCACCATTTTCAAAAATTCAAAGACATTAAACTATAACAGTGATCGGAGGACCGGACAAGGATTACTTGTATGAATTTTTTACAAAGCTCCAGCCATTAACATCGCAGACATAAGAGCGTCCTTCACAACGCAGGAGATCGAACCCACAAACCTGCAAGCAAAATAAGACTATAGGATGAGCAACTGTAGTTGAATAACTATATAAATGGTAACTCGAACCACCACGCAACATTAATAAACACAGGAAGGTCATTGCACTTATGCAAATGATTCTTCTGATTAATGGCATGAAACAATGCAGACAGGTTATGATTCTTAAAATCCACCAAATAACAAAATTTGAGTTTCAGAAAGAATGCTAATAAGTAGGATTGATGCAGCTAATTTTGAAGATCAAAAGCCAATATGTTTTGTTCTAGGAGTCAAGAACAAAAACTACATGTCAAATGGCAGGCATAAATCAATTGCCTGGAAACCTTTCTCATATCTAACTCACCAAACCTTGTCAATTATTTAACAGAATCTGATGACAGCACAGTAGATAAAAAAATAAAATTGCTTCATCCAGAAAGCAGCAAAAGTTAAACTCAAACAAACCAAGACTATCCATGTATAGAGAGAACCTCTCAACAGTGATTATAGGAATGTACAATGATGTATTGGGAGTCAGAAAGATCCAGAATTCTGATGTACTTACCGCTTGTCTAAACGCATGACAAACGTCTCTCGCCATTTGTTTCTCATTAGGTGTCAACAACACTGGATACCGTACCTGTAAAAAGAGTAACAAACATTAACTTGATCATAGTCTAGAAAACCTCAATTTTGTGTTTTTCATCCTTTGTCTACTTGATGGGCCTTGATGGGTACGTAGTTAATTATTACACTGGCATTGTGATGTTTAAATGTGATACAAGCATGACCACAACAGAATTACAGACTCTAAATTCATTTAGTTAATTAAATTTGTGTAAAAGCTAGTTATGGATCCTAAAATATGTGAATATCTATCTTTCTTTCTTTTATTTCTCACCTGCCTATGCTGCCGCAGCTACCTATGGGATATTCTTAAAATAAGCCTGTTAATTGTTTTCCAAAGTCTAAGGAACACAAAAGGTAAAGAAACTAAAGTTTAAATATCAACCCATTATTAAGTTGGCTCTTCACTCAAATAGTTTTCTTTACCATAAAATACTTTTAGACAAGGAAATGAATGACCTCAACAGCAGTACATAATTTTACAAATCTAATTCATGTCTCTAATTCAACAAAGGATTCCTTGACTTCAGGAAGCACCTCAACTTGTTTTCTCCATTTACAAATGATTCAGGCAACAATAAGTCAAATAACAAGACTTAATACCAAGCATAGCTTTCCACTTTTCTTATGCCAACCAATTTATAATCTATTTTTCTCCTAAATTTTGAGCAGGGTCAAATGGTTTATTTTGATTTTTTCTTGATAAAGGTTATAACAAAGTTATTATACAATATAAACAAAATGGTAGCTTTAGTTTTTGATTAACAATTGTCATGAGCAAAGCCCATATATATGTCAAAGGGAAAACTGTTCCTACAGAGGATATATGACATTACTTCCTTGCCATCAGGATTCCTCATAACAACTCCATCAACAACAGGAGACTTCCTTGCTTCAGCATGTGCATATTCAGGTCCAACAGTATATACCTACAATCATTTGACAAGAAGTAAAACACTATTTACCAACACAAGTGAAGTTATGCAGACAATGATTTGAGTATTAAATGCAAAGAGAAGTGGACGGCTAGAGAGGATAACAAATGCCATTGAAAAAAAAAATGATCTCCACCAACAAAGAAATCAATTGAAGCAGCAGAATTTATTAAAAATAAGGAACAAATGCAGTTCTTGCTCTAATTGTTAACAAATTTGAGTTTTTGAAGGAAGACAGAAAGGAAATGTCTAGAACATTCATCTTCTTTTCACACAGACTTCAAAGCACTTGACAGAGTGGAATTTAGCAGAATTTCCAAGATAACAAAAAATTCATCCAGCAATTTATATGCACATTACCTACCTATGCTTTCCTGAACAATACATTGCATTCTAAAGAAATTTATGACACACATCTCTTTCGTGAGCAAATGCATGTGCTCTGTATCACTGTTGAAGTTAAAGAATAGTAAACGGGACATGCGCCACTACCGGTAAAAAAGTACCTCAACTATAATTAAATGCTATCGCATTTGATCCAGGCTCTCCCAGAAATAAATTGATACAAATATTAGACAATCATTGAATCTGATCCACAAATATGGCAAGAAAAGTATTTCAACAACAAAAATATGTGACCTATGCACCAAAACAGAAAATGAAAACATGCGACCTATCTACAAAACCATTTAGAGATTAAAATTCAGACACATAATATAAATTCTGATGTATGCAACCTTCACATCTGTTCCTCCCGTTGGCATAAATTCTTCATATATGTAAGAGCCATCACGCCGCACTCTTCTAACTTCTGGATGGAACTCACTGGATCGATTCCCAACCTGAAACTCAATAATTACTACTCAGAATGATAGACAGCCAAACTAGAAACTACTACAAGTAAACAATAACCAAGCTCAGAATAATAAAATGTTAAAACAGGAAAAAAGGCCACTGACAATGACAGATAGATATTCTATGATGATTTCACAACCTACTACTGGACCCTAGCAGATTATGCAGGCCCAAAAGAGTGTAGTTGCAATTTATTGCAACAAAGCTAGATTGAGCATCAATGCTCAAATTCAGAAAAATGAATGAGGGAAAGTCAATCTGACAGAACAGGCCAGGTTTGCATTCAGCAGCAAGCAAATTGATCAATGAAAACGAGCTTTGTTTTCATACTGTCAGTATAGAGAGACTCTAGTTTCACCTAAGATCCTATCAAGCAAGAACCATTTGAGCTTCCGCAATGATCTATGACACTACATGTTGACATAATGTTGTATTCAAAAGTGTGAATGAACCATTCAACCTAAATGCTTAAGCAATTTGAGTGTGGACACAAATGACTGAGATATTATTTTGACAAACCTCCCACACAAAGTGTGAACAAATCATGACAAATTACAAATCACCAACAATGAGAGCAGCACAACTTAATGCGATGGCTTCCCTGTGATACAAAGCTCAGATACTATATCTAGAAAACATTCAGCTAGCATCAAGAACGAATCATATAGAAATATAATCCAGCAAAGGGGGTAAGAAGTTAAACCCTATTGATTCTAATAACTAATTAAAAAAACTGGAATTCTAGTAAAAAGTAAAGCTAAAGGAAAAATTATGCCTAATTGAAATTCAATTTAAAAATTCAGATGAGACTAGTAGTTAATTAGTTAAAAAATAGAAGATTGATTAAAAAAAATGCCTACTTTTATGTAAAGGTAAAATGTCAAATCTCATAGCCCTTTAATATAAACATAATTAATGCTAACAAAAAAAATCATAAAATCCTGGGGTTATTCCACAGTAATATCTCTTTAATTTAAATCATATGGTCAAAAGATGTATACAGTTTCAGCATACCTTCCTGAATAATTCCTTCATACCTCCACCTGCAGAACTGGGATAATATATCTTTATGTTATGGTCATCCCCTGGAACAAAATGCACAAACCAATTCATTACCTATGTTCTTAAGAAATCAAAACTCTGCAAGAATTACTACATGAACTAACTATAATAAAGCTATACAGCATTTGTTCTATATCCTTACATAGAGACACTAGATTGTGACCACAAAACAATCTTACCTCAAAATTCTGCAAATATCAATTTGTTTTCAAATAAAACACTTTCAAGAATAGAACATTTGAGATTCACGTTATCTTACTAAATAAGAACCACTTATATGATAGCAAAGAAGAAGTGCCAAATGTTGATACTGCAGAAACTTCAGATTACATCATTTCATTTTAGAGATAGCTTATAAACTGTTAAGATCAGGTACTTAAGTTTTGTGTCTAAATTTTTCTAGCATAGCATGAGATTGAGCTCTTATGCAACAAGCAATAGTCTTTACAACCCACAAAGGAAGAATCTGTTTTTAACAGATTTGGAAAACCTGAGAATTGATCAGAAATTCCAACATTTATTGGTTATTCTAGACAAGCTTAAAGATGATTGTCCACATCGACACTAATGCTCACAGCAGCACTGAATCAAAGTTGTCTAGATGTAGAAGTTTATAATTACAAGATTGGGAACTTCTTTCATCAGCTCCGTGAGTGGTCTTTTGTTTTGTGAAATATGGACACAGTAATTAAATAGTACGTCACCTTAGGGAAAATGTTAGGACTCTAGCCGAATACACTAGAGTTTTACTATACTGATATTGATAATAATAGCCGTATAAGGCAATTACAA
>JANVCQ010000005.1:20616552-20637451 GCA_025531925.1 Erythroxylum plowmanianum | reverse complement strand
CGAGCTCACCCCCCTTTCATCCCCAATCTCCAGGTATTTGAGCAGGAGATCGGATGAAAGAGCGTCAAGTTCGATTTTGCATCGTTTGTAGTTTTGTGTGAATTGAGATTTGGATATTAATATTGGTTATGGCTTGAATTGCCGTTAAGTAAGTGATTATGATGTATTTCGAGCATGTATTTCAGAATGTATGAGGATTACGAATTGGTGTATATATTTGAGTATGGTGAATGTGATTTTGGGAATTGTGTAATTCATAAATGATTGAGTTGTGTTTTGATTGTATTAAGCTTTTGTATATTACTTATGAATGGGAATTGTATATAAGCATAATTTGAGATACTGCTTTATGTTTGAGTTGGGATTCCGGATGGGATGTCCGATGATACTGGCTATTTGTGAGACTATAGAAGTGTATTTTGAACCCTTGCAGGTTTTGGGTTTTATGAAAGGTAGCCGTTATGTTGCCGAAATTTCGATAAAATTTGGGATAAAAATATAATTTGGGATTTGTATGGATATATATAAGAATATGATTGTTGAGTTTTGGATTTAAGAATGAATTTCCAATGGGAAATTATATGGATGTGATTGGTATAAGAAAGAATGAAAAAGAAAAAAAATTTTATACCGGATTTGGAATGTCTTAGGGTTCCAACACGATTGTGTTTCTTTGTTCTTTGTTTTCGGATGTCTGATTCGCTTTGTTAAGTTTTTGTTCCGCTTTAGTTCATTCGCTTTGTGTTTCGCGTTGATTCGTTCCGCTACTTTGTAATTCGCCTTCGCTCCGTTTGTTAAGTATTGATTACGATTTTGATTTGCATTTCGATTCCATGTCGCTTCTTTCGCTTTCGTTCATTTAATTTCAGATCCGTTTGGTTAATTTTTGTTTTGCCTTCGATTTGTATTCGTTTTGTTTCGCTATTTTTACTTTCGTTTTGATCCGATTCGCTTTTGACTTCGATAAGTCTTTGTTTCGCTTCTAA
Source organism: Erythroxylum plowmanianum (assembly GCA_025531925.1). NCBI lineage: Eukaryota > Viridiplantae > Streptophyta > Magnoliopsida > Malpighiales > Erythroxylaceae > Erythroxylum > Erythroxylum plowmanianum. The sequence continues at coordinate 20,636,465 of JANVCQ010000005.1, read as the reverse complement.
TTTATTTCGTCTTTTCCGGTTGGGATTCGGTTTTCGGATCGGGTCCCAATAGTTATCCGATTTATGTTATTCGATTTGTCTTCATTTGTATACTTTGATTTCAATGTTGAATTCGATCCGTATCTATTTCGCATGATTGTTGCTCGTTTTCCTCCGCTTTGTCATCGTTTGTTTCGTTCGTGATTCGTCCCGCCTCCTTTGTTATTCATTTTTGTGTTTCGTTATTCGGTTGGGATCAGGTTCCGAGATCGGGTCCCAACAATCCCTGCCTCTACTACCGTGAGACTTTGTTCCTAACCCTTTTCTTTTAAAATTTAGTATTTATTTTATTTTTTATTTTAATTTATGGTTCTTCTTTCCCTACGTGATTGTTTGCCTCCTTCTTACATTGAGGACAATGTGTTATTCACGTGTGGAGAGGGTTATGTGTTTTGCTTTGAGTGTGAATTTACATATTGTATGCAGTTTGTTAGGTCACATTTCGTGAATTGTGTGAATGTGTCAATGGCTTAGATGGACTGAAATTGATTTAATTTTGAACATAGTCTATTAAGTTGTAAAGAGTCATTAGCTTGCGAAATTAGGGAATTGGGTTATTTGACTAAATATGCTAGTTAATTAAGATTTAGTGTAAGTTAGTCACTCTTTAAATTGTCACATTCGTTCATAATTTTAGGTCTTTCAACTAAAGTAGCTTTATTAATATTTTTATATGAAAATGAGTAGCTAAAGCAATAAGGTAGGCAGTAAAAAATATGTTTGTTAATTTTAAATAAATAACTATTCGGTTGGCCTTCGAGTTATGAATAGAGCTAGTAGCCAATTAAGAATATGATGTAGTCGAGTAACTAGATCGACACACATCACTAATGTGTGCCTCTGCCATAATGACGTTCTAACCAAGCAGCTTAATAAAAACATGACTTAGTTGAGTAACCAGATCAATATTCATCACCAATGTTTGCCTCCATATATAAGACTAGATTCATGTCTACAAAAGTAAATAAATAAATAAATAAGATTTTTCTAATAAAACCTACCAAACTTGCAAATAGCTTGACTTTTCATGAAAACGTATGTAAGAGTAGTTTCAGAGTTTGAATGACTAAAGAATTATTAATGTGTGTGTACAATTGAAAAGGGTGAATAACTTAATGTTTAAGTTTTTGATTAATATGTATGTTTAGTTTAGAGCTCCTAGATGCGGATTTTGCATGTTAATGATTTGAAATAATTTGAATGATTGTGTTTAAAGTTAAATTTATTTCACAAAGTTGAAGACATTGTCTCATTATTGCATTATGTGTTTTGTGATTTTTGTGTGTTTGTTGTTTTGTTTGCTTGAGGATAAGCAAACGTTTAAGTATGAGGAAGTTGATAGTTTAACGATAGGATTTTGCATGTTGTGATGTTCTAAACTCACCTTCAAAATTTTATCTTTGAATTAATGAAATTAGATTGCTTATGTGTTATTGGATTTGTTATGGTTTAATTCTAGTTATACATAATTCGATAATAAACTAAGAGGGAGAATCGAATGAAAAATAATTAAATTGGGCTAACGAGATTTAGGTGATTTAATAGAACAAAATTAAATCAAATTGGTAAATTGTACGAAGAGAGATCTTATATAGGTTTCTGATAGTTTATTAGACAACTTCAGAGCTAATTAGGGTTTTGGATAGGTTGTTAATCGAGAGATTACAATTTCTATAATCTAAATAGGGATTATGATTTAGGGTTAATGGTTATAACTCGAGAGGGAGAAATTAACCCTAGGATCATCTAGAACCAATAATTTAGTAATTCATAATCGATTAGGTTAGCATTAAGGATAAGTAAAATTCCTTTCTCTTAATTGGTAATTCCCTTAGGTTGATTCTTAGGTGTGTATTGAAATTGCTAAATTATTAATATTTTCGTGATTGATTTTTATATGATTTGATTGAATTGAATTGAATTCTTGTTTTAGTTTTGTTACATTTTGAATTTCTGCAATTTCTTTTGGCCTTAGATTTTAGGATTAAATTATCCCTCCTCATAAGATCGACACCTTAAGAATTACATGAATGAACCATATGCTTGCGAATTTTCGAGAGTATTTATTAAAATTTACTCACATCAAACACCTGATCAATTTATAAAGAGGTACTCTTCATTTTTAATAAAGCAAAATAATGGTAAAGTTCCTCTTCAATTGTAGAAAAAGAAGATATTATATAGAGAGTTTCTCTTTACCCATTGTAGCAAGAAGACAGCGAATTCTCAAGTGTAGCTTAGAAAGTTGATGTAGGCCAAGGGTTGTATAATTGAACTATAATTAATTAGTTTTATTTCTCTTTTCCTACTCTTATTTACTATTATTATGCTTGTTATAAATTTTTATATGAATTTTCTATAACCATTCATTATAATAGGTAATTCATTCATTAGTTCATAAATAGGGCAAAAAGTGATCGTACATAATTTCATTTCCCCTCCCATGTCATTAAGGAACCAATAATTAGTATCAATGTGGATCGTTCTAGTGAAACTTGAGTAAAGTTCACTGTAACACAATTTGATTCACTTTTTTTAGCTAAGATAGCCAGTTTATAGGTAGACCACATTTATTAAGGTGTAAAATTGCATATATTGAAAGAATAGGAACACTTTCTTATATCCAGAGGGTTAATCTTTGGTAAATTTAAAGAATGGTCTTTATGTCCTAATGAAAACAATAATTGTAGATAATGTAAAGATTAAAGTACCAAAAGATAGAAGTGAGTGATGTGATAATCATAAGAGACTTATTTGATTAAATAATAAAATGGTGTTTTCTACTCTTAGTAGAAATGGATTCAATATGGTTGATGAGGTATGAATAAAATGAAATAAAAAGAACAATACTAAAGAAATCACAAGTATACCTACCGTTTCCTATAATATAGTCAAAATGGATCGAGTGCCAATCTGATAGATACTAGAATTATTAGCATTGACTAACTTTTTATCATCGAATCTAATGAAGTGGATGACTTATCTAAATAAAATAAATAAAAAGAATCTAAATCACCAATTTAAAACAATATACAATATTAAACAACCAATGAATAAAATAGATCCTGGAAATAATTTCCCTAAAATATTTTCTTTATTTTTGGATCTGTATTCACTTAATGATTAATGTTAGCTCTTTTAAATAGTAGAAATTTCTAATTTACAATTACATTCTCTTTTAAGAAATACAATCCCTATCTTTAAATTGGTTTGATCAAACTATCTTTATAATTAAAATGACCTAAGAGTGCACTAACTCGCTTTGTGAATTCCAATGAAAGGTTTCACACTAACCCATAACTTGCTTTGTGAATTCCAATGAAAGGTTTCACACTAACCTATAAATATTATGTAGTTTTATCTCTAGCAACCCATTAAACCTTCACTATTCATATTGTTATTTATTCATATATATCGTCCCTCAGTCTCAACTTATAAATCCAAATATTGAATCTTCATCCCTCATCTATTATATAAGATCTGACAGTATGGTAGAAAGAAATATACTTTGAATATAATATAATATAAAATATGAATAATTTTCAAGAAAGCTAGAATCTTTCATTAAATTATGAAATCAGTTCAACACATAAAGTATGGGGTTCATCCTACCTAAATCTATATTCCAATTAGTTCATAATAAAATAAATAAAAATAATAAAAGACTAAAGAAAAAGTCCTCATAATTCTTGAATCTTTGAAGTTCTTGATGAATCTTGATAGATTCTTATTTCTTCTACCAAGGTTGCTCTTTTCTTAATCCTAGTTACTTAAGTTAGTTTTTAATTCTATTTTTAGCTCTAAAAAATCCTATATCTTTGATTTTTAGTCATCTCTTCTTTAAAACTCTCTTTATTGTTGTTGTGTTAGTTAGGTAAAAATCTACTTAGAAACAAAATTTGGAACACATAAAGTATCATGTTTTAAGCAATTCTCTCAAAGTCTACCAAAATTTCTTAAAATTGAGTCAAATCTTCTCCAAATTCATTTATTTTCTTTAAAGGGGATGAAATAAGACCTGAAACAAAATATAAGTCATTTAAAATACAAAATCCTATAAAACATCAAAATACAAGCATAATGCTCTTAAAAAATTATGCCAAAATATAGGCATTTTCTTGTCCTCAAGAAAATCAATTTTCTTATCCTCAAGAAAATCAATTTTATCACTCATAAATTAAATGTGAGGAAATTCCAAGAAAGCATTAACCAAATCAAACATATTAGTTAAGATTCTTCACTACTTATTTAATTGCACAGGTCATTGAAGTGTTAGGTATTTAGCTACTTGCATCAATTTATAAATCAACTTAATTTACTTTATAATTATTCAAACTTTAACTCAATTTATATAGTTCAACTTAGTGTATAAAATAAACATATACGAGACAAAAAATTGAATTCTCACATATAGCCCTACCCCTTATTGAAATAAAAACATCAAAATTTAAATAACATAAAAGCATTTAGAAGATTGTTTGAAAAGTTATACAAACTTTTGATGCATAAATAAACACCTTTTTATCAAAACACATGGTTACTCAACTAAGTGGTTACTATTTCAAATGGCTACTAACACCACTCTCTAACTTGAACCTTTCTATTAGTATAAAGCAATGGAAACTGGTGTTGTATCAAGTATCACATTAATAGAAAATTCCACTTCTCTTTTTGATGGTAACCCTAGCAACTCCTCAGGTGATACATCCTGGAAGCCACATACAGTTGGGATATCTTGAATTTTAGGATCATTCTTTCTAACTTCAATAAAGGAAGCTAAGTACACTACACACCCCTTTCTAATAAGCCTTTTTTCTATAATCGTTGTTATAACATTGGAGAGAAAATTTGACCTTTTTCTAATAACTGTGATCTCATCAATATCAACTGATCTAAGAGTAATTCTTTTAAGATGACAATCTACCACTGCATCATGTCTAAATAGCTAGTCGATACCAAACATCACATCAAATTCATGGAAAGGTAGTTCAATCAAATCACCAGAAAATTTATAACTTTGCATTTTTAACAGAAAATTCTTGTAGACCCTATTTACCACCACGATATAACCTAAAGGATTTGTATATAGAATATCATGTATAAGAGTTTCAACAAGTAACCCTATATTTTCAGGCAATGGCATACATATATAAGAATGTGTAGATCTCAAAGATAGCAAAAGTACCCGCAATTACCTCTAGGGCATCCTGGTTATCACAAGCCTGCATAGCATATGCACAAGTTGAAGTACGGGCATTAAGTCCATCAACTATTTCTAATACTACCCTTTGACCACTAGTACTAGAGCTAGCTCCCGTGCTTAGCTCCCGTGCTTCTATCTCTGCCCCTTGGAGTTGTAGGAACTAGTCTCTCTAATTGACTAAATATTTAATACCGTTTACTAGGGCAATCTTTCTGAAAATGCTCCATAGATCCACATCGTAGGCATGCTCCCATCACCTTCCAACATTGTCCACCATGTTTCTTTCCATAATGATCACTTAGGGTAACTACCCCACTTCTTGACCCACCTGTTGTACTAGTTATAGGTGGGGCTAGCTATCTTGCCCTAACCATTGATCTTTGACTCTATCTTGATTGGTGATAGAATGTCTGTGTTTGTGTTGGAAAGTGAGACCTTAAACTCTTTTGCTTCTTACTGGCTGAGAAGGATGAACTAGATTGTCTCTGACTCCTCTTCTATTGTCCCCTATGTCTTCAATTTTGTTCTTTAATATTGACCTTTTCAATCCTCAAGGCTGCTTTCACCATCTTTTTATAATCCTTAATCTACAGTGCAATAAGGAGTTTCTTAATGTCATGGAGGAGGCCTACTTCAAATCTCTTATACTTATTTGCCACTGTAGGAATTAATCTCTCCATATACATACTCAATCTATCAAACTCTTTCTCCTAGTATGATGTTGTCTTATATACATGTTTCAAATGAAGGAATACATCCCTCATATCATCCTTATAAGCCTCCTTTACATATTTATCTACAAATTGAGATGAAAAGTACTCCCAAGTAAGATCTTGTAGTGACACAAGTCTTTTAATGGACTCCACCACTGATATGTTGGTCCCTAAAGAAGACCATCCACACACTCCAATCTGTCTTCTGGTGTACAATGGAGAAAATAAAAATTCTCTTTATCTTGATTAGCCAAAACTCAACATCTGAAGCAGTAACTGATGACTCCCCTAGAAAATCCTCTGCTCCCAACATTTTAGCTTTCTCTAATGTAAGCTTATGTAGTGGAAGAGGTGGTTGTAGCTGTATAGGTAGTGTAGCAACCATATGTTGTTTCATATAGTCCACCATAGTTTAGAAAAACTCTACTGGGTTAGGAACTGGTTGACTAGCAAGTGGTGGTATAGGCTATACTGGCTACCCCACCATGCCCTTATCTGTATCACTAGTTGAGGCATGACTTTCCTCCTCTCCCTCAACGACTCCCAGAGCGCCTGGTTCCATTCTTCAGTCTGTAATAGCCACAAAGGGTGGATCGATATTAGAGTCACATCATATTGTCATGTAATCCTTAATTTGGCAGATACACAATTCACTTTTTCTTTATTTACTTAATCATAGACCCAAAAATGCCTAAACTAAGCTTTGATACCACTAAATGTAACACCCCATACCCAATAATGGAGTTGACATATCGAGTGTTACCATATTCTTAAATACCTAATACTTCGAACCACAATATTTGCTACTTAAACCTCATTATTCTAGCAATTACTATTCACTTTATAAAAATTTTAACATAATTTCCTCTATATTTACTTAAAACCTCCTGCAAGAAACTTTATTACACTTCTCAACTACTTAACTATCTATCCATCTCCATATCAAACTCCTTGACAAAATAATTTAACCATCCTTTAATACATTTTAACTCATCTAAACTAAATTTCAAACATAACTTTCATATATAATTCACAATAAAATTATGTAATCCTTCACTTCTTTATGTGTACATGCCATAAACAAAAGAAAAAATAACATTTGTAGTACATCCACCACCAAGTCTCCTTTATGTGATTCTTGTCTTGTAGTAGATCCAACATATCTTTCTTCTAATTCTCTTTAAAACCTACATGCCGAAAGAAAATTCAGACGTTAAGCTATAGGATTAGTGGTGTTCAAGCAATTTCATTTCTCATTCAATTCAATTCGTTCAACCATAACATGCATAATATATAATATTTTTCAAATACAAAGATCTTTATTTATTTATAAGCATAAATAGGCATTTAAAATCACGTTATGAAATACAATAAGGTATTTATTTTAATAATTCATATCTAATTACACAATGATGAATAAATTGTACAATTTAACCCTAAAGTAAAATATAACGGAATTGTATTCCATAAAGTAAAATATAGCATAATTGTATTGTCGAGTCGAATAAGTGGGATTTTAAAATATGGAACCGCGTCTCAAAACCATACAGTCTTTTTTTTAATAGTTACATATCAAGACTGAGCTCTCAGAGCCATGTAGTTCATAATATAAATTAAATATCTTACACTAGAACTAGGCTCTCAGTGCCATACGGTCCAGTAACATATATCATGACGCAATATTGTTAACTCCCCAATTGGCATGCCAACTTTATCACAATCATCCAATTCCTATCTATTTTACTAGGGGCAAATCTAATTAAATTCCATTGAAATTTAATGATAAACACTCATAATAGCCAGTTCAAGCTATTCCATATTCGAGGAAAGTAAATGTCACTTCGTAATGTCTTTGTTTTTTCATTATTGTTGTTAATTTAGTCTACATAACATTTAAGACATTCAATCTTACCAATTTGTCAAAAATAATATGTATATCAAATTTCCAAATTCAACATATGTATGCCAATTAGGGAAAGTGCAAATTATAAGTCCGAAATCTAAATTATTCACATATACTAATTCATTTACAATCTAATTAAATATTTTTAACAACAATTTCATAAACTCCCAATTTTATCTCAAGAACCCTAAATTACCTAATATACAATTTTTAGGGAAAAACAGAATTGCAAGAACACATACCAAATTGATGTCCAAATCTTCAAATTAAGCTTCCATAAACATCAAGTTCACCATTAATTCCTTGTTCCTTCTCTTCCTCTTTCTCTCTCTCCTTCAACTCATCTTCTTTATCTTCATAATATTGCATAACAAATCAAATTTCATGCATTTTATTCATTAATGCATGGAATTATACCAAAATCATATACTAAAAACAACAAAACTCCATTAGCTTACTTTATAAATTTTTGAGTATTATTCATCAAGAACACCCATATACCTTTTCTTCAACTTTTCCCAAACTTTTTGTTGATATGGTTAGTTTAGGGACCCTAGGTTGGTAATTTAGTGTTTAATAGGTGATTTGAGGGTTAAAAATAAAGAAAGTTGGTTTGAAAATGAAAGAAAAATGAAGAAGAAAGGAGGAGGCTTATTCTCAGCTATCTTTGGTGAAGAAGAGTGTGTTAGGTGGCAATTAATGTCATGTGGTCCCTTAATAACTTTTTCCCCCTTTTTTTCAAGATCTTAAATTAATTTTAGCTTTTAATCCATTTTTTCTTTTTCTCAATAAAAATACCCATAAGAAAAACATCAACCTCACATAAAGACTTTAATTAATATGAATTATTTTTCATTATTATTTTCAAGTTTGATTTTCACCCTTTCTCAAGTCAAACTTTGACCACTGATTAACTCTTAGTCAAAGCCTCAAAACGAACTCGTTTTAAGCTATAATTTGATCTTTAGGCTATGCTTGAACAATATTATCCGATGCCAAATAAAATAAAATGCAGTTTGGGTCCCGATGTCACTATTCACTTCAGGATATACTATTCGCGACCCAAAAAGTATTATTCATGAAATTGAGATTTTTGGAGTGTTACATAAAATCCTTTCAATTTGTGAATATAGATCATGTAGGTTTCTAGGACTTCTCCTGGTCATAAACCAAAGTACCTCAATCATGAAATTCAATCAATAATAAGATCAAGAAGGGAACTTCTAAAATAATTAAAAATAAAAAAGATTAAATCAATAAAAATAAAACATTTCTAATATTCGAACCCTAAAAAATGACGTAAAAAACTTGATTATTTCTGATCAAAAAATTATTATGTTCTTATGATAATGAGAAATTATAATATAGTTTATGCCCCTATTTTATACTATTTTAAATCATTTATATAGCACATATGGGAAAATTTTGTTGCATTTTATTATTACTAACTCAAGTCTTACTTTGAAATTTTATTTCTAAAAGGGGTTTAAATTGTAATAAATGTTTTCTTGTAAGCTTGGTGGACTTAAGGAAATTATCTAAAAAAGATTGGCCTAAAATGAAGTTCAGTCTAGAAGAAAGTCCATAATTAAGCAATAGCCCACTAGAAGAAAAACACTAGCAAACCAACAACCTAGCAGAAAAGAAAATTCAATCAACAGAAAGAAAACCAAACGCAAGACCTAGCCATGATCTAGCCCAAACCTAAGCAAATAAGAGGGAAAACGGAGATAACACTTTTGAAAATATAATAACCTGGCTCTAATGCCAATTTAATTGTCATGACTCGGTACCACATCGGGCCCATGACAACCACCACATATTCGGGCTAAGGACACTCGCAGTATTCTTAATCTGACTATACAAGGTTAACTAAATATCCTTCTTTTCTTTTTGTTGAAAAATTTAGGCAGCACAACGGCTGTATTTTAAAAATCTCAAAACTTGCAAACGATTTCAAACACACTTCTATATTCACATCCAACCACAACTTCAGGACTTTTTAGTCCACTCAAGGAAATCTCAACAACAATGTTGAAAATTTGTACATAAAATCATTTATAAGCACCAAACAGACAAAAGTTAACTTATAAAGTCATAAGGTATAACTACATAACACAGTTCATGAGCCACTAACAACAAAAGTAAAAACTAAGAAACTACCCACATGTGGTAATATCCCGAAAATGTCAAAAGATCACACGATCTACTCAAAGCTTCAAACTCACTAAATTAACCTGCATGGTTGGAAAGCGGAGAGGGTTGAGTACATTAGGTACTTAGTGAGCAGGAAAAACATATAACACAAATAGAATTCGATCATACCAAGACGATGCAGATAACCTATGAAGGGAATATACATGACATAAAAGCACAAAGGCCTAGCCTATGCCTCATCATATACTGGTTAGGAACCACATAGGCCCAGCCTATTAATCACCGATTCGGTGGATACAGGTTCCAGTTCCAGTATACAAATGCATAAAAATATCAGATGTATAAATCAAATCTCATTAGAAAACAAATATCAAACTAAGTCAAAACAATAATGTGTGACACCACTAGTCGGCCAAACTAATGGGCACACCCACAGATTATCGTGTTAGCTTGACTTTCATCCGTGGTGAGTCTGGACTATCGACGACAGGAGCGTCATGACCCTAGGTGATGACCTCGTTAGTGTCCAGACCCTAGGTATGGAATCACCCGTGAGTCCCATAGAAAGGTGTCGATACGACAACTTGACTTTAATTTACCAACGTCAAGGGTACGAGGGTCATTTAATCAGATGTACCCAGCACACGATTGGCCAATTGTTTCCTCACTAATCATAAAAATCATATACAAAAATTAAGTAAAGCATCATATTTTTATTTATCGGTCCAATCGATAAAATGAAACTATACCATGGCTCTAAGCCAAAAGAGAAAAAAATACATGCAGAATACATTACTCGATTAAGCATTTGTAAATTCCAAAACATTATTTTATACAATAAAAGTCACCTTTTAAAATCCAAATGCAAAGTTGTTCAAAAACGTAGTTTCATAAAATAAAGCATTATCGTTTGCACTTTAAACTCAGATTTGTTAAAAACAATAACATTTCACAAAATATGTAATAAAAATATCAATTTCAAAAACCATGTTGAAACATTATTTCTTACAATAGAATTTATCTTTTGTACTTCAAATGCATAGTTGTTCAATACAATGAAGTTTATTAAATACCTAAACATATTAGCATCCATTTGAAATTCAATTCTACTATACGTTGCCTAGGTTCAAAATTCATATACAAGTCATCATGCTTGTCTTAGGATGCTCTAATCCTATTTGAGAAATATGGTTTCTCCAACTCACCTCAAAAGAGGGTGTGCACTACTTTGCCTTCAAAAATTCTCGGTACGAGCTCCTTGATTCCTAGCTCCCGAGCTTTTATATATAAAAGACATACAATGAAATTACTACTTAACATAAATTTTATAATTATACACCATCATATAAGTGTGTAAAACATAATATCATTCCCTTTGAGCTATAGGATTCACCAATTTAATTCCTGACATGGTTATTTCCTTACTATCCATATTAGCTTTTCTTTTGCATTTTCTAAGGCATTTAATGCCTTTAATCCAATACTTGCTCATTTTGAAAACATAATTAAGCCTATCTTTATCCAAACACATTAGGTCATTAATCATCAATCTAAGCAACGTTTCAAGTCTACTCTAAGTTGACATAAAAGTGTTTTCCAATGCACACCATCAAAATCCTTAAATCCTAAACCAAGTTCACTTAGGCATTTTATCAAACACCTAAAGGCATAAATTTGAAAGCCTCCTTCTAACGTACTTCTTCCTCATTTTCCATCACCAATTCACCTCATACATACATAATTCACATCATAGAGTTCATCTAAACCATCAATTTCAAAAAATATTCAAATTTTCACAAACTTTCACCGAAAGGTGAAAATTTCGGTTTTGGCTTAAAGAACCCTCTCCATGACATATTTCATTCATCTAAACCATGTTTCATGCATATTCAAGCATGGAGAACAACACATCTTAACACCAAACTGAAAACCTTAATATAGAGAGAGATGAGACAAAATTTACTTGAACCTTCCTTTGGTGATATCTTCCAATCCTTTGAGAATTTCTCAAATCTAATAATAGATTTGAGTTCCTTGACCCCAAATTAGCTTAGAATACCTTGGTTTGAGTTGAAAAACAAAAAAGAATGGTGAATTTTGATGATGGCTAAAACTTCCTCTTCTTCTTCTCTTTTCTCTTTTCTTCTCCTTTCTTTTAATTAAAACTAAGTGTTTTAAGTCTTAAATGGGGGGTACACGTCCATACATAAAAAGAGTCTAGAATTTTGACTCTTTCTTTGACCAAAATATGGTGAATTTATAGATTGTATGAAATTATCATTTTACCCTCCAAACTTTCCTAAATTTACAATTAAGCTCAAAGTTTAGGAATCTCCAAAAACTTTTATTTTCATTTTGGTCCCCAGGCTTTTGCAAATTATAATTAAGCCCTTAACTTTATAAAATTATGAATTGGTCCTTAAGAATTGAAAAATTACATTTAAGCCCTTTAACTTTTGACAATTTGTAAATAAGCCCTTATATACATTAACTTTTCCAATTAAGCTTTCTAAGTGTCCAATGAGTCTATAAATCATGTCTAATCACCTCTAAGGCATTATAACTTATTTAATTTAACCATCATGGTCATATCCATCCAATAGACTCGGTTTTATCCACTTAAAAGCTCATATATTGGAAATCTCCAAGATTCTGCATACCGATGAATTTTAAGTTCATTTAAAGACATATAACATTATAAATCATTAACATATACACCCAAATGACTTAACTACATCTTTGAACTCATATATAACCATATGTATATATCAATATACAGTAGTATTTCTAAATATAGTATAGCACAAAAGGGCTCCGAAAGTCTGACGTTACAGTATATCTTAGATTAAGTTAGAATAAATTTAGAATTTGTTTATTTATTTTGATTATATTCAATTCAAAATTCAAAAATCCTTTTTTGTATACACGCATTTACTTCGGATTGATTCATAGGTTTTGAAGTTGTTGCAAATTGCTTGCATTGAAGTTTAAAATGGAACAAAATAATTTATTAATAACAAAATGAAGAATTTAGATGAAGAATGATGGCTTTTCCAAATGTTGTCCAAGTTGCCAAAAATATTTCAGATTTTTTTAAAGATGTGTTTTAAGTTTACAACAAATTAAATATATAAATACATACTTCTTGTTTTACATATGATTTAACTTGTCTTATAACTTATTAAGTTGTAAACTATCTAACCAAATTGGATTGAGTTTGGAAGTAATTTAGATGTTGTAATTTTTTTAGTTTTTATTTTTTTCTTTATTCTAAGTTTTAAGATTAATTGTATGACGTAACAAAATTTGCTAGCATTTAAATGGTGAATAAATAATTCAAGTGTTGATTAAATTAGATCATAAATTTTTTATGTTGAAGTAAGGAAAATTCACATTTTATGTTTTGTGACTAATACTGGCTATTTTGAGTTCTACGTTGATTTTTATTGAGTTATAAAATAATTTATTAGTTTTTTGAATATTGGTTGAATGATTTTTTAAAACTGTCATACATTCATTTTGTTAAGTTTAGATGTTGTATCTTACTAATATGGTTAAAGAGGACATTACATGAGTGTTAATGATGTTTATTTTTTTTTTAAGGAATACCTTTGGTATAAGAAGGATGTAATTGTCTCTTTTAAAAATATTATAATTAATAAACTAAATTAGTAAATTAACTTTCTTCATAGGGTCAACCCTTTTTTGCTTTATGCCAAATTGATTAATAAATTGACATTAAAATAAGGCTTTATTTTGTATATGCCTAACGACACATATCATCTTATAATATAGTCTAGGTGAATATGAGTGTCAATTCCATAAGGACTACAAGTATTAATATTAATAATGTTTTTATCATCTAATATGATAAAATGAATAATTAATTTTAAAGATGTAGTTAACTAAACTAAATAACTAATATAAATTAGAAAAACCAAAGAAAGCAAGAATAAAGCAAATGAAGAAAAAAAAGATCCAAATAAGAATTCCTCTGGAACCTTTATATTCTTATATTTATCTCAATTCAATGGTAAACCTTAGTTTCTTAGACCGATATAAATTCCAAAGTTATAACCAAATTCTTTTTTAAGAAATAAAAATCTTATCCTTAATTTGATTAATTAAAATCTCAATCTAATCTAAACTATAATAATGTATTAACTCACTCGATAAATTCCCTAGATATATTAGAATCTAAAAAAGAAGATTTATATGGTTCTTTCTCTATGATTCTATGTAACTCTTATTATTCATATCATGATCTATTCATACATATGATTTTTCAATCCCTATATATCAAATTTGAAATCGAATAAAAACTCTTGCATATTTTAATTCAATCATAATAAGTAGTTATGGATAATTTGTAATAAAATCTAGATTTTTCATCAAATCAAGAATCAATTTAAATCAGTAGTTATATAGTTTATCTTATCTAGATATATCCTAATTTAGTTCATGCTAAGATAAAAGGAAAAAAATCAAGAAAGGAAAGAAGATTAAAAAAAATCATTCTTATAGATTCTTGAAGTCTTGTGTACTTTAGTTGCATCTTGTTTGAATTCTTTTTGTTTGCTTCAAATTTGCTTTATACTTATCGCAAAATGCTCTAATTTGGCTCCTAATAACTTTTCTCTATTGTCCCTTACTAATTCCCTAAAAAAATCATTTTATTATCATTAAATCTTAAAAAATTCAAAGGGTCTCACCCAACATGGGTCCATTATGAACACATGTTAGCCTCATGTCCTTCACAAATCCTAATTTTTGTGAAGATCACTACTAGATATTACATCCGTTTTGACTTAGTAACTCTTTAATTGCATATCCGATGGTTTATCTTAGGAATATGGGTATGAAGGCCATAAACACAGATCCATATTTAGGCTATATTATCTATATGTCAAGTTCCCAACGAAATATAATGGATTAAGGACTAATATGAGGCAAAGCAATGGATTATGTTTGATTTGTGTTTTAAAGATAAGTCTATGTTCAATATGTATTCATCTAAAGACATGCCAAAGCTTTTCCACCTTTGCTCTAACTTTCCAAAATTTGTTCCTCCTTTATTGGAGAGTTCAAACAAGGTTTATCAACAAAATATAAGCCATATTAAATACCAAATCCTATAGAAATAATCCACATACAAGAAAAATGCTCTCAAAGTCATAACAAAATTATAATCTAATTCATCTTATTTTTCTTAGTCTCACTCTTTTCTCTCTAAACTCTCTTTTTAATCGCAATTGATCTTTGTAAACATGATTAGGTGTTAAAGGACATAAAAGTGTACCTATTCTTAAAGCATTCATATATAACCCTTCTTTCATATTACCATGGTCTTCCTAGTAAGATTTGAACAATTTATAAAGGTATGACATCGTATAATACCTTATTTTGATACCTTCTAATACAAAAATAAATTAGCACTTGTTTATTCAATTTAATCTTCCCACATTCATTACACTGTTGAATCTTGTATCGCTCTATATGTTTTGTAGCTACATTAATGCAACTTCCTATGTCAATAATTATACTATATACCTTGTTATGAATTTGACATATAATATAGAATATGTTTTTTTTCCTTTGCTACCCTAACTTGTCCTCCTTGATTTGAAGACTTAATGCTCTCCAAAAGATAAGGACCTTATCCTTAACATCATATTTAATCCCTTTGTCACTATAATCTTCAAATGTTGGCCTAGATTCTTTTCTTATATAATAACTTGTAGTTTTTACCTCTCCATCAACCTTTTATGATTATAACCCTCTTATTTAGGTATTAAAATGCAATATTTCATTTTTTAAACAATAAAATTATTTAATGTCTCTATTTTAATGGGTTAAGAATCAATTTTACATGTGCCCTAATTGTAGACATCATCTTTAGCTTTAGGTGGCTCACTTCTTACTTTACAAGAAACATATCATTTTTTTTCCAATTGGGCCTCCAAGAACCACTAATACTAGTGAAGTACTTGGATATCCATTTTAACTTTAACTGTCTCTCCATCTTCATAGCCATATACACCAATGTTGCAACTCTTTTGGATTTCTCTCTATTTAACACATTCAAGAATATCATTGTAGTTATTACTCTATCCTTTTGATAATCTTCAACACTTTTTGATCCTTTGGTAAGACCTTATGAATTGTGTGTTTATATGTTACTCATGATTCATCCTCATATTATTCATCCTTTATAATTTCTTAAAAACTAAGCAAAATAAAATAAGAATTTAACTTTGTAAAGTCCAAAAACCCAAAATTAACTATTAGTCAAGAACACAAAAAAATCATGAGTTAAATACAAATTATGGAAATCAAGTGAAACAAGGAAAGATCAACTAGAACTTCAGATTGCATTTAGGAACAATTTCTTAAGGTAACCATTCTTTTCTTTCCTTTATCTTTATTTTTTCTTTTTGTAATGACATGAACATTTGTTATGATAATATAAATAAAGGAAATGAACAAAGGAGACAATCTAACAAAAAAGTAAAGATAAGCAAACCCTAAAAACAAAAGGATAAAAAAATTAATTGTTAACCCTTTAGAAATAAGAAGCATATTTAACAGAAGGAATTACATATTTACAAGGAAAGTGAACTACTAAAAAAATAAATATATAAGATATGAATGATACAAAAATAAAGATAAAAGGGGACAACCACACTGATTTAGAGCCAAACTTAGATATTAACTTATGTGAACTCGTCTAGGAATATACCCTAGAGAACCCACAAATAAGTTTGAATAAAATCTATGAAAAACAAAACAGATGTATAAAGTATTGACCCATTGATTATAAAAAAATTGGGAATCAAATGCATAAAGCACTTGGACGCCATAAAAGATATAATTCTTTAATTAGTTTCTAGTTTAATGAAGAAAAAATAAATAAACTTTAATGACTCTCACTAAATAAATATCTCAAAACTTGTCTAACTAAAAAGAAACATGACTTAAGTACAAAACATAAAAACTAAGGTGTTGAGTGGGCATAGTCTAGGACACGACCATGGGTCAGACCATAATGGTAATAGACCTTTTAAAACCATTAGACGTGGCCTAGACATGCCCACGGTAACACTATAGATCTTTTTGTAATTTTATAATGTTGGACAATGATGTATACTATATATACATTACTTTTAACATTATTTTCATATCATATTGCTTGCATTTTGGACTATTTTAGAGGATTTGATACTAAAAAAATAAGAAATATTTATATCAGGTCTTATTTCTACCACCTTAAGGAAAAGAAAGCGAGTTGGATCAATATGGAGTTAAATTTGGATGAATTGGAAAAGGAACCTATAACACATCAACTACATGCCACTGTGTAGGAGCCATGTTCTAGGGTGGCATCCTCTACTTCTCCATTTCCAACCTACGCACCCTTATATTGGTACTTGGATCAAGAAATATGGACCTTACACATCTTCATATAGGTTTTATGATGGTAGTGAAAATTTTTAAAGAAGTTATAGAATGTGCCAAACAGAATATAGCTTATGATATGAACCATTGCTAGGGTCATGTTACTCATTAAAGATAAGAGATTTGAATCTAAGAGATAGAGAGAGAGAGAGAGAGAGAGTGAATAATAGAGAGTATTAAAATGTCATTTGGAAGCTATTAAATATCAGTTATTGATCAAGAAAAGTCACTCAAAGAAGAAAGACAAGAATTCAATGAGATACATTAAAGATTCAAGATTCAAGACTCAAAACAATGATTTCTTATCCTTATTTTCTTTCTTATTTTTATGTTGTTATTTCTTTTTTAAGTATGAACTAATTAGGATATAGATTTAGGTGGGATGGACCCTAGGATTTGATAAGTTGAATTGATGGATCTTTTGTTTAATGAATTCCTAGTTTTCCTAAGACTTATATATGTTTTTATAATTAATTAAATAATCAAGATATGAGAGATGAGATGCATGATTAGATCATAATATGGACAAGGAGGGTCAAGCGTGAGTTACTTAAGAGAGAATCATAAGATCTTCCTAAGTTAGCGTAAAACCTATCGAGAGAGTTTATACATTGAACCAATCCATTCTAAGTTGTCTTAATTTGAAAAGATTTCAGTTGACTAATATAAGGATATGATCATATGTATTAAAAGAGTATAGCTGTAACTTAGGAATTCTTACTCGTCTAAGAAACTTTAAATATTCATTAAGTATGAGAGAAATTGAACATAATGAAGTTATACAGAAAACTGACATAAATTTAACTTATTTATAGATTGATTTATCTTTGATCATTTCTTTGTTTTATTGTTTATATTTATTTATTTTATTTTCTTCCTTAATCAATCATAATTGTTGGTCTATCTAATTAAGTTTATAAATAATTGGTGATTAACCGGTAGTCTTTATAGGATTGACCTATATTCATAAATGCTAGCTATAGCTACACTGTGCACTTATGGTAAAATAACATAATTAAGTTTTTAATACTATTTATGGGGACTAATCATTCTTATTGACCAAATTGAAAATTTATTAGATTAGGCATTTAATTTGTTTTATTTTTTATTATTATTTCCTAAGTTTGCTTTATTTTTTTATTTTATAGTGCATTTCTTGTATGCGATAGTCCAATAATCCCATAACTCTCATTGAACCATATCTTGAGATTGAAAGAGCATTACATATAAGAAGAAGGCTCTAGAAGAGAGTAGAAGCTAGGAAGCAAAGATGGTTGTAGAGAACATAAGGTCCCTAAAGGATTATGTTGTATCCAGTGCCTAGGATATTATGTTGTATCCAGTGCCTAGGATTTGGTATTCAAAATGACTTGTATTTTTTCGGTCTTATTTTAGCCCCTTAAAAAAGAAATGAATTTGGTGAATGTTTGAGTCAATATGGAGAAATTTTCATTGATTTTAAAAGTACTTAGAACACAGTACCAATACAATACTGTGTTGCTTTCTATATTCCAACATATCCTATTTTATTTCTAATGAGATTTTTACCTACCCAATATAACACCAACCAACCCCAAGGTTTAGGCCATGTTCAAAATGGAAGCATTTTGTTACTTTGAGCACTTGTGAATTCCTATCATATTCAGCCCATGTCCACTAATATGATAGTAACTTGAACTTGTGTCCTTTCCTATATCGGTGATGATTTATTACGTAAAAGTTATAAAAAGGTGTTAGGGTTGCGTTGGGAAAAATTATGGTTTCATATTTTAAAGGAACGTTAGCTAAAAAATAAAGAAAGAGGAGTTTTTGGAGATCAAATATAATTAACAATTTAAGTAGCTTGGATTAAAAGGAGTAACCTTGAGAGAAGAAAAAAGGAATCCATCAAGATTTATCACGAACTTCAAAGTTTCTGTAACACCCCACTCCCACAAGACCCGAACCCGACATCGATGGTGATATCCGAGTCCGTGCCCCGCGAGGATGGCGTGCTACATCACTTAGTAAAATTTTTTTTAACACATACACACACATATTGTAATTTATGTAGAAAACAAATTTCATAAACAATTTTCAGTCTATTAACTTTACAAACTGATTTCATCAGTAATACAAAAATTCAGAAAATAAAAATACAATAATGCAGACGTGAACTGATCCCGACCTCTTCTCTACTTCAAAAACTAACAGATGTCATACGCCCGTTGCCAAACGGGGTATTCTTCTGAGTCCTGAAAAATAATTTCAAATTTTGAGTGAGTTTTGCAAACTCAGTGAGAAACCATCATCGATGGTTCACCCAATTCATACATTACGCGAATAGCGTACAGATTATCACAATTGCACATTCAGAATATCATATAGCAATTTACAGATTTTCACAAAAGCATAATCAGAAAGATTTCAAAGCAGTATCACATAGATGCAAGGCATGTTGCCT
>JANVCQ010000005.1:20597387-20609815 GCA_025531925.1 Erythroxylum plowmanianum | reverse complement strand
ATACACAATTCAACCCCCCCTTCTCGTGCATTCATATATTGTATTATAAACTTTGTAATAACGTGTGATTCACTTCATGAACCACCCATAAAAATGAAAAATACTACTAAGAAGACACAACAAACAATAAAAGATAGATCTTTCCTTTTCTGTCATTTTTTTTATAATAATCCAATGACTAAACACATCTAATTCAAAGGTATGCAACACAATCATATAACCTAACTATTTATAAAAAACATTCCAAAGTAATTCATGTCAATAAAATATAACAAAAACCAAATCAACGACATTACCCATAAACATATTCATTAATAACTCCAACATCAAAATAATTATCAAATAATAAACTAATAAAATCCATCTTATTTTGTTAAGCATAAAGTATACATATACATATACATCTCTTTTAAGAGGGTAAGAAAATAAAATAAAATGGTTAAAGGCTGTAATTGTGGTTAGTTAATGAAAATCATTAGGAAAATATTCCTACATCAATAATTTAGAATCCTCTTTTTATAAACCTCAATCAAGGGTGCAAAGGATATAATATAAATTAGTAAGAAAAGTTAAGGTACTAAACAAATGTCTAAATCATTTTTAAGCTATGCAAACAAGTCATTTTCACCTTAAGTGTGATCAATTAAGTTCTAGCTATTAATATTATTAATTTGAAATTTTAAGAAAAATATAAACTAAATTAATTAATTTAACTAATTCCAAAATAATGAAACTAAGTTACTACAATTATAACCCATATATTTAAGAAATTAGATATTAGTTATTAGTTATTTACTTTTCACTAACTTTAACAATTATAAAATTCCTCTCTCTACCTGATTTTTTCTTTGAATTCTCTCTAGTTGATTTTACCAAATTACCCCTACATTTTCCTTTTTTGGAATCAACTCTTTCTTATGTCTGGTTTATTGCCTCTTCTATGTAGGTGACTAATACACCATGTGGTTATGGAAAAAGGAGAAATATCAACCTCCAAGGATGACTTCCTAGCTCTCTCTAGGGAGTCACTCTTTGTAAAATCTGGAGGTAAGGACTACAAGAAGAGAGACGGAAAAAATGAAAATGTTGAAAGGAATTCAAAAGAATCTCAACCAGTGGGAGCCTGGAGGACTAAATTTCAAACTCAACATAGTAAAGGAGCTCTCAAGCACTTCCAGAATGTCATCATAGATGGAATCATCTCCCCACCCATTGAGCTACTCAAGATTGGTGCTAAAGCTTGGTCCATAGCCTTAACTGGATTTTTTAGAGCAAAAGACCAGCATTTCTTGTAGTGAATGCTTGGGTAAGAGCTAGGTGGGGTAAAAAGGATTACATAAAGTAATGCTTAGAGAATATGGCACAATCTTATTCAAATTCTCTGATGAACCAAATCTAAATGACATAATAAAACAAGGGCCATGGAACATTAGAGAATAGCCTTTATTCATGCAGAAATGGAGGCTTGGAATGGAGTTGGAAAGAGGTTAGATTGATGTACTTCCTATGTGGGTAAACATTCAAAATTTACCAATGGAGTTTTGGACCATTGAAGGTCTGAGTTTTCTGGTGAGCTTTTTGGGGAAACCAATATGTATGAATTCCTAAACTACAACAATAGAAAGAATATGCTATACAAAGATGTGTATTGAAATCCAGAGAAATGCAACATTGCCAGGTAACCTACTTGTTTTGAGACTAGGGGAATCTAATGAGTTGGAGAAGAATGAAATCCTTATCACATACCCCTAAAAGCCTAGTAACTCCACTAAGAAAGGGGTACCTACCAGTAGAGTTTTCAAAATTGATTGGCAAGAAGAACTAATGAAGTTTGAACATAATAACATCCTTCTTTGAAATGTCTCGAACATTATTAAAAGAGATTGATAAAAAGGAAGAAAAGACAATGGATAACGTTGGTCTAGATGACTCTCACAACCTAGTGGAAATGGACGAATTGGCTCAAGTAGAAACTGGAGATAGAGGAGTTGCAAAAGTGGCAAATTTATGAAGGACTGAAATAACTACACTAGATGACTCTCACAACCTGGTGGAAATGGATGAATTAGCTCAGGTAGAAATTGAAGATGCAAGAGTTGCATAAGTGGAAAATTTAGTAAGGACTAAAACAACTACACTACAAGTTGATTTATCAAATTCTATTAGTAAAATCCTAGAGATTAAAATTTAAATGAATGAAATGGCCCTAGAGAAAATTGAAGTTGATAGTAATGACATTCCAAGTATAGTGAGTAAGGAGATAGTTTTTGAAGTTACAAAGTCAGGACCTACAAGCAATATCCCAGAAGTAGAAGCAGTAAATCAAGAAGAGATTGAAGAATTCAAAATTCAAAACACCAACACTAGAACAAAATATGCTAGGAAAAAAGGAAACAAAATAACAAAAACAAAGGGGATTCCCCCATAAATGGTAGTCCCATTTTGGAATACTAGAGGGTTTAATGAGCCTCTGAAAAGGACCTTGGTGAAAGAGGTAGTGAAGGATAAGAAGCTTTGTTTAATAGGACTTTTTGAAATCAAAATAAAAGAACCTCATGCACTCTTTGATTCTAAGTTTTAGGGTGTTAATTAAGATATCATATCAAACCATAATTCACATTATAATGGTAGAACAATTTGCCTTTATAACACATATATGATTGGAGTTCGAGCAGTGGAGGAAAGTGACCAGCATATACACCTGCATTGTCAGATGAGAGGTATAATGCTTGTTTTTTATTTAAAACTAATCTATGCTTCTAATTTTGGTTTTCAAAGGAAGAAGCTTTGGATGGATTTGCAAAACGTACAATTAAGAATTTAAAACCCCTAGCATGTTGTGGGAGATTTCAACTGTTCCTTAAACTCAATAAAAGTTGAAGGTGGTAGGAAGTTTACTTTTGGTCTAATAAAAGAGCTCTCCAATTTTCTAACCAAGATGGATTTGGTAGACCTTAGTTCAATAGGTAGATTAATTACTTAAATAAATAATCAACAAGGTAGTTTGCTTATAAGGAAGAAATTAGACAAATCCTTGGTTAATTTTACATGGTTGAATCAATTTTCTAACTATTTTGTTCATTTTGGAGAGAACTTGATATCAAACCCCTCCTATATACTGATACAAAGGATTGCTGAAAGTAGGAAAGTTACGACCCCTTTTCAATTATTTAATGGAATTACACAAATATAAAGATTCAAAGAAGTAATTATCAAATGTTGGAGTCATGATATAGATGGTTTAATTCCTACCAACTTATGCATAAATTAAAGTTGGTAAAAGCTACTCTTAAGAACCTCATGCTTGGGAGAACTAAGAACCTTACAACCCTTAAAGAGAAACTAATTCAAGCTTAAAAAGACCCCTCATAATGCAGACTTAAGATTGACAGAGGTGCAAAGATTACAAGACTATTAAGAAGCTCTCAGACTCCATAGTTCAATTCTCAAGCAAAAAGCTAGACTTAATCGAATGAAGGATGAAGACTCCAATACAAAGTTCTTTTACTCTACCTTACTTGTTAGGAGAAATGTGAATAAAATTTTAGTGTTACAACACACTAGTGGACTGGAATACTTAGATCAAGATAGCTTTAAAGATCTAACTAGAAACTACTACCTGCAACTGATGGGTTTTGAAGATTATGCTCTTCTAAGTTGCAATGCACAAAGATTGTTTGACTTTGCACAATTGACCAAGGAATAAAAGAATTTATGGATTCTACAGTTATAGAACCAAATGTCAAGAGAGTTCTCTTTAGTTTGCATCCTTCAAAATCGCCAAGGCTAGATGGTTTCTTTGTATTATTCTTTTAAAAGACATGAGATATTATAGGTAAGCTTTTTACTGAAGCAGTGTTGTAATTCTTTACATCCTCCAAAATGCTTCAAGAATTAAATCACACATACATTTGCTTAACTCCTAAAAAGCAAAACCCTAGGAGAATGCAAGACCTTAGACCAATATCATATTGTAACACCATATACAATTTGATTTCCAAGCTCTCAGCTGAAATATTAACAATTATAATCAGTGGAATGATTAACTCAACACATGGGGCATTCATTCCAGAAAAAAAATATTGGAGATAACATTCTACTACTACAAAAACTGTTGAAGGAGTACAATTCAGGTAAAACATCAAAATCTACCTAATCAAAATTGACTTTTATAAAGCTTTTGATACAATTACTTGGAAGTTTATCCAAATATGTCTTAAAGCATTGCAACTAAGCTACAGATTTGTGCATTAGATAATGACATGTATTCATTCTCCTACTCTAAGTGTGCTACTGAATGGACTTTCCATTAATCACTTCAAAAATGCAAAGAGGATTAGATAAGGAGACCCCTTTTATTCCTATTTATTCACTCTTGTAATGGAAGGCTTATCAAGGCTACTGAGCAAGTTAATCTCTTGTAATAGGGGGTTTTCAATATCATTACAAATGTAGTGTAATCAACTTAACTCACCTCATATATGCAGATGATCTTATGATCTTATGTGGATCTTATCCTCACTCCATTAATATCATGTTTCAAATTCTAAAATTGTTTGTTGAGTGATCAGTGTTAAAACACAACACTGAAAAAAAGTAATGAATCTAGCAAAAATAAGTATAATTACGGGACTAAATGTTCATCCTACTCCATTCAGATATCTTGGAGTACCAATCACCACTTCTAAGTCAAAATTCATTGATTGTTTGCCTCTCATTGAAAAGATAAAATCAAGAGTGAATGTTTATAATAAAAAAAAACAAGTTTCTTTCATGTTCTGCTAGGTTAACCCTTATATCTCTGTCCTTAATAGCTTACATCTACACTGGACAACACACATTGTATTGCCAGGAAAGGTTACAAAGGAGATTGACAGAACAATGAAAGCATTCTTATGGACAGACACAACTGAAAACTCCAAAAATGCAGAGATAAAATGGAGTGAAGTTGCTACTCCGAAGAAGGAAAAAAGGATTTTGGATTATTTCTATCACAACTATACAAAAAGTTCTAATGTGCAAGAGACTCTGGAGACTCTATATTGATCATAAAGCACTTTAGATCAAATGGATTCACAAGTATCACCTCAAAAACTTGAATTTCTCGTAGGTTGCTTGTACAAAGGAGGTCTGTTGGATCTTTAACTAGTTGATGAAGATGAGAGGCATCGTTTATACTTAGATTAAACACAAGATTGGAAATGGAGATAAAACCTTCTTTTGGTTTGATAATTGGCTAGATTTAAGCCCCATCATGCTAAGACTAGAGATTTGTCATCTGAGAAATAAAATCCCATTAAACCTCCAAGTGTCCTCTCTAATCTGAAATGGAGAATGGAGTGAAAATTTTAGAGGTTTGGATTCTCTAGTGGATCACTTCCTCAACTGAATGATATGGAAAATGAAGATGTAATCACTTGGATCCACCACCTGAGTGGTAAATTCATCAATAAAGCTTGCCATAATATACTTACTAACAAATTACTGGAAGCTCCTTGATTTAATCTTCTATAGAGAAATACTATGAATCTAAAAACCTCACTAATCACTTGGCTAGTGATTAGAAATAGGATTATGACCAAAAGTTAATGACATAGAAATTTGGATTCTACTTGTGTATTGTGTAAGGTGGAAGTGGAAGACAAAGATCATCTCTTTTTTATTTGAAGATTCTCTACAGTAGTTTGGAGTAGGATTTTATATATGATTGCAGGAGACGGCTACATGTATGAATGAGAGCCTAGAGATTTGTTATGTCATAGTGTTATTTCTTTGTAAGACCCTAGTTCTTAGGGTTTTATGCCTATAAAAGGTTTTCTTACTGTTATAGAAATATTTTCTTAAATTTTCTAAAGAAAATCTTGTTTTGGGTTCTCAAAGAACTTATGATCTTAGATAATAGTGATCCAACCATAGAATCTTATTACTAGTATTTTTCCCATTTTTTGTAAGTGATTCGTATCATTCTTTCTATTTTTTTGTTTTATTTCTTGGACCATAATTGTCTCAATAGAATTATCCAGAGTAATATTCATATTAATATTAAATCTCACTAATTTTATAAGTCAGGTTCATATCACTGTAATAGCATAACTATCAATATCATATTTCTTCCCTTAAATCATCAAAGGTAGTTGTTTGATTGCTTAACTCCATGTTTGAGGGAATATCTAATATTGAATTTTTGTTTGGTTATTAAGAATGTTGAGAATTTTCATTTGAACTCATTGCTATGAAATTTTAGAACTCATTGTAAAATATGTTTGAAATTATCATCATTTTCTATAGATGAAATCAATTTATATTTTCATATCTAACTTTCTACTCATGTTAGTTGACTTGAATTAGTTTGATATGTAAAAGGAGTATCAAAGATTTTGTATAATATTTGAATTTCAAAACTTAAGTCAGAAACTATGTTTAGGGGATGTATGAATTTATACTATTGGCTTATTAGAGTTTAGAGATGTTAGGATGATACTATAGTTACTATGACTCTATTAATATGTCTTGACTCTCATCATAAACACACTTAAGGTTGCAATAAGTTGGGATGGGCTCATCCCAAATTTTTTACAATCTGAGCCTAGTTTGAAACCCCAGTTGATCTCTAATAAAATAGTCCAAACCGAATCCAATTAGGATCAACGGTTGGATGCCTGATCTATCTGAAATTAAACGATGTTGTTTGATTATACTTAACAAAACATCATCATTTTGATCGATTAGCTATTTAACTATTAAATAAATTAATTCATTTTGTCTTAACTAATTTGGGCCACTCAAACTATCCCTCCTCTTTCTGAACCTAATATAAAACTTGTTAAAATCAAACTTGGCCTAAGACAACTATTTTTTAGTAGTGAAATGTAGACCTTTGACTCTGAAATTATAAGATTATAGTGGCAAAATAATTTGTATTTATCAATTAACATATGCTTTTCTTAGAGCTCTTTTCCCTTTTAATCTTGGTATTCTCAATTTTTTCTTATGATTAAAATTAAACCCAGTAGTAGGATGTGAAAGTTTGCATCTGTTGTTATTTACCAATTACCAAGTGCCTTTACACATAGTTATGCTCCAAACCTTATTATTAACTTGAGCAAACTGATATTTATTTGCTTTATCTTTTCCAGCTACACTTGCAGTGAATTTTTGCCTAGAGAAAGCAGAATAAAAATAGTAAAGTGTAGTGGGAGTGACAAAGTTAGCGCATCATCACTCATCAACATAAACAAGTAGTTAAAACCAATATTTGAAAGACCGAATTAGACATTGAACCAATCAAATAAAAGGTTTAAGGTTTAAAGTTTCATCCAGTATTAAACCTCTATAAAATTGTTAAATAATGAACAAGAAGTAAAAATATAAGAATAAGTAAAAATAAAATATTTTGTTATAATAAAAAGACTACACCAATGTTTATTATTATATAATGAACTAATAATAAACCAAATCTAATAATTCAAACTAAATCTAAATCTAACATAAAACCTAGAATAATAATAAAATCAAAATTGTATTTCTGAAGAAGGTTGTGTCTCATCATCATCAAAAGTTCGAAATTATCTAATATTATCTAAAGATTTGTAAACTACAATTTCATCCTAAGTATCTACATCAACTTCATCTACTGCATTTAATTAAATTATAAATTAGTAATGTATGAAATTATTTTGTATTATAAATTTGGAATACATTATACTTTTAATATTAAATATGATCAAGATAAAATAACAACTGACCATTAGTAGAAGTTCTTAATCCATTCGTTGTGACAAATATATTTTCTTCATATATCGCCTTTTCAAGTTCATTATAATTAAGATCAGGCAATGGTTTGTCTTCGTTGATCCAAAAATCAGTATGGTCAATATAATCAATATCAATTGGATCATACATTCTCTTCTTAATAAGTGATATGAATACATAATAGAGAAATTATAAAGTCAATAATAAAAACAAATTAACGAACAATAAAAACAAATCAATAAAATAAATGTTCTTCTTTATTAGATTATAAGTAATGTAAACAAGGTCATTGAATCTTTGATGTTCAAAATGATTTCATTTCTTTGTGTGAATATGTTAAAAAATGTTCCAGTTATATTCATAACCTAATGCAAAGGTTGTTTGACTGAGTGATCTAATAGCAAGTTTTCTCAATATTAGATCACTTTCATTGAATAATCTCCACTACTCATTTATATTTTAAATTAATTTTTATGAAAAATAAATAAATATTATTAATAATTAAAGGATGAACTAAAAGTATGAAAACTTACCAGGTTGCATTTTTTTCATCATAAGTTCTCTCTTTGTAGATGATCTAGCAAAACTCCCTAAACCTTCACAATACAATTTAATTTTATTTGTCGCCTTTAATTTCTCTTTAATAGGGAAAATACCTTTATGTTAAATCAAATCAAAGAGAGTGCCTAATAACATTATACATGGATCTCCACTATATAAGCAATAAGGATTGAGAAAATAAGTTGATAAGTGGATACTGCTCATGCTTCAATTGTAACAAGTACCTAATTAATACATAATTAGTTGCATTATTTGTAATAAAATGCATAACATTCTTTGGTTCAACCACTTAACAATTTCATAAGATAATTCAGGTAAAGCATGAGCACTTTTTACCATATCAGAAGCATTAATAGACTTTATAAAAGTTGTTCCAATATTACAATAAACAAAGAAATTAATCAAGGTTTTTTTTATCTTTGATCAGTTCACCAATCTGTCATGATAATGCATCTTGATGATTCCCAACTAGACTTATATGTATCCACATTCAACTAATATTCCTTTTCCAAATCTTGAAATAAAGTACATGAATCTCATAATAAGAAGGTACCTTAAATGTAAAACCCCAAACTTTTCCCTTCAATGAAGGTAAATATTTATGTTCAGTGAATAGTATTTTTCACGTGAATAGTGATTTTTGGGGACCTAACCTTTAAAAAATTGAAAATATTCAAAATAAATTTAGAATCTAATGGTACTGAAACGAATCGAAAATAATTCCAATTGGATGGATTTCGGGATTTCAGGAAGTTTAAGACTTAAAATGCCATTTTTGAAAAATCATGGATATATATATGATTTTAAATCCATTCGAATTTTTTTAAAACATCCAGTCAATAAGTATTGACCCTAATTAAATTATTTTCACATTCAATTTAATGATAAGCCGATTGTAGAATATTTTCAAATTTTAATTTGGTTAGTTGATCTTTGTACATAGTGATTAGGGGCAATTGGTCTTTTTACATGCTGATTAGTGGATTCATGACTCATGATGGGCGATGACATGTGTCATGTGTTAAAAGAGTAAACTAAGACATAACATTGCTTCATTTGAGATCATAATCGTGAGAAAGAAAACAAAAGAAGAAAAGAAGATAGGAAGAGGAGAGTTCTGACCAAGAAGAGAGGAGAAGAAGAAAGCTGATTTTTTTTTAATGGTTTTGGAGCATGACTTGAAGGGAGCTTCATCAAGACTAAGTGATCTTCATTCTTAACCTAAATTTCTGGTTTTGGGGATTTTAAATGTGATAGATTGATGTAAGATCAATGGTGATTTTGGCATGCAATAAAGTAGATAAGTTTGGAAGCATTTAAGGTTTGAAAACAAGAAAATCAATAAAGGAATCAAGCTTGAGAGAATCTTCCATGGCTAGAGTTTTTTGTGTGATATGATTCAAAAGTCTATTTTGGTTGAAGATGATAAGAGAGATAGCCATATTTAGTGAAATTCTGTCTTAGGTTCTCGGTTCACTTGAACAAGTACCATTGTTTTGGCCATAACTCAGGCTAGAGACCTTTAAATTGGGTGATTCTGACTGGAAATGAAACCTAAGATATAGTAATAAAAATCTACAGAAGAGGCCCTAACCTAATTCTAGCTTAATGATATTGAAATTTGAGATTAACAATGGTAACCTGATACTGCCCCTGTATTGAAGTAGTAACCTGATAGTGCCCCTGTATTGAAGTATCTTGTGACATTTGGTACATGTTTCATAATTTAAAAGATGAATTGGCATGGTTTTTTATGCTGTGGAAAATAGAGACGTAGGGGAACAAATGTCTAGAAGACCTTAAAACCTAATGTGAATGTTTGCTATGTGAAAACTATAGAACAAGGTGAGGTATAGATTTTAGGCAGGGGTCATGATCATGACACAAGAGTCATAATTGATTAAACTGAATATATAATGTTAATGCCTTGTTTTTGAATTGGAAATAAATGCCTAAGAAAAATGTGCTTCGTGTAGGTAAAGGAAAGGCACAGAACGTGTGAGTGTGTTCGGTGATAAATTTACAAAACAATGAGTGTATTTTATTTGTTTCGTTTGAATAACTTCTTTGCAAAAGAATTGATGACATGTGATTTTAAATTATGCATTCAATTGTTTGATTATAAAATTGAAAGAACTTGAAAAGTTTGAATGTACATGGGCCAAAGGCAGTGTCACAATTGTGACAACCTTATTATGATCGTGCAGGCTCTAGACACCTCCCATTTGTTTTTTATTTTGAAACTGTGTAAATTACTTTACAAAATGGATTAAGCTTTATCCCACAAGTTAAAGTACTAAGAAGAATGATTTTGTTTTTAGCCTATGGTGCACCATTAGGCTCATTACATGATATTATACCAGTCAGAGATTCCAAACGTGCATGGTAACGTCCCGGGAGGGGGGAGGGCATCGTCAGTTACTAACAGTGGGTGGTTTTATATTTGTTAGTCGTTCAATAAGTCGCCCTCTGCATGTACGTCTAGGAAAATCCTGGTGCGTGCATCATATACACGCAGTGCAAAAAACAAAAAAAAATTGTTCTGAGACTTTCTTGAAGTTCAGGATCTATATGCCTATACAAGGAAATACCATTGAAAATTCCCAATTCACATACATGTTCATAATATATATATATATATATATATAAAAGAATTTATGGCATTTACGCAGATAAGTCATTCATATAATAACCATGTACCTTGTGTGTAATCTCCTTCGTTCTTCGATCTTTTACTTGTAGGGTTGTCACAAACCACAATGACTAGAACAAACCATCTTTAATGGTATCTACGTAGAGATCGAAGAAACTAACTGGATCAATCTCTTTAATCCAAAAATGGCTAGAACAAAGACAAAAGTGCTAGCTCTCTTCTTTATTTTATGGAGAGCAAAACTATGAAAGAGAATGAAGAGAAAGAAGTTGAGAAAGAACAGGAGAATGAGGTGAGAATCGTGAAGATTGCTTACTTAACCATTTTCACGATTATCATCATCTTACTTGCTTTTTGTTTTTGTCTTTTATCATTTAAAGACAATAAATGCATAACTTTAAAGAAGTCTCTCTCATCTTCCACGTTGCACACTGGGGTCGGTCCTATAGAGTCTTGTGTGTGGAAAAAATAATGGAGACCTGTTTCAGCAATATCGATGTCTCGTTCTCATCGGGACATATCCATTTGGTTCTATTGCTCTCCATATAATGGATCTTTATCCAAAACCATTTTACGAATCCTTTGAGCCACTCTTATGCGTGTGATCCATTAGGTTCCTAGTTATGTTGGCCACTTGGATTAACACTTAATCCAAGCAAGTCATGAACAGAATCTAGCAACACATCATAACCCTTAATTGACTGGAAAGTAAGTGATTTGGTGAACGAACCCGTGCTCATCACGAACACTCTCATAGACAATTACTATGCAATTCGTCCTTTCACCATGATATACCCTACTTGGTTATGAGTATGGGCAAAGTGTCAACTCTCACTAAACTGACTACGTCAAATCTTCCCCAGGTGATATCAGTTCTAATCCTAGGACTCATTACTCTATATGTCAATGAAGACATTCTTCATGATACATGTACTTCGACCAGAGATTTCCAAGTAATGACCCCGATAAGAGGTCGTGAGTATCATCTTTAGCTATTATAGAAGTGGTGAATCCTCTATTGGCTACTCAGTTACCTTCGAATATCTCAAGCTATACCCAATCACCACCCTATGAGTGACCTCTGTAAAGCAACAAGGAATGGAGTCAAAACACATAATCAATATCCAAGATATCCTTAAGTACCTCAAGTATAAGGATACTTGCACCATTGCTATTGTTAGAGTGTTTCCCTAAAGGCAATCTCCTTTAGAGCGTTTTGTACAAAGTTATATACATACTTTATTTTCAATAATAAAGAAAGGCATATTTCATTAATTTGGTATTGTTGGGCATCGTTGTCGGAACCCAACTCTTGCGGAAATATCATAACTAATTTTCATCATACACAGTTCAATACCCTTAAAACAAAAGGGTTTTACAAAGCCATAATGGCCTTTCAAGCCACATTACAACATAATCCGAAATCTCAAAATACAAAAGTTACATGAACTACAAATTCTTG
>JANVCQ010000005.1:20553658-20585750 GCA_025531925.1 Erythroxylum plowmanianum | reverse complement strand
TGAGTATCTTAGGCATTTTTATGTCAATAATTGTTAAGTGCAAATGATTAAATATATCAACAATTAAGCACATATCAGCAACCCAATGCATATGTATGATATTCAGAACCGAAATACTTAAGATTACCCTAGCAGCATAAGAGAGGTGTCTATTTTTCCACGCCTTTACCTTACCTTTTAAGTTTTTCCATGAGAGGGATGCAATCTAAAAATTTTAGTTTGGAAGAGGTAATGGGAACAAGATGTAATGGGAACACCAAGATATTTAAAAGATGGGGAGTGACATCTCATACCAGTTACTCAACTAAATGGCTCTAAGGTACGCACATCTGAGGATAAAAATAGGTTTCTCTTCTAATGGTTGATTTGTAAACTAGTCCATTTAGAAAATAACGTCAAAGTGTTCATCATCAACTGCATAAAAGTTTGCTCAGCTCTGGAGAGAAGTACAAGATTGTCAACGAATAGTAAATAAGTGAGTCTATTGCCTCCACAGTTATGATGGAATTTGAATGTTAGCATATTGAGTAACAGCAATGGTCCTTCCCTGTTGGCATATTTCCCATTTTAATTCTTAAAAAGCTCTTAAGAAAATATGATATTATCCTAAATATAGCTCCTTTGAATGAAAGCTCTTTGCAATGGATCTATATAATAAGTACAAGCTTTATTAAGCCCACGTTAATAATTAATTTGGATATAATCTTTTATATTGTATTACAACATAAAATTGGCCTAAGTTCCTTTAAGGTCATAGGTGACTGTACCTTATCATTGTTGATCATGTCCCCTCAATTCTTCTTAGGCCTCCCTTTTTTCCTCTTACAGTCTTTAAATATGATCTTCTTGCATCTTCTCACTTGAGTGTCTGATGTCTCTACATAACATGTCCAAACCATCTAAGCCTTATCTCTCTTAATTTGACAATAATATTAGCTACATTTAATTTGTTTCTTACTATTACATTCCTGACCTTATTTCTTTTAGTACGGTTGCACATCCAACGAAGCATCGTCATCTCCGTCACCATTAGCTTATGACTATGTACTTGTTTGATGGGCCAACACTCCACTCCATAAAGCATGGTCAAGCTAATTGTTAAATGATAAATTTTACCTTTAAGCATGGATGATATCTTCTTGTCACACAAAATTCTTGATGCACTTCTTCATTTAAGTCACCCTGATCTAATCTGGTGAGCTATGTCTTCATCAATCTCTCTGTTGCTCTGGATGAAAGATGCTGGATATTTAAAACAATCCTTTTATGGTATAATTTCTAAACCAATCTTTACCTCCACATCAGTAAGCACCCTTTATCCTAAAAAGTTACACTCCATGTACTCAGTCTTAGTCCTACTCAATCTAAAGCCCTTCAACTCTAACATATCCCTCCAAAGTTCAAGCTTGGCATTTACCCCATATTTTGTCTCATTAACTAAAATAATGTCGTCAGTAAACAACATACACTAAGGCACATCCCCTTGGATGTTATTGGTAAGTTTATCAATCATTACTGTAGACAGAAAAGGGCTTAAAGAGGAGCCTTGGTGTAGCCCAATATCTATAGAAAAATGTTGTGTATCTCCTCTTATCGTCCTTACTCTAGTTTTTTGTACTTTTATACATATCCCTAAGGAGATGTAAAGTTTCTATCGTGGACCTTCCTGATATAAAGCCGAATTAGGTTTTCGAGATAGAAGCATTATTTCTCACTCTTTTCTCAATCACTTTCTCCTATAATTTCATGGTATCAATAAGTCCTTTGATGCATCTATAGTTGTTACAGCTTTGGATGTCCCATTTGTTTTTATATAAAGGAATTACCATACTAAATCTCCTCTTATCCGACATTAATTAAAGTTCACATTAAAAAGTTTTGCTAGCTAAGTAATACCCTCTTCATCTAGGCTCTTTCACACCTCTATGGGTATCTCGTTAGGCCCTATTGCCCTACCACTCTTCATCTCCCTCAAAGCTTTCTTAATTTCATTCCTTGTAATTTGTTAGCAGCAAGTCATATCATGAAACTTTTTAAACAAGCTAAGGTCAACTAAAAATATGCTATTATGACTTTATTAAAAAGGCTACAAGCATACTTTTGCCATATTCTCGTGATGTCATTTTCAGCTACAAGCACCTACTCTACATCATCTTTTATACAACAAACTTGATCAAAATATGTTGCTTTTTGTTCCCTAGCTTTCGTTAACTTAACAATATCTCTTTCTCCATCTTTAGTATCCAATTGTTGATATAGTTTCACGTAAGCTCCACTTTTAGCCTTTGAGATTATCATCCTCGCCTTTTTCTTTGCAGTCTATATCTTTCGCTATTACTAACTCTCTCCACCTTTGTGGTGCTAACCGTTAGAGATTTGTAGGCAACCTTCTTCAACTTAACTCTTTCTTTAACATTTTCATTCCACCATTAAGACTCCCTTTTACTACTCCTTGACCCTTTAGAAACACCCAAGGACTCTAAAGTTGTATTCCTTATAAAAGTTGCAACTCTCTCCTACATCTGTTTAACATCTCTTACTAAATTCCATTCTTCTCCATAAATTACTCCATCCCTAAATTGTTTCCATATCTCCTTTCAAATTCCACCATCTAATTTTGATACACCTCTTAAGAGTTCTCTTCTTCCTCTAACCCTTAATAAAAAGATCCAAAACTAGTGATATTTGTTAAGTTGACACGTAAGCATTAGGTATCATTTTGCAATCTTTATAGCTAGATCGATCATTCCACCTTATGAGTAAGTAGTCAATTTGAGTTTGCATGGTTCTATTATTAAAAGTCTTCAATTGCTCCTCATTTTTCTTAAAAAAAGAGTTTGCTATTACCAACTTAAATGCTACCAGGAAATCTAATAAATGGTCTTGTTAGCATTCCTTTCACCATACTCAAAACCCTATAAGTTCTTAAGTAACCATCCAAGGTTGCTCCTCTATGATCATTAAAGTCTCCTCTTATAATAACTCTCTCGTGAAGAGGTGTTGAATCAGCACATCTTGCTCTTCCTAGAAATAGTGCTTAAGTTGTTGATCCAACCCTACTTGAAGGGCATAAGCACAACATATATTGACAACAACATGCTTCACCAAAATCTTTAAAGAAATAATCCTATCCTTAGTCCTTTTTACCCCCAACAACCTATTATATGAGTTTCTTGGAAACCAAGACACCTACACCCAATTTGTCTTACACATACACTATATGAATCTTATGCTTGTCTAAAGTCTCTACTAATTCTAAAGACTTCCCTATAAGGAACCCGATGTTCCAAGAATCTATCTGTAATCTATCATCATATTTTCTTCTTCTAAACCCGAAACTCACTAAAGAACTAACCTTTGTACTCTCATCAGAGCTCAAAACTACCACTCCCATCCTAAAGCCCATTATAAGCTAAAGAAGACATGCCTAACAAGTCCCTAAATGACTCTAATAATAATAAAGGAAAAGAAGCAAGAGAATCAAGATTGATACTAAATTATGAAAGGGTGTCACAATAAACATGTGTGAGAACCGCCAAAAACCCAATTGCACAATAATCTGAAATAAACGATCTAAAATCAAACAACTAATAACAACTATATAAATGCAGAATGCTAAAGCACGATACTAAACTGTTAAAAATAACTAGTTATTCGTAAGTACCTCTAATAGAGAAGGAAAATATTAGAGATACTAATTAGTCAGGGAAAGAAAATAACCCAACTGATCTGATATGGTATAGAAGCGACATGCCAACTTTGTATTTACTTATCGTATTTAGCATCGTTTGCCAGAAATCCCTCTATAGAGGGGCTCACTCTAATTCAGCCTTTAGCGATGGGTCAAAAGCCTCTCCTCTTACTTCATGTTTAGACAAGAAATACTCCAACATTTGCAATATTAAGAGTTAATAAATGCAATGCATGTAACAAGATTGAAAGAAAATAATCATGGAAATAATAATAAATAAAATTAATAAATAATTAAAATAAATAAATAAATAGTAATATTAATATTAATTTTTGAAAGACAAACAAACACTATGAGTCCAATTTGATTATTCCTTATTTTGTGAAAACATAGACATCAAAGAAGAAGATGGTGTAGATAAAAGGAGACGGAGCAGCAACAATTGAAGTAATAACGAACGAAGCACTCCATAAGGATCAAATATGAAAATGGACTCAGTTCCTTTTTTCTCTGATCAGGCTGCATCTTGGTAGCAACACATAAAAAGTCTTTACGATGATCTAAGGCCCATGATCTTCTTTCTTGAGAACTCGTAAGAGCAAAGAAAGGACTTTTCTTTCTTAAAGAAAGAAAGAGTCTATGAGCATAGATAAGCCAACGTAGCCTTGAAAATAACACAAACCTAGCAAAAACTAGGGCCAAACACACACATACCCTAAAAGGCACAATTACACAGAGGAGTAGTTCACAAGCACAAGTTATAAACTTTAGTGAGCCAAAAGATGAACAGTGAAGGATAAAAGGAAATGCCAAAAAATGGATATAACCATATTAAATAAATACAATCAATAATATTTTTAGAATGAAATTGTAGTAATTGCATGTTTTATTGTTAGTAGGGTGTATATCTATTTATCTTTAAGTAAGAGACCTTATTAACTTTAGGATGATATAAACCTAATTTTCCTTATTTTAAAAATTTTAATAATCAAAATTTCATCTTAAAATTAAGGAAATATAATTTTTTTCTTATGATATCAATTAACTAGTAAGGTATATAAATTTTTTACCTAGAAAAAATTGATAATTGAGAAATTTATGCATATTATATTTTATGGTCATCCATATTTTTCAAGGAAAATTTGTGATGATGTGTTGTAGGAACAAAAGAAGTTATTCATGAATAATAAATAAAAGGAGGCAAATTTAAAAAAGTAAAATTTAAACTAAATAAAAAAGATAAATATGTCTAAAAGAGTGGAGATATATTATAGGTCGTCCTCTCAAACAAATTCTGGGTAGTATGCCTTATGTTGTAATAGCTCAATCTTCTTTAAAAACTTTGCTAATATTATATTTCTATTTCTTATAATTTCTAAGACAATAGATGAAGCAATAAGAGAAAAAAAAATTGAGTATCAGTTGTTAATGCAATAACTATAAAATTAAATCAAACGTCTTATTTGAAAGTGCAAGTTGTCGTAAAAGATTATTGCCCTAAGTTAGAAAATTTCCCTCTACGATGCAGCACGACAACAAGATCTGACCCCACAGATAATGTCTTCTCCACCAGCTTTGGTGCACTATAAAGGGCAGAGTAGGAACTGTCTCTGCGAAGTAATAAAAATAGACAAAGGTAGAATAGAATGGAAGGAAATTTTTGTGTAAAGTTGTCTGTCTTTTGTAAGGAGATGCGTGCATTGTACGGAGCAAATACAAATATGTGTGATAGCGGAAGAGAGAAAAAAAGAAAGATGCGTGCGTTGCATATATAGAAGGAGAGAGTAAAAGGAATGTTGGTAAGTAATAACATTATGAACGATGTTAGGTATAATAATGCTAAAAATGTTATGAACGTTTGGGACATAGTGTTAAAAATGTTTGGGTCATAAAATTGAGAAATCATAGAGATTTAAGAGTGGCGGTCAACCTTTACCATTAAACCAAAAATTAGACCAATAATACCAATAATCCCCCGCTTAGTCCAAAAATTAAGAAACAAACTGTAACAATTTAGGAGAATAATAGGTGAAGAACCAGGTGAACTAAGTCTTGAACCTGGTGTTCAAGAAAATCTGAGACAAAACCTACTAAAGAAATACACAACCTCAAATTGTCATGGTCTCATGATTGCTATAGAGAGATACCTCAAATGCTCTCATAAGAGGTAAGTTAGCCCCTACAATCACGTAGGTGAGTTCATAAAATACATACTACTCACACCACCCAAACTTAGGCTATAGAACTAATTAAGGATTAAAGTATCCAACTTTATCAAACACAGTAAAGTCATAACAGGGATGCAATTCAGCAACTGAATGTATCTTAGTATTATTCTATAGATAATGTATAAGTAAGTAGTCACCATATAACTTCGTTTGACCCATTGAACTTGGTTTCCCTATATGGGTGTCCATCATGAGGTTGCTACATAACTGGGCTCAACCCCATCCCTTTAATATACTCCTAAACTAGTTTCCTACTCAAAGCTTTTGTAAACAGATCCACTAAGTTTCTCTCTGACTTGACATAGTTTAAAGAGATTACACAATGTCTAATTAGAGTAAAGAAAATTTTATGTCTCAATATGATATGTCTACTTTTGCCATTATATGCCTTATTCTTGGCTACATGAATGGCAGCCTGTGTATCATAATGAAAGAACACAGAAGGAATTGGTTTTTCCTAAAGTGGAATATCTCTAAGAGATTCCTTAGCCATTTAGCTTCTCGTCTTGCCAGCTCCAAAGCCATAAACTCGGCCTCCATTGTTGATCTTGCAATACATATTTGCTAGGATGATTTCCAAGACAGAGCAGCCCCTGCCAAATTAAAAATAAAACCAATGGTAGAGTGTATATCATCACTCTTTATAACCTAGTTAGCATTAAAATACCCCTTAGTATAGGAGGATGACCACCAAAAGATAATCCATAATGTATTGTACCTTTCAAATATCTCAACAAACGAATCAATACATTCCAATGCTCTTGACTAGGATTATGAGTATACCTACTAATTCTATTCACATAGTATGCAATATTAGGACGAGGATAGTTTATCAAGAACATCACACTACCAAGAATTTTAGTATACTCAGCTTGGTTTCCATTTCATTAGTGATCTTAGGCAATAAGTTTTAAGCTTTACATCCTTTTAATTGACCTCACATTCATATGCCAAGTCTAGAGTCCATAGGTCTAGAGACTTAACAATATAAGTAGAAGAAGTAGATGCATTCATTTTAACATTAAGTACAAATAAGCTCGCATTATAAAATCCTTTACCTACAAAGTTCTTATTCTTAGTTAGAGCTAGCTTATCAGAATCAAAGGTAAGTTTA
The DNA here is from genome assembly GCA_025531925.1 of Erythroxylum plowmanianum. Lineage (NCBI taxonomy): Eukaryota > Viridiplantae > Streptophyta > Magnoliopsida > Malpighiales > Erythroxylaceae > Erythroxylum > Erythroxylum plowmanianum. Next base: position 20,578,717 of record JANVCQ010000005.1, on the reverse strand, counting down.
ACACCAACTTTGTTAAGCAATGCACCAGAAATCAATTTTCTACGTACATCAGAAACAAAAATAACATTTTCTAACGCCAAATGTTTTCCAAAAGTGAGTTTAAGAGTGACCTTCCCAACTTCTTAGATAGGAACTCTACTAGAGTTACCCATGTACACGAACTCACCATCAACAGCATTGTTATACTCCTTGAATAAGTCCTTGTTGGTGTAGATGTGGCGTATGGCTCCTATGTCAATGATCCACTCAATCAAATTAAGGTTGACTTCGGACAGCATAGCAGTAACGATCTCCTCGTCATCAACACCAGCTTCGACCATATTAGCTTAAGGGTTACCAAAGCTCTTTTGCTTACCCCGTTGGTACCCTTTATTGTTTCCTTTCTCGAACTGTCACAATTTTTATCATTAGCCCTTCTTCTCATGATTGATTCTAGCTTGACAAAAAGTAGTAGGATGGCCTGACTTATGGCACCACCATCAATCACCATCAATCCTTTTGCACTTGAATTGACCACGCTTGTTGTTGTTGAAATACACGTCGTGTCCACGATTCTTCTTAGAGTTTCCTACAATTTTGTGTTCAATGATGTTAGCCTTAATAGTAAGAGAAGCTGTGAATGATTTGGCCTTGTCTTGTATACAGTCGGCATCTTTAATCTTCATATGCCCTATCAACTCTTGTAGCTTCATGTCCTTCTTCTTATGCCTCAACTGGTTTCTACACTCATTCCATGAGGCAGGCAGCTTCTCAATAAGGGCATTAGCTTGAAACAACTCACCCATGTTCATACCCTTAGCAAGGATTTCAATAACTAAGTTTTCATACTCATGTAATTAGTCCATAATGGGCTTATCATCAACAACAGTAAACTTTAACCACCTAGCAATTGCATATTTTTTAGTACCTGCATCATCTGTCCCATATTTAATTTCTAAGGCATGTCAAATTTTCTTGGTAGTTTTGTACTTAAAATAAATATCAAACAATGGGTTTATCAGATAGTTGAGCAACACTCCCCAACGTTACGATTATCCTTAGTTATCTTAGGGTTGGTGTTGTCACTAGGAAATTCTTGAAACAATACATAATCAATTTCATATTTCTGAAAGTAAAGTAAAATTTTCTCAAACTATCATTTAAAATTTCTCCTATCTAGAGGCTCTAATCTAGTTAGGTCAGATATAATCCTCTAGGCTACGATGACAGGGGCAGAACCTATGTGGGGAGCAGTAAGTACAAAACCTACGTTAGTCTCATTTACATATGGCATAATGAATTCGAAAACAAAAGCAAGAACAAACGACATTCCAACTAATGTAGCAGTAAGAATAGAACAATATTCCAACTTATATTGAAATAAACATCAATAGCACAATATTTTGACTTAGACTGAAAATAACATACAGCAGAAAAAATTTAACAATTATCGAACAATAGCATATATGCAATTTTTCCAACAACAGTAGCAATGCAACAAAATTTTGACAAATAATTGGTCAAAAGCAATAAATATTCAATAACAGTAGCAACCCAACAATATTTCTGACTTCGATTGTTAGCGCAATAGTTATAAAATTAAATCAAACAACTTATCTGAAAGCGTGAGAAATCAATACCCTAAGTCGAAAATCCCCTACGTACGATGCTATAGGTCAATGGGATCAAACCCGAAGGTTAACACCTTCTCCACCAGTTTCGGTGCACTTCAAAGAGCAAAATAGGTACTGTCTCCAAGAAGCAATAAAAGGAAACAAAGGTAGAATAGAACAAAAGGAAATTTGTGTGTAAACCTGTCTGTCTTTTGTAAGGAGATGCGTGCATTGTATGGAGCAAATGCAAAGATGTGTGACAATAAAAGAGAGAGAGAGAAAGATGCGTGTGTCGCATATATAGAAGGAGCACCATAGATTTGCAATAAGTAATGAGAAGACCTACTTCAAGTAGTTCACAAATTTAGAAAAAGACCACTATAATAACTGCATTCCTCTTAATTTAAAAGATAACTCTTTTTTTTTTATCATAAAATATAATTTTACACTTCTCTTAAAAGGTAGGCATTTCAAGATTAGAGTTTTGTTTTGAAATTGTTAAACAACTTCTTATGAGTTCATTCTACGTAGGGTTTTTTCTAGAAGGTTTAGTAGCTAAGGATTGGTTTCTCTTTCCTTATCTGACTTTTACAGTGGGAGATAAGTCTTCCATAGTTTACTTTTCTCTGGTTTTTTTTATATCCGAAAATTTTAGTTATGAGAAAAGTCTCATCAGGTCTTTCATCAATTATCATATGATTTCTCATCAGGTCTTTCATCAATTATCATATGATTCTAACTCATAAAAATCTTTCGTACTTATAATAATGTTTTTATTTCAACGCTTTAACATATCAAAGATATCATTATAAGGTTAAGTAAATGAACAATATTGACTACTTTAGTGGCAAAGTATCTAAATAACAAGAACGGAATGAAAATAATTGAAGTAGGAACTGATATACAAAAGTGACTGTCCCTCAATCTAAATACAGGTGTATGGTTAGTACTGTCGTCTAAAATTAAGAAAATGGCCTAAATTGGACCCAGCTGATGAGAACTTGGTTACCAATGGCCGGGTAGATCTAAAATATGCGTTAATGTTTATCATAATTTTGAGTTGCCGGCTTACTTTGTGATTGGCGGAAAAATCAAAGAAAACGTTAAATACGTAAAGTCAAAATCTTTGACAACTGAAAGGACTGATTCACCCGCTTGTCTTGGACGAATCGGACGGGTCCTGTTCCATTTCCATGTCCGCTGCCGATTTAAAGCCAAACAATTAAGAATGACAATAATGTCTCATCGACTCCTTTCTCTACACATTAACTTGATGTTGTATTGGTCCAACCGTCTGCGGTTTACCCTTTGACAGCTCTCTTAACGCTACTACCAACACCACCCATACACCTTTGCTCCATTCCTTACTGTTAACACTCACCCTTTACCAAAGATCGTTTCTTGTTTATGGGTTTTGTTTCTTCAGTCCAATTTAATATGAAATTTGAGAGAATAAGAGGGAAGCAAGCGACAATTGTCGGACTAGGACGGAAACTGGTTTAAATATGATTAGGAGACTGAGATGCTTGATGGGTTTTGACCAAAGAAATTGGTCATCACCCAGAAAAGCTCTCACTAATCATAACCTGCAGAGCCCAACTGTTCATAAACCAAGTGAGACTATACATGAAGTTGCTATTTATATTGACAGGTTTCACAATCTTGATCTTTTTCAACAGGGGTAAGTACTTTTTATGTTGGGTTTTGGTTCGATGTTCGTGATTTGCTTGGTTTATCGTTGTTGTAAGTGTTTATTAATGATAACACTAAGTAGTTCAATTATCAATGTAGGTGGTATCAGATTAAGGTTTCCTTGCATTTGGAGGGCCAAGAGTCCACCCCTCTGGGAACCCCTGCTCGGGTTGTTCAATATGAAGGTGCTTTTGTGACCACTGCTGCAGTTTGTATCTCTGAAGTCTTGTGCATTTCCTTTTCGTAAATTTTTCGTTATATTAATCTGCTCACGGAAATCTTTTGTGCAACTTTCTATTGACGGGTCTATGAAAATCATTATACATAAACTGCTGAAGGTTAAGAGTCTGATTCTATCAATTTTAGGACCCAAAACCCTTTGCAAGAACTGCGACTGGGCAATTGCGTTAATGCAATTGTAAAGCCTGCTGCAAAGTGGAACTCGCTTTAGTTAATCAATTGAATATAAACTTTTCTAATTCATGTAAGTACAGTGTCTATAACTAATATGTGAATGGCAAATTGTGATAGTATTCAAAGTTTAAACTGATTTCAAATGCTTTATTATTCATTTGTGCAAGCATGTTGCACGCGATGCTTTCTGTGGTTTCTCAATGTCTGTAATTTTCATGATCCACATGATTGGATTATAGACCTAAATGCAGGAATTTTAACCTTTGTTTCAAAATGTTCCTTTTTTCCAATCCAAAGCTCATATATATTCGTTGTATCAGCTAAATGTTCAATTTTGTTTACGGTGTGAAACCTTTGATCCTGATGAATCTATTTTGTACTAGTAGCTGATAATGAGTTCAATTTATTTGAGATGTAGAGCCTCGACTTGGCTGTGAAGGTGCATATGGGATTTGGAAGATTAATGATGCGGACAACAGTTTCTTAACACAACCTTTTTATATCAAATATTCCAGACAGGATGTTTATCTATCTATCATGATATCTTTCATCCTGTCTCTTCATGCAGAGGAGGTATCGAGATCTGTCTTATCTGATAAGAAAGCTACTGGTTATGATATTAGTGGGTGTCACAAGCTTTCTCAAACAAACAAAAGTGGCGTTTAGACTCATAGATATTCTATTATGGGCATGATGAAATAGGCATGACCGATCCTCTCATATTAGTAATTAGACTAGATATTTTCCATTTATTGAGATGTTCTTAACTTATGATATTCTAGGTATGACTAGAATGTTTTGAGAAAATGTAGATCATAGTTATTTTATGGTTTTTTTTATTGAGGGAAATTCTTCAAATTAATCTAAGTTTCTGAGGATTATATCCGTTGAAGATTTTCATTATCAAGCATTTATTTGTTGATTGTTAGATTAGATTCTGCTCACAAATATTTTGCATATTGACATGCCTTAACCTTTTCAGGGTGCAATCAGTTCGGCTGTTATTTTGAAGTTTGAGCTTATGTATACCCCTCTTATAAAGGATGGGTTAGTTGGCATCGAACAGGCTTTCAGTGTTTTTTTTCCTTTCTGTATTAAATTTCATTGTTTCTTCATTTATCCAATAAACTGAAAAGCATATGTCAGTCTGACTCGTCTGAATCACATTCATTGTAACACACCATCTGCAGTTCTCAGTTGGAAACTCCTGTGTATGCACTTCCTGCAGCAGTCCATGAATTTCGAATTCCTCCAAAAGCACTTTTGGGGTTGCATTCTTATTGTCCTATACATTTTGATGCGTTCTATGCTGTCCTTCTTGATGCAAGTGTTCACATCATCATGCTGAAAGCTACTTGCTTATCCCCATCAAAGGTAACTTTAGTGTCTAAAACAAGCTACAGGGTCTTACCACTCCATTTCTTTCTCTTTAATTGTCTTGCCTTGGAAGCCTAAAATAGTTGCTAATATATCCATACTTTATTGGCCATTAGTTGCTAGTTAATTGATGGATCAAACCAAGTATCTCTTGTCTCTAGTAATTATGACTTCTAGCTTGCTTAGTTCCACCAAATGCTTGATTTGGTGTAGTTTCTCTCAAATGCTACATTTATCAGGTATTATTCTCACCACAAATCAAGATAGTGATTAAGTCTGGATACTGATCAGTGACATGGCCACTATACTGCAATTTCTATAGTGGATAAACAGTTGGCTTAGGAAAATAATAAAAACCAGATTGAAATACCAGTTTGAGCTCACAATAATGAGCCAAAAGCTAGATGGATAAAGAAAAAACTGGTAGAAGCTTGAACTGACTTGAGGACGAAAATCCTTGTGGTATAGTAGTGTAAAAAACCCAAAAACCATTATACTTGATTTAAACTATTTTAAGTTAGTAGCATAAAATATTTTTGCATTAGCTTAGATTTGAAGATATTTATAAAAACAATTATGAGCTAAAAATTGAGTGCGAATTGACCACCATTTCTACCATTGAGCCACTAGTTGAACCAAAAACTTGGTTTCTTGGACAAGGTTTGTCCGATTCTAATAATTATGAATCAATGTAGTCATGACTAGTCATTTTAGAATCTATGTTAATACATATGATGTTGATATTGTATGTTAGCTTGGTTTATTCAAGTTGATTGTTGATCTAGGAAAGCTTAAGACATCAATGTTTAACATAGTTCAAGAACAACAATGACATGAGAAAGAAGAATTCAAACGATGTCTTCCGTTGAAAGGAGGAAGAAAGAATGGTGAAAGGAGTGTTATAGTCTTATTATTATAAGATATGTAAATGGAGAGGAATATATTCTTGAAACCTATGAGGTTCGTAAATTGTATGAGGTTACCATTGTCCATTGTTTTTTGAGTATATCATTTCCATGCAATAAGTTGTGGAATTTGAATTCTTTTTTGAACCTTAATTTACTAAAAAGTTGATGTTTGTTTTTGTTAATATTATATGTCTAATGGCCAGGATTTGAGTCAAGGGGCATCGCCAAATTCTAAGCAGATTGTGCTCATTAAAGCATTACTACAAGCGCATGATATATTTTGTGAAGATATAGAAAAAGTATGCAAAGCTATAGACCAAGTTATTGACTTGGGTAATTCTATTTCCAATATGGGTCATGCAAAATTTCCTTTCATTTCCCCATGTATTCTCCATAATATGGATTACAATTCTCAAGCATCGTACAAGCTGGTGAATGATGTTAAGGTACTGTGTGCTCCTGATATCAATGATGTTGAATCTAACTTTCTTGCTTACTTGAGGTAAGGTGAATCTGTCACATATTTGTTTATTAAATGTTTCTATTTTGTTTTAAACAGAAAGTATATGGTAGAGCAGATCTTCAAAATGATGCGTTTCTCTATTCGTTATCTCGAGATGATTTGTCGAAAATAATCCATTCTTTGGGGACCCATATTCTCTTTATATGGAACCAATTTTTGACATTCCACAGGTATGTCTAATTATTGATTCGTTTCTTGTAGCTTCCCTGTAAATGAAGAGTGTTCACAAAAAGAAGCCATTACTTATTCGTTTTCTTTATGGTCAAGGTGTAGATGATTAACTAAACTATTAATGGTACATTACACTATTCTTAAATGAGGTAAGTGGGAAACATGCTTCATTTATGACAATCTATAGCTTCAGTGAATCAATAAGATGCAGAAGTAGATGGTCACATTTATCAAACATTCCTCATTTTTGTGTAAATTTATTCTAGAAATAATCTTTGGGAAGAAAAAGTCTTTCCAAAAGAAAAGGAAATTAAAAGCAACTCCCTAGTAAGTATTTGAATTTTGTAGCAACAAGAATCAATTGAAAATTTTGAATTGGTACTCTTCAAATCTATGCTCACATATGATAGGAGCTTTTTGAGTTCCTCACTAATATGTAAAATTATCATTTTCTTTTACCCAACAATTTGTGAAAACCTTTTAAATTACCACCAATCTTTGTAACCCTTAGTATATGAGAAGAAAATAGTAATTTACTCTTACGTGCTTTCATTTACAAAGTTATCTCTTTTTCTTAGATTTGAGAACCATTATTGTTTGCTGATTTTCCAACTAGAAGATAAGTGTATCGAACCTCATATTTCTTTCTACACTCCAACTCAGTTATAATAAGCGTTAATTACACTAAGACCCTTGTGATTTGAATTTATCCCTAAAGGTTCAGTCATAATTGGTAAAATAGATCTTTCTATACATTTTTTGTTCGTACTTATACATATTTATGATAAATTGTATTGAAATAGAATTGATTCCATAACTGGTATGTAGAAGTTTTTTCGGTTACAAGATCATATTCATAATTTGTAGGATTTATTTTAATAATCTTCAAACACAAAGACCTCAAGGGGATAAATCAAACCACAAGTTTCTTTTAAGCAACAGCACGATAGACTGCCTTGATGTATAAACCCTAAATACCCTTGGAAATGTTTTTCTGGTTGTTTTTAATAAACAATTCTCCTTTTCCAATTTCATGTCAGTCTGGGCTTGCTTTTAACTTGGGTGTTCTATTGATTCTATTCCATAATAAAGGGGTTAGGTAATTTCATTGATACCTTTCTTGGCAATGAATGTTACCTGTTATTGATCTAGAATAAAGGTTGCAACTTTTTGAAATCCGAATTAGTAAGACCCTTAAAATTTTATGAGAGGACTCTTAATATTGAAGTCCGAGTTGTCATCAATCCTATGGGTTGTGTGCTTCTGAATTTTGAAAATTCTCCTATAATTCTTTTCTAAATAGATTTAGGTTTGTAAGGATAATGATTTATATTATTAGTTTACTTACATATTTAAATAATTAATTCAACTAATAAATTAGTTTAGTAATTCTTTCTATTATGTTTATGAATTTTCTAGGCAATGTTATATATGTTGATGTAGGACGAATAAATGTATCATACTAGTGGTTAAGACCCATAAAATTTATAAAGTTTTGTTGCTGGAATTTGAGTTTTAGGTTTGAAATTTCAGCTTAGATTGCTGGAATTTCAAGTTTGAAATAGCTAAAATTTTAAGATTTGATATGGCTGGAATTTTAGGTTTGATATGGCTAGAATTTAGGATTTTGGTTGCTGGAAATTCAGTTTAAAAGTATTGGAATTAGTGAGGTAAACAAGTAACGTAAGGTAGGAATTAGGAATCACTCCTATAGTTGAAGAATTACTCTTATAAGAAATAATCACACCTTTTAATTAAAAACTTAAGTTTATAGAAAAAGAATTTATTATTGAAGGGCTTAGTATATATATATAAGTTCTTAGAATCCTTATTTTAAACTAATCCAAAACATGAATCCTATTCTAATAAAAATTCTATATTCTTAAATAAGTTTAAGTCTAAAACAACGAGAATAATATATCTTCAATTAGGATAATTTATCTAACTTACTACTACTTTCTATTTAATAAGGAAACCTAGTATAAACTAAATTTCAGCCCTTGTTGTCTTTGTTATCACCTCAACTTCTACTTTTTATTCCACCAAATTAAAGCTTGTAGTTGACTAATTTGCCCTCTTTTTAATTTCTTTTATAAACTCTTAGTTCTTTTGCATCAATTATACTTGACTTGTATGAAGTCATCGTCAACGTAGAATGTGACAAATACTGATCATATAAGTCTGGATTCAACTTTTGAAATTAAGTGCTATCATGAATTGATTTTCCTTTCAACTTGATAGGAAACCATCGATATCCACCAACTCTAGTAGCTACAATTTGTTCATCAAAATCATCTTCTATCTCCTCTTTAAGATGGGGAGTAGCTGGAATGCTCATAGCAACAATAGGAGATTGTTTATCATCATATTCATGATAAATATTTAAGTCTGCACCATTAATGATAGGATTCCCATATTACTTGGTAATTCCAAAACATAAGCATTAACTTATTTTCTTGAAGATCTTATAAGGTCTAACATTCTATTAATGAAGTTTCTTATATATTTCTTTCGAAAAACACTTTGTATGAATACTTATGATTACCATATCCCCTTCGTCGAATTTCACCAATCGGCAATGCTGTTCAATACGTTCTTTTTAAGTCAAGTTATTAGTTATTATCTTTCTGTGTATCTCATCAATGATTTCCCTTAGGTGTTCTTTAACACTAACTGATGTTATCAATGGTAAAGGAACCAAATCAATAGGCTTCCTTGGTTGAATTCTTAAAACTATCTCAGAAGGATTCTTACCAGTTGAACTATTGTATGCAAATTGTGTATTTGATTCTAGGAATATGAAGAATCACATTTTTCGTAAGATATCATCTATTAATGGGTTTCTAGGAACAATTAGGTTCCAATAATTCACATTGTCCTTGACCAAGCATTTTAACAAGTCCGGTGAGCTTCTATTCACTACTTTTATTTGTCTATCAGTTTGGGGATAGAAAGAACTTGAAAAACTAAAGCTTAGTGTTCGGTGTTTTTGATAGAGTTCTCCCAAAGTAGCTCATAAATTTCACATCTTGATTAGAGACAATGGTTAAAGATAATCCACAGAGATATATAACCTCATTGAAGAAGAGTTTAGCAATGTGAACAACATCATAAGTTTTGGAATAATATAAGATAAGGATAGGGAATTTCTTCTTGCTTGACCTACCATCTTACTCTAAGCCTACGTCTAAACTTGTACCTCAAAATCAACAAGAAAGAATCTGCCTTTAACAATGTAATATTTGACAAGGTGTATTCAAGGAAGAAGACGATTATTCCTTGATTATGCAAGTCCTAGACTCCAACATAGGTCCTGATAATGAGGTAATAATTTTTAGTGAAACTGAATCTCATAAAGCCTTCCTTGTTAGCCTAGATGCCATTGTCATCCTTAAATGCTATCCAAGGATTTATCCAATGAGAAATGGAAAAAAGTTATAAATATGGAAATGGGTGAATTAGAAAAAAATAAAATTTTATAAAATTCACTTCCTAATGACTTTTACTCTAGTTGCAAATATAAATAGAATTCCCTTATCTTGAGCAGCTAACAATGATTGGGAAGATGTCAAGAGTGCATCGACAAAGAATCTATATGAAAGTGCCTCCAGGTTATAAGAATAATTTGTCTATTCAAACTATTTGTAAATTGAAGAAGGCCTTGTATGCACAATGGAAGTAATGGTGATAAGATCTATCATATGAAGTTCTACGATCTTTGTAGTTAAGTTTAAATTCAAAATAGATGTTGATGTCCATAAGGTTATGTATGTCAATGGATGTGTTTTGTTGCTTGTGAACAATTGCAAGTTGTACATGTTCTAACTACCTAATCTTTATTTTTCTACTTTTCCATCTTTGAATAGGCTTTGTCATGCATAATAGAGTTTCTTTTTTCCTTTTTGTTGTTATTGTTTTTGGTTCCCCTTACACAATCTCGTATTTCGTGTTACTTTCACAAGAACCCTTTATGTGGGAAAAAGCTTTTAGCTCCTTTTTGATTTAAATATTTTAAATGTTTGCTTTAAGACATGGTCTAATTCTATTGATGATATTGTATGCCAATCTAGAGCGAACAGGAAAAAGATATTGGATTATCTTCATGATACTTGGGCTGAGGATAGAAGAGTTGAATGGTCGATATGGATGGTGTACTCCAAGGATGAGGTACCACCTTATTCCATGAGTAGGCAGGTTGATTCTTCTTCTTGCCAGAGTCCCCTTCAAAAATTGTCAAGCCCACAAAAGTTAGCTTACGACGTAAGTAAATGTTGGTTTTACCTTCTAAATGTTATTTTGCTACTTGCACAACATTTTCACTAAAATACATGTTAGACTCTAACATTTTGGAGCATTTAAAATAAACCTTAACGTTTGCAAAACATTCAAAATAAATCCTTAGTAAATGGAAATTTGGATAAAGTTAAAGTTTCATTCATTATGTTCCACATCATTTTGTAGTGTGAACCTGTATACATGTGGTATAATGGGACTCATACCTCAGATTAAATTTAAATTAATTTAAGTTTATTTTCTTTAATTATGTTTAAATTTTAATAAACCTTAATTGAACTTAATTAACCTAATTTAATCTCAATAAACTCTAGTTAATCTAATTTAATCTTAATTATTAAACTAACTCAGTAGCAAATATTCATTACCCATCATAGAAATCCTAACAGCCAAATAGGTTCATCTTCTTTTCTAGACCCTAACAACCATTGCAAACAAACTGCTACCACCTATGCCAGTTGATGTCACTCTGAGGAGAAGCAACCATTGTACCTAGCTAATAACATGCGACCATCTTGTCACCATAATGTGTCTCTTACAGCCATAACACCATGGTGAGCAGTAGCAACTATTGTCTTTAGCCACTCATCATGTCACCGCTATCTTTGTCTACACCATTTACAAATCTCCCCTACCGTGTTGCCTAGAGTGATGATCATATAGTTCTTTCTCCTAGACAACCGTTACTTCAACCACCAAAGAGGGCAATGGCAACTGAGCATTGACAATCAACCCTTCACAACCTTAACCACCACCAATAATCATCACAAGAAGGGGCAATTTAAAACAAGATTCGAAGCTTTTAGGTCTTTTAATCAAATCCAATTTTACATGTTCAATTTTTCCTTTGTCTTGGCAGTCAACATATGTGAGTTTCCAAAAATCCAGATCTTATCTATTATCTTGATTGCAAATTAAAGATTGTGGGATTAGTGCTCGATTTCTAGATTGGAGAAGAGGAGAAGTTGCCAAGGATGAAGAGGGCTTGATAGGGGTTAAGAGGAAATGAGATTTCAAAATGAAAATTTTGAATAATTAAGATCAAATTAGGTTAATTAGAGTTTATTGAGAATAAATTAGGTTAATTAGGTTTAATTAATATCTATTTAAAATTAAACAGAATTAAAAAGATAAATTAGAATTAATTTAAGTTTAATCTAACATGTGGGTCCTATTATATCACTTATATGTCATGTGGGACAATAGGGCCCATGCTATAAATAAAATATATTAACTGCTTAAGATTTGTTTTGAACGGTTTGCAAACGTAGGATTTATTTGAATACTCTGAAGTGTTACAATATAATTTATATTTTGATGAAAACATTAAGATTAAATTTACACTTTTTGCCTTTGAACAAAATCTAGAACTTCAACAAGTTACTAGCCACACTTAATAGATTGCTGTGTTAGGAATTAATAGCACTGGATTGTACCATGACCTCTTTGAATATGTAGAAATTATTCTCTTTCATATGCCTATTGACGTTCACTAATTTTCTTGGAATTCATGTACTCTTTACAGCCTGCCCAATGGGCTACCATGCATGCTGAGCTTCATCGGCAAAGTATTGCACAAATGAGGGTATGTAGTTAGTGGTTATTTTTCAATGTTTCATCTCAGTTAATTCTTATAATTCTATGGCTTCCATCCAGATCAACAATCGATCACTTCAAGATATGCATATGTTTGGAAATCCTTCATGTGTTCCTATTGTTACTATAGAGCGTGTTGTGCACTCACCACTGCAGACCTTGAATGGAAACATATTTCAAAGTCATTTGGATCAGAAAGATAACCCAAATTTTCCACGTGGAGTAATTGGGACTGCTAAAGGATCAAATAACTTTAACTCAGAGCAGGATGGTAAAGTTCTGAAAATAGTTGTCTTCGTACATGGATTTCAGGCATGTTTCTTTTTTACTTGTTAATTATGTTAGGAGCTTAATTTTGTGTGTTATCGTTTGATTTTCTGTCATTATCTTCCTGCTACCTGCGGTACCAATTATGGAAGAGCATATATTACCATACTTGTAACACTTCTTTAAATAAATGGAACCTTATATCCCTTTATTCTGTTTTTTTTTTTCAATTTTTGTATTTTATGGGGGAGGGGTAAGTTGCAAAGACAAGAAGATATCAGTTTTGACACGTCATTAATTTAAAATGCAAGGACAATAATTTTTTGTAAGAATGCACAAAGACAATAAATTTTTTAAGCTGTCACTTTTCATTTCAAACTTGGAAAAAATTGAAAAACAACACTCTGACATAAGCTTGTGGGTCCAATTGTTGCACAAAGCATTCATACAAGACTTCTTTTTCTGTATTACTCTTTTCATCAATCTTTTATGATTGTTATGGTTTGGGTTATTTATACAGAATTAGCTACTTGTACTTCCAGATTCATTTGTATGTATAAATATATATCAAGAGGTGTTTGATATTATTTTGTGAATATTGCTAGTAATATGTAAAATTTGTTAAATGAAAAACCATTCGATAGTAAATGTAAACTGTTATGTTAATTGTAGTTCCAAAATAAATTGCTTTTTGACAATGAACATTAATTTTTTCTTTGGTATTTAACAGAAGAAAATCATGGAAATGGAAAGAGAACTGTGTTGGGAACATGAAAAATTTTCCACAATTGAGGAGGCCTTAACTGTTCCTTCTTTATGTTAATTTTTGTTATTTTTGGTGATTTTCCTAGTAAATAGAGATAATGATATGACCTCACTGCATCACAATAGGGGCATCACCTGGACCTACGACTTATTCGGAATCAATGGCTTCTGATAGATCCCAAAATAGAGTTTCTTATGTCAGAAGCAAATGAGAATAAAACACATGGGGATTTCAAGGAAATGGGAGTAAGGCTGGCACAGGAAGTTGTATGTTTCATCAAAAGGAAAATAGATAAAGCCTCAAGGACTGGACGTTTAAGAAATATTAAGCTTAGCTTTGTTGGTCATTCCATTGGTAATGTCATCTTAAGAGCTGCGTTGACAGGTATATTCATCTGACAATGGAGGGTCTTTTGATCAATTTCTCTGGCAAACATTGTGCTAAATTGATTGGTTGTCCATTTTTCTTGGCTTCCCCCTTTTGTCAGAAAGCATCTTGGAACCATATCTCAGATACTTGCATACTTATCTTTCTTTATCTGGTCCACATTTGGGGTACATGTACAGTTCAAACACATTATTCAACTCTGGTCTGTGGCTCTTGAAGAAGTTTAAAGGCACACAATGCATTCATCAGCTTACGTTCTCAGATGATCCAGACCTCACAAACACTTTCTTGTACAAACTTTGCAAGGTACCGCAAAGGCCTCCAAATTGTTGTAGATCCAATATGAATTTTTTTTCTTTTGACATGTTCTATTTTGTGTGTGTGTGTGTGTGTGAGAGAGAGAGAGAGAGAGAGAAGAGAGTGAGAGAGAGAATATATCATATATGATGTCTATGCATCTGTCGAAAACTTGGACCAACATAAATAGCGGCCAAACACTGCACTGGGCATTAAGTTAACTGATGCATTTTTTTTCCTGTTCCAGGAGAAGACACTGGAGAACTTCAAGAATATAATCCTGTTATCATCACCTCAGGTATCACTCTTCTTCTGATATGCTTGAAATAGGTTATGTTATCTTGTTGTTACACGTGATTCTTTTGATGGATTTAATTATGAGGAGTTCTAAATAGGGTTAGGACTGAAATAGAAGAAATTAAAGTAGGAGGCCTTTGAAATGGGAAATCAGTACAAGCAAAAGAACTAAAAAATTATTGTCCATGTGCATTCTTGTAGACTATTTTAATTCTTTAAGCATTGAATATGTTACTATTGCCTGCAAAGAAACTTTGTGATGACTGACAACCTGCCGTTTTTATGTTACCTTGTCTAGCATGTATTCATTTGTTTGTAGGGAAGATTTTCAATTCCAAATTTGTTTCTGTATATCCAGGATGGTTATATTCCTTATCATTCAGCCAGGATTGATATGTCTCCAGCATCCATGTTGGATTACACAAAAAGGGGCAAAGTCTTCTGGGATATGCTAAGTAATTGTTTGAACCAGATTCAAGCTCCATCCTCTGAGCCTCGAATTTTCATGCGCTGTGATATCAGTTTTGACACATCTTCTCAGACTAGGAACCTGAACACCATAATTGGAAGGGCTGCTCATGTGGAATTCCTTGAGTCTGACATATTTGCAAGGTTGATTATGTGGTCATTCCCGGAACTGTTTTGTTGATAATGGTGTACCTGCATTGAGTTCCTTATTTCTTATCATCATCCACGACATTTGTTGTTCAATGAGAGAATTCAGTTACCCGAAAAATGTTGGTCCACCAGATGCATTACCTCGTATGCTCTCAGGTTGTTTTTGATGAAAGCCAATCCTTCAAGACATCTTGCAGGTGGGGTATCTGATGAATGTGAATGAACGCTAATCATATGGGAGTGGTGTCTCAGAATTCTGTGGTTGAACCTTAAACAATGGAAAAGATTGACTTCACAACAATTTTGACTTCCTGGTTTACTGGTGACCATTCTGGTTTTTGAAGAAAGATTGTTTTGGACCAGACATTTAGCAATGTGATGAATATGGTTGGGGGGAGGGATTTTTGGGATTGCTGATGTACATAATCTTTCTTTGTTGGTACGAGGCGAGGTGAGGATATAAATTCACAGGAGTTTCTGATATACAGCTTGCGTGAAGGAAAGTAAGAAATGCTTCACACAGTGTCCGTGTCAAAATGCAGAACAGAAGACTCGTACTATTATTGCTTCAATTCACTGCTCTACTCAAGAGGGATTATTTATCCGTTAGAAATAAACAATACATATATGTTTGTTTATATTTTGAAGCATTCCTTTTGTATGGACTAGCATGTATAATGCTTTGATATGATTGGTTGGAAGACATCAATGACAAACTTCACATTAGTTAATCACGTTAATTCTTGTTGCCAACTGCGTCTTCAAAATCACCAAACCATTGGTCATTGCTTAATTTCTCTGTAAGCTTTTCCCATTGAAAAGTGACTCAATCCCTCGTATAAACAGCTTTATATCTTCAAGGTTGGGCCGTAGAGAATCTGCAGAAAGGATAGATTTGTGGGTATGAATGTGATCTTGGAAGTAATGGAGTAGATTGCCATTTTCGACAGTTGTATTGAGGCTTTCGAGAAGGCGTTATCTACTAGCATTCTTCCATTTTCTGTTTTTGCTTCTCCCTCCTGTCTTGTTCCCAATTCTCTCCATTATTTTATCTCTCCTCTCTTTTTGTTGTTGGCTAGCTAGGAAATGGAAAGTAGCTTTGGTTGGCTACTTTTTTGGACAAGGGACTGGCATGTTCCTTGGTGCAACAGTGGCGAATTATAACTACAGAAAACTTGGCTTGGAGAATACCTTAATCAGTGAAGATTATTCCATCTTCAAGTTAATTAACACGGAAATCTTAGCATGTTCAAGAAAGACCTTTACTGGCGAGGAAATGGAAACCTCAGGTTCATTGACATGGGGTCCTAGCATTTTCAAGGAAGACCTTTATTGGTAAGGAAATGGAAGCCAGGTTTTACAATGGACAAATTGAGGTTGGACTCCGTTCTTGTTTGGGCAAACTTCTGTAAAGTTCCTTCAGAGTACTTCGAAGGTTTGGGCTACATCATTAGCTTCTACTGCAGATTGGCTTTGCTTATGTACGAAAGTATATATGGAGAACTCACCTAATTCTATCAAGATCATGAGATTCAATGAAGTAGGGGACTTGGTGGAGGACAATATTCAGGTTACTTACTCTTGAGAAACATTGAAGAGAGGTATGGTGAAAGTCCGGAGACCTAAAATCCAAGAAGATCAAGATGCAAGTACCCAATTACTATAGTATTAGTCTTCCAAAGAATGTGCAGAGTGATGCTCTTAAGGAAAATTCTCTGAATATGTATAAGCTTGCAAAAGGTGAAAATGGTATTCCAACTATTCCTAGGGAAGACTGTAAGATTTAATCTTTAACATTCTAAGCAATATTACAAGCATAGAATTTATCCAAAAACATTTATGATATAATTAATTCAACACCACCAAACCCTAAAATTAGTGCTATAAAGAAAAGAGAGAAATACTAACCTTGATCTATATTCGTGGAATCTTTTGTTATTAGTAAATCCCTTCTTTACAGAAAAACTTTATCCACTCTCGCCTTCTTGTCTTTCTTCGTTCTTTTCAAAGGTACAAGAACGCATCTATTTTTTAATATCTGTAAAAGTTTCTTCTACTTGAAGGGAGAGGGAAGGGTTTCTTCATTAAGTAACCCTAATGTTTTTTTAACAACCCAATAACTATTATTTTAGGCTCACTTTATATTAGAATCAAATAAAGTAATATGAGCCACACTTATGATTATTAAATTAATCTAACAAACTCCACTTAGCCCATGTTACGACTTAATGATCCAATAACACAAATGTGCACCATATATTGAACCTGTCAAGCCATAAAACTTGAATGAATTGAAATAATGAGATCATGACGGTCACAAGTCATCTAACAACACGATTCGTTCCATGTATCACACAATCACAAGTCTAAACAATAATAGCAAATATCCAAACCTATTTATATACATAACATGATCTCATGCTAACAAGGACCTAGCTATAATGCTCATTCTTTCAACATGGCCAGTAAATATTTTAGGCGATAATCTTTTAGTTAACAGGTTCATTACCATTATATTAGTTCTAATATGCTCAATCAACATTTTATGTTTTTGCATTTCTTCTTTGATTGACAAGTATTGCAAATCCATGTGTTTAATATACTTAAAATACCTATCATTTTTAAAGAAGAAGACAGCTACGAAATTATTACAATAAATTCTTAGCGGTCTAGCTATACTATTAACAATACCTAGCGCTAAGACAAAGTTCCACAACCACAATACTTAAATAGTGGCCTCAAAGTATGCCACAAATTCAATCTCCACAGTGGAAGTAGCAATGTAGACTACCTTCTACTCTTTCAAGAAATTGCCCCTCCTACTAGTTGGAATAGATAACCAAAGGTAAATTTCCTCGAGTCTACACAACTAGCATAGTCTGAATCTGAATAGCTGATCACCTCTAAGTGATCTGATTTCCTGTATGTGAGCATCTAATCCATGGTGCCTTGTAAATACCTAAAAACTTTCTTTGCAACTTTTTAGTGGTTCAATCCAGGATTGCTTTGATATCAACCTAACATTCTAATAGCAAAACTAATATCTGGCTAAGTACAAGTCTGAATACACATCAAACTCCCAACTACAGATGCATAAGGAATATATTCCATTTTCTTTCGTTCTAAATCATTCTTGGGACATTACATTTCACTAAATTTATCCCCTTTCTGAATTGAAACTATCCTTGCTGAGCATTTTTTCCATCCTAAATATCTCTAATACTTTATTGATATATCCTTTCTGAGATAACCCTAACATTTCTTGTGTTCTATCAAGGAATATTTCTATTCTAATTACATAGGATGCCTCAACCATATCTTTCATTTTAAAATTATTAGAAAGAAATTTCTTTACATCATGTAGTAAGCCCAAATCATTATCAGCTAAAAGAATATTAACAACATATAGTACCAAAATAATGATCTTGCTCCCATTGTCCTTTATATAGATATACCTATCAATAGTGTTTTCTACAAAATCATAAGAGATGATGATATCATTGAACTTAAGATACCACTGTCGGGAGGTTTGTTTCAAATCATATATTGACTTCTTTAATTTACACACCATATTTTCCTTTTCTACAGCCATAAAACCTTCAGGTTGGTCCATATAAACTTCTTCTTCTAAGTCACTATTCAGAAAAGTAGTCTTTAGATCCATTTGGTGAAGCTCTAAATTATAATGAGCTACTAATGCCATAATAATTCTTAAATAGTCCTTCTTTAAAACTGGAGAAAAGGTCTCTTTAAAGTCAATGCCATCCTTTTGAGTATAACCTTTGGCTACAAGTCTGGCTTTGTATCTTTCAATATTACCTTTCGAGTCCCTTTTGGTTTTAATGACCCATTTGTAGCCCACTTGCTTTGAGCTTTCAAGTAACTCAACTAGTTCCCATACTTGATTATCATCCATATATTTTAACTCTTCTTTCATAGCATTGAGTCACTTTTCATAATTATTACATTTCATGGCTTCTTTAAATGAGAGTGGATCCTTATCAATGCTAAAGTCACACTCATGCTCAAATGAATACACTACATAGTCATCTAATATAATTGGACTTTTCTCTCTTATAGACCTTCGCAATACTATTTCTTGTGGTATCACTTGATCATTTGTGACTTGCACATTATTTACTGGTTCATTATTGACATTCGCTTCTTGTGGGTTTAGAATATTAACTTGTTGTTCGGATATGTTACGTGACTGTGGTACAACAAGAGGAACAACAACTTGAGAAGAGACAATAGGTGAAGGAATTTTCACTTGAATCTCTTAAATATCCACCTTTCATGGTTCCCCACTCTCACTCATTTGTTTATTTTCAATGAACCTAGCCTTATCTGGCTCAATTATTCTTGTACCATGGTTAGGATAATAAAATAACCCTTTGGACTTTTATGGATGACCAATGAAATAACCACTAATGGTTCTTGCATCAAGTTTCCTTTCATGATGATTGTAAATCTTTATTTCGACTGGGCAAAACCAAACATGTAGGTGTCTCAAGCTAGGTTTCCTACCTGTCCACAAGTCATAAGGTGTCACAAGAATCGCTTTACTATGAACCCTATTAAGTAGATATGTAGATGTCTTTAATGCATAAATCCATAAATATAAAGGTACATTCGTGTAACTTAACATACTCCTAACCATATCCATAAGAGTACGATTCTACCTTTCAGCTACACCATTCTGTTATGGTGTACCGGGCATTGTATACTGTGCACAAATGCCCTAACGTTGAAGAAATTTTGCAAATGGACCTTAACATTGTCCATTCTCATCATATTTACCATAATTTTCAACGCCT
The DNA here is from genome assembly GCA_025531925.1 of Erythroxylum plowmanianum. NCBI lineage: Eukaryota > Viridiplantae > Streptophyta > Magnoliopsida > Malpighiales > Erythroxylaceae > Erythroxylum > Erythroxylum plowmanianum. The sequence goes on along the minus strand of JANVCQ010000005.1, from coordinate 20,558,702 downwards.
CTATCAGACCTTACGACTTTTACTTTTCTATCTAACTGCCTTTTTACCTTATTAATGAACACTTCAAGAATGTCCACTGATTGAGACTTTTCATGCAGTAAATAGAGATAACAATAATGTGAATAGTCATTAATAAAGGTGATAAAATACTTTTCATCACTTCAAAATGGGACATTAAAATGACCACTTATATCAATGTGTGTTAATTCAAGTAACCCAGTACTTCTTGTGGCTGAATTCTTAGATATGCGTTTGGTTTGCATCCATATACATCTCAATAAGTAAAATCTAATTGAGGTAAGATTTCACCTTTCACTAACCTCATCACCCTTTCTCTAGATATATGGCCTAACTTTTGATGCCACAATTAAGTGGAGTGTTCATTATGTGCACTACGTTTATTACCAATATTATGTTCAACATGAAAAAAGATTCATAATAATTAACATCAAGGTTGAAATGATATAAACCATCTATTAAATTACCATAACCATAATAGTACTGTCGTTTATATAAAGAAAAAAAACACCATTTCCAACATTGAAATTAAAACCTATCTAATCCAACTTACTAAGGGAAACTAAATTTCTAGCACATTCAGGAATAAAGACACTTTTCAAGATCTAGATTACAACTAGTGTCTAAGATCAATCTGTACGTCCCTATTTCTTCTATTCATGCCTTCAATCTATTACCCATATATAGGAACTCTTCAGTTCCATTTATGGTTTGGATCGAAAGGAATCCTTGTATAATATTTGACACATGAGTAGTTACACCTGAATCTAACTACCAGGTATTATTAGGCACCTTAATAAGATTTAATTCAAAGCATATTGAAAAATAGTACTTACCTTTCTTTTCGAACCAAGCCTTTCTCTTAAAGAAATCTTTCTTGAGGTGACCAACTTTCTTGTAGAAGAAACAACGCCGCTCTTTATGGATTTGACCCTCATTAACCTTCATTAGGGCTTTATCCTTCTTGTTGTTGTTCTTTCCTGGCTTTCCCTTTCTGCTATTAGCTTCTTTGTGTACTATGAAGTGAATAAAGTGTTCCTTCATTTTCTTTAATCTCCCTTTTGCCTGCACCAATATGGGCCTTAATTTCTCAAAAGTTCCAATTTTCCTTCAGAATATTGTAATTCACTTACTGACCAAATTCAGCAAGTGAGTTGATGATGAACTGTACTAGGAAGGATTCACTCACATCCATGCCCATTGATTTTAACTTTGCAGCCAGATTTGACATGCTCGTTACATGATCATAGATAGGCTATGTCCAATCAAACTTCTTAGTCATCAATTTGCTCATCAAACTTCCTACAATAGACTTGTTAGTTATGTTTGATTGTGAGTACTCTTTGATTTTCATCGTGAATTCCCTTGCATTGTTCTCATGAGGCATTGATGGCTTAACATTTTTAGCCATTGTCAATCGCATCAAAGTTTAAACTAAACCTATTAGACTTTTCCTAAGCCTTAAAATATGTCCTTTTAGCTTAGGTACTAGTCTCAGTAATGGTTGTAGGCTTCTTTGCAACTAATGCCAGGTCCTTATCCATAATACCCAACTGAAATTAGATTTGTTTAGACTAATTGACATAGTTTAGCCAGTTGAACTTGATCAAACCGTTGCCCATAGCTAACAAATTACTAGAAACTACAAATGTAAAAACAAACTCACACATTAATCTTTTGAGTATAATTAATAAATGCAGATAATAAGAAACTTTAATATATATATTGAAGTCCACCTTTGGGTGATACTTAAACATATATCCTTAATCCATGATGATGCTAACATATACATATACACACTTTGATAGACAGTTAATCATACTCAAGCTAGTATGCATGTTATCTTTGGATATACAAATATATTCACCAACTAGGTCAACAAGTCTCTTTAATGTTATTAATTATAAGCAATGATCCACCTTTGGGTGATCTTCTAGCATTATAATTAATAAACTCAATTGTTCAGTTCATCTATTATATCATTTATCAACATCATATAACATGAATAATTGAAAGAATGAATAATTAAATGTCTAAATATCTTTTCAAGCAAGGTCACTTTGGTGACTAACAAGCTTTATGTACAGTAAACATTTAATTAGCAAGTATACGTGAATTTTGGAATTTAAATTTAATGTTGAAAGATGATACTATACAGTCCAAAAACATTTTAAGGACAAAACTATAATTTTATTACCAAATTATAATAGTCCAAAACCTATAAGGACCAAAATATAACTGACCATCTTCAACCTTTTATTTTCAATTGGAAAACATAATTTCCAAAAAACTATAAATCCAAAACATATCTCATTCGTTTTTCCAGTAAAACTTATGCTTTATAAATACAATGGTAAGTCCCATGCTTTAATGGTATCCATTATTAAAACCAAGAATGACTTTTATAGATTGTCAAATTCAAAACCTTTTAGAAGACCCACGTACATGAAATCACTTTCCAAAACTTTCAACCCAAATAATTCATTCTTTACAATTATAAAGCTAAGGTCTTTCTTATGGTGGGCCTATGAACATAAACTTTTCTTTCACTTTCTTATTTTCCAAAATTTGCAATAAACAAGTAAAGCAAACATAAAACCAAAACTTTTGATCATAGGTCCCACAAAAACTTTTTTTACACCTTTATCGTACAAACTCATGCACACTCTTCTCTACACCTTTTATTCCTATTAAAGTTAACAAGTCAAGCTATAATTAATGTATATATGTACTTATATATAGTTAGTCATTGGTTACCAATTTCCTTATATAGATTATATTGTAACCTTTCATTATTTTTTTCTAAAATTAATTATTAGGGAAGAATTAATTGTTCCTCATTTGGTAGCAATGGAGGTGAGATCCTTATTTGATATTTATTTAATGGCATTTGATATTGATCTTCAAGATTGAAAACAACAATATATTATAGGTACTAGTAGAAACATTGGTCCTTGGAGATTAACTTTTACTTATTTTCAACTTATCCCTTAGAGGGATTATTGAACAATCATTGCTTCAAAAATTAATTTCTTTTTATAGGTCCATAATCACCATAAAAAATGACATCTCTCATAAAAATATTTGAATCTATTTAGATCATATTAGTAAGACCAATGAGAATATAACATATATGTATTTTAGGTCATCTTTGGATATAATATGATGAACAAGAGGTCTCCTTTGGATATAACATATATTTTATTTCTATAACATTATAGGCTACGAGAATTGTAAGCATCTACTATATGTTTGCATGGTGGTCTAGTAAGCTTGTTTCATATTATTTGGATGACAAAGTAACCTATATAAATGAGAAAAGTATTGCAAGTTCTTTTAGTGTGGTCTTACACAAAAATTTGTGCCTAATTTTCCTTATAAATAACGTATTCTAAGTTTAGAGTGTGGACCATACATAAATGAAATTTCTTTTGAGCTTGGGAACTAGAAGATGTTGCATGAGAATTGAATTTTTCATGTATAAAATTAGAGTCTATATGTTTATATGGTGACTTAAGCAATACCTTATCATTATTCACATGCTTTCCCTTTACAAAGATAATCTTAGCATTGGATGATGTACTTCCATAAGTGTAACCAATTCCATGAATTTCATTTAAACACTTTTGGACTCCAAATATGCATGTTAGTTTTTCATTTCCTAAAATCACTTAGATAATGATGCTTTGCAAATATTATTATCCTACTTCAGTGCCTTATTTATTTTAATTCTACTATGTTATATATTTCACCTTTTAATTTCTCATTCTCAATCATATATGCAGATAAGAAAGATGCTTTCTTCTTTTTCATGCTCATAAACTCCAAGTCATTCAACTAACTTATCTATAAAAGTTCAATATTATTATCATCATTATTATCAAATGAATTTAGTATTGACCATAAAGAACATACTTATCACCTCGATTTCAAATTTTGCACTATTTGAATTTCTTTATTTTCTATAGTGGCATTTGATGTCTTATTTATCTTATGATACTCTTTCTCCTTCTTCTCACTTTTTCTTTCTTTTCCACTATATTTTTAAGTACTTTCACACAATGACACATTATTTAGTACAGAGTGAACCAACAAGAAAATGTATTGTCTTATTTTCCAATGCATTCAATTTCTCATCATTGACATGTCATTCATTTTTCTCTACAATCTCCTATAAATCAAAAATTTCAAACCATAAGAAAACATTTTTCCTAATTTTTCAAAGAAAGTACCAATTTCCTTAAAAAATGGAACATTATTAATTTTTTAGCACTGTTGACTAAAAACAAATATTAATTTAATTTCTCTCTTTACTCAAATTTCAATAGACACCTACATGTGATGAATGAAAATTATTTTGATTTTAATTATTAGTTATCTACTGACATATAAAAGGGGAGTAAATAATATATGTACACTTTATGGTTCATTTGATATTGTAAGGAATGAATTGCATACTCTAATGAATATATTATGACACTTGATTGGTAATAAAAGACTATGAGGAGTTACTGGAGTGAGGATTGACGTCTCTTGATTTATTTTTTATTGCAATACTTATCCCTCTACTCCCATGTTGCTCTGACCTCTCTCTACTAAATTTATTATCTTGCCTATGTTTTTTCTCGTTAGTTTCCTCCTCAATCTTCTTCCCATTAGTTTCCTCTTTGGTCTTTTTCTTGCATACCTCCTCTAGTACTATTTTCCTTTTTAGGGTCTTCCCTATTACTGTTGTAGCTGATGTGTTGGGATCCGATCTCGGAACCGGATCCCAACCGAAAAAGCAGAAAGCAAAAAAACGAAAGGAACGGTGAATCGAAAGGTGAAATACAACTCAAACGAACAGATCGACAAATCGGAGCACAAATTGCGGAAGTGAAATCAAAGTAAATGCGTGCGGAACGGAATATGATCGGAAACAAATGAACGGATCGCGAAGCGAAACGAATACGAAGCTAGTCGGATCGAATACAAGGTAGCGGAATTGAAACACAAAGCGAAAATCGGATTGAACAAACGGATCAAA
>JANVCQ010000005.1:20506277-20516360 GCA_025531925.1 Erythroxylum plowmanianum | reverse complement strand
GGATAAGAACATAGCGATGCCTTGCCACCTTATAACCTTCATTGACACTAAAAATTTCAAGTAGAGAGTTGAGTTGCTCGAAACTAGCCGCATGGGTGTTCTCTCGATTTGCAATCCAAGATATTCTGCAATTCAAGTCATGAATTCCCAAACTACTATTTTACCTTTGCTGGTGGTCTCTAGTTTGAAAGTTGAGGCATGAGATATCTAAATTTAGCTCTTGTGGTGAAGACGAGGAAACTTTGGGTTGTTTCATTCTTGGAAGCATATCTGGTTACGTTGGTATAAGCAGCGAGTGTTCTTCTGCTAGGTTGGTGTAATGGATGCACGGGCATGCATTGTGTAGAGGAACATGACACATGGGCATGCGTTGTGCTGAGGGAGGTGACACACGGACATGCGATGTTGAATGGATCGGCAATAAGGGTAGCATGGCTATGCGTTGGTCAAGGTTTGGGGGTACAGTTATGCGCTTGCCAAAGTTTGGGGGCATGGATGTGGACCTGTGCAGTGCGGTGTGGTCTGATGCGGCAGGGTGCAAGAATGTGTAGTGCGGTGTAAAGCAGTTGGCTGGGTGCGAGGGTGTGCACGGGTGTGTAAGAGAGAAGAAGATGGTGGAGACTGAGACTACAACTGCGTTGGTGAAGGCTAAAGAATTGGAGATTACAACACAGATTTAAAAGAAAGAAAAACAAAAGAACAAAAATTAGGGTGACCTATCTAAAAGGAGTGACTCTCTCAATCACACTGTGACTTCAATTTAGTCACACCGTTCCCTTTTTTAATAAAGAGAAAATTATTTAAAAAATAAAAATTAAAAAACATAAGTTGTCATGTAATAGGAATAAAAAGGAACAAAATAAAAATTATACGGATTGCCTCTCATTAAACGCTTCTTTAATATCTTACAACTGGACGACCTAAATAGTCATTCTTGAAGTGGATTGCTCAAACCGATGGATTCTACGATTTTCTTCTCAATTGCTCCTTCCAAATGTGGTTTCACCCGGTGGCCATTCACCTTAAAGATTTCTTTTGTTCTCGGGTTTTTCAATTCCACTACTCCAAAGGGAAAGACCTTGATTACTTTAAGTATCTTTCGTTCTACTTCCCATTTTTGTTTTAGTTTTCTCTTCCATATTCAATAGAAAACTTGCTTGTTTGACTTTTGGTTCATACTTTTCTGGTTAATTTTTTTATTTTCATAACTTATAAAAATTATAAAAATTATTTTATTTTCTAATTTTATTTTTATTATAATATGACTTACTATTGACCAAATATATAATTATTTAATATTAATTCTTAGTAAAGAACTATGACTAGTATAATTAAATAATATAATATAATTTGATTTTGTAATTAATTTAATTTTTGAAAATAAATATTCTTTTAAAGAAATATCACAAAATACAAATTCCAAATAATATTTATTTTTATAATTAAAAATATATTTATAAATAATTATTAATTTATAAATATATAGATTTTTACTTTTTAATTATTTATTTTAATAAATATAGTAAGTTTATTATTAATTATTACTAGAAGAGATTAAAATAAAATTAATTCAATAAATTAATAAATTAACTTATTTTTAATTAATTAATTAATTATTTAATTATTATCAATAATAACTTTGTGACTAAATTGATCTTAATAAATAAATTGTTTTTATTTTTATTTAAAAATATGTATTAAATTAAGAAATCAAAATAAAAATCACAATTGAAATATACAAATAGAATCAAAAGACTTCTTAATATTTATAATTTTAATTAAAAATAAAGTGAACAAATCAGAATAAAAGTTATAGGTCTTGTTTGACAATTAGTGGATTATATTAGCTGTTAGTTGATTCTATCAATGATTAGCTAATAACCAATTAATATAGTTGATTTAATCTGTGGATAATATCAACTGTTTATTTAAATATGTTTGATAAAATTAACTATTTAATATTAGCTGTTTATTTGTAAAATTACTTATGAGGGTATGACTTAAAAAAGATTTATAAGAATATAAGTATTAGCTATTTATATCTTAGTATTTCTTTGAATATTCTTATAAAAATTTATATAGAATAAAAAAATTTAACATTATCATTTTCTCCAATATTTTCTATCGAGTTTTAAAAATATCAAAAACCCTCTCTATATAACTCTTTAATGATGAATGAGCTCGATTTAAACCTTTTCGAGATTCTCTTGAATTTTCATCACAAATGGTCAACTGAAGAACTTGAGAGATTGCTACAATACCACTAAAAATGAGTTCGGTTAGATCACATCGGGAATTTTTTTTTTCTCAAATGCAGGACAAATGAGCTTAATATAAAATTGGGTCTATAAAAATGATATCGATTTAATTTCTAATTTAAGGAAATATAATTTTTGTTATTTTAATTTTAATTTTTTAATTTTTAAAAATAGAAAATGTATTTTTAATATATTAAATTAAAATAAAATTATTTTGAAAAATTGTTTATATTAATCTCTTAAAATTTAAACTTAGATAAAAATAATTAATTTAAATTTTACTTGTTAATTTTAGATTAAATTGAATTGAATTAAATACAATATACAACTGAAAATAATATTATATACTAAATATTGATATAAAAAGGGATCTAAATATTGAGTCTATACAGAAGTAATTAATATAATATAATTAGAGATTAAAATTTAAAAGTATTTAATTTTTTGAAAAATTTAATTCAATATTAAATATTTTTAAATTTTAATTTAATAATTAAAATTTTAAAATTTGAATAAATTAAGTCAAATTTATATCTTTATCTTTATTTTTATCTATTTATATCTCTATCTCTATTTTTTTGAGTAATTTCTAATAACTTTTGGATATAATAGCCTTTTATTTCCTTAATTTTTTAGCTTTTGAAGAAAAATGCTTCTTATAGCAACGTTTTCAAAATCAGCGGAATGAGTTTAACTCGTCAACTCAATCAACTGATTATTAAATATAATTATCAACGGTTTAATATGGTCAAACAATTAAAACCTTTTAATCTGCTAAAAAATGAGTGATAAATTATTTAAAAGTAAAATTTTGCTTGAACACTATAGAATAAAATTAATAACAAAGCTTTGGAATAAATAAGCATAATTAGCATTAAACCAAAACCAGTGAAACAAAAAGGCATGCAGTCAAAGCTGTGATCCTGCTAGGAGCTTCGGTCCTCGGAGCAAAGTTCCTGGTAATGAAGTGTAAAGGACATTTAATAATTTTTTCTTTCATTGTAAGTTCCTGGTAATGAAGTGTAAAGGACAATTAATATGAAATAAAAGTCAATAGTCAATACAAAATATCGATGCAGTGCTATAAAAGAACGGAAGAAATGAACCAAATTTAAAAGCGAGTTTGAGGTCCGGTTCAGAGAAAGAGAGAGAGTAATAAAAGTCTGAGGCAGGAAAGGGCGTGTTTGTAAAAATTCTGACTTGACCCATCTTTTTCTGCTTCTGTGGATCTCTTCTGTCAGCCATTATAAAATTGTCTCTAAGATTGTGTTTGAGATTTTCTCGGTCTCCTTCTCGCTCCCTCTACCATTTTAAGTCTGGATATTTCTTTCTGTCTGGTACACTGTTAGATCTCCTTCTTCGTCTTCGTGCTGGGTTGTTCTTTGATTTTTCTTTCTCTGCTTAAATTTTAGGATTTGGTGAACAAATTTGAGTTCTTTCCTTCAGTTTACTCATTCTCCTTTCTGGGATTTTACAGATCTTTGATGTGTTGTGGTTAAGCTAAGAGGGCGAGTTGTTCAGCTTTGACTTTTTGATTATCTGCAATCACTTGGGCAGGTTTGTTCACTATTTTATGATTTATACTTTAGATTTCGAGAGCTTTTTTTAAAAAATGTATTTTGACATAATGGTCTACACAATATGTAATTGAAAACTGGTTAACTTTTTCTAAAGAAGGTAACAACTACTAGACTACTGATGATGTACAAAGAATGGAAATTCATGATGAAGAAGAGAGAACTAGCAGCGGTTAATTCAAATTTTGTTTCATGCTTGATGATGAGGGTGATAAGAGCATTTCAAGATTCTGTTCGGAAAAGATGGGATGTTTTGACACTTTTGTTTACCATTATTTGCATACGGCATGTTTTTGAGAGAAACAAGTTCTCTGCTTTATTCTACATTGTATTCAACATATAGGCCTTTTCCTTCTTGGACCTCGCTTTTAACTGAAATTATACTTGAAGGAAAAGGACTTCTAGTTCGTGTTTGTATAACATTTGTTTATACCAGCTAGAGATTCTTATTTAGAAAGAATGTCTCTACTTTTTTACATGGTGGCGCTTTTCAAAAACTTATTCGATAACTAGAACCCGAGGTAGCTTTCTCGTTGAAAATTAGGTATAAAGACTTAGAAAGGTGATACTAGAATGAAGCGCAAAGAAAAGTGCTGCTGTTGAATAATTTCGACTAGTCACATTGAAGAGCCTTTTACCGTTTTGCTCTCTTTCCCTACTCGTCACTCATTTTTCTGTATGTGTCCTTTTTTTAAACCTTTAATGTCTGCCTTTCTCTTTGGTTATTGCGTGCTAAAGCAACTTTTAATATATGGACAGGCACATGCACTTGGGATTTGAAAATAGTTCATAAGAAATTTTGATAGCAACTTCCGTTTTATTTGCTGTCATATCTGGCTGGAAGATGTCATTCCGCAGCATAGTTCGTGATGTTAGGGATAGTATTGGGAGCTTATCTAGGCGGAACTTTGACTTAAGGTTGAGTGGTCATTGCAGAGGAAAATCTCATGGTTGTCTAAACAGTGTCCATGATGAACTTCTTGTGATCCAGAATAGTAGATGGGCAAGCCTTCCTCCCGAATTACTTTATGATGTAATAAGAAGGCTTGAGGAGAGTGAGAGTACATGGCCTGCTCGAAAGCATGTTGTTGCGTGTGCTGCTGTTTGTAGATCATGGAGGGTTATGTGCAAAGAAATTGTTAAGAGTCCTGAGTTCTGCGGGAAACTTACCTTTCCAGTCTCTTTGAAACAGGTCTGGCTTTTTGGTTCTTTTCCATGACCCTTGAGACAAGCTCTCTGTATCTTTTACATTAATCATCTAAGTTCTTTTAAGCAGAACAATTTCCTTAGATGTTAAACGGTAGTCATTCTAATTTTTCTATGTGTAACTTCAGCCTGGACCACGTGATGGAAGCATCCAATGCTTCATTAAAAGGGACAAATCTAATTTGACATATCACCTTTTTCTGTGTCTTAGCCCTGGTAAGCATCTCTCGGGCTGTTTAAGGGTCTTCATAAGTTTTTTTTACATTAAAAGGGGTTGATTATTTTTCGTTGTTTCATTTTTATTTGATTTTATGCAAGACTCATTCCATCAGAAATTGTGTAACTAAGATATAATAAGATTGAATTTCAAGATTCTCATTGCATAAATTTTATTTAACGTGACTACATATTAATGAGCCCGTGTGCATTAAATGGTAGTTCTATTAATTTTGGACATAAGATGTAGATCAATCGGGTATTTCTTTATCGTTAATAATCTCCTTGTACATGTCATATCTTAGTGGCAAATTATTGGTAGTGTCTGGAAAGTTAACTTAGTGTTGTGCATATCATTGCTTGATATTTAACTTGAAAGTTACAGCTGGCCTCATACTTCTATAGTCCTTACTCATGGACATCTAACTTTTATCAACTTTAGGTTTCCTATTCTGGTTGTTCAGACTTTCCTGTTAGTGTTATTTGTTTCCTAGCATAGAAAGGGAACTGTTGTATTTTCTCTGCACAAATTGCCATGCTTTAGCTTTTTGCATGAAAGTCTTCCAAATGCAGAAACAAAAAGTACAATAGCAAAGCATCTAATAATTAAGCTGGAAAAACAGTTTTCTTGACAGTTTTAATGTCACAGATAATTGCCAAGTATGCCATATCATTCTTGAACATACTGTTTTTGAGTGGATTGGCCAAGTTTTTTCTGGTTCGTAATGAGATTCCTAATCTGGATCATTGGTATTCTTTGAAGTCTTTGTATAATTTCTGAAGTATAACTTTGATTCCTATTTATGGGAGGCTTAAAGTTTATTTATTGATTATCAATGTTGGTTGACAACTCCAAAAACTTGTTCCTGTTGCAGTCCTTCTGATACAGTTTCTTGTTCTATTCTTCCATGTTGCAGTTTTACTTGTTGAAAATGGTAAATTTCTCCTTTCTGCGAAAAGGAACCGGCGCACTACTTGCACAGAGTACATAATCTCAATGGATGCTGACAACATTTCAAGATCCAGCAACACATATATTGGAAAACTTAGGTAAGCATAAATAACAAGACAATGCTTACAAGAGTTACTCAGATGATCTCTAACTTTTGATAAAGGATGTTGGTAATCATAATTATGGCTTGTTCACGATGTTTAATCTATTGAAGGGATTTCATGCTAACCCTTTGTAGAAGAGGATCAAGCCTAAACAATTAACTGTAAAGCTTATGTCATATCATAGGATTTTTTTTTCCTTAAAAGTTTTATTTAGATGATCAAAGCTGTTCTTATTTGGAATTAAAAGATATTTGCATCATCTTTACCAGGAGTCTATTCTTATCTTTTAGCTAGTTTTACATAAATGCTGCTGTTTGTTATCCTATTTTTTCTATGCATCAATAGCTTTTCATCTTAAGCTGGGATGTTATCTTGCAATGCAGATCGAACTTCTTGGGTACAAAATTTATAATTTATGACACACAACCTCCATTCACTTCTGCCCATATTCCTGCTCCTGGGCAAACGAGCCGGAGATTTTATTCCAAAAAGGTGTCCCCAAAAGTACCATCTGCGGCCTACAACATAGCCCAGATAGCATATGAATTAAATGTGCTAGGGACAAGAGGCCCTCGAAGAATGCACTGTGTTATGCATTCCATCCCAGCATCAGCCCTGGATGCTGGTGGCACTGTTCCTGGCCAACCAGAGATTCTTCCCTGCTCCCTCGAAGACTCATTTTGTAGCATTTCATTCACGAAATCTCTTGACCACCCTGTTGAATTTAGCAGCTCAAGATTTTCTGAGATTAGTGTAGTTCATGACGATGATGAGGATGGCAAAATGAGACCCTTCGTTCTTAAAAACAAGCCCCCAAGATGGCATGAACAATTACAGTGTTGGTGCCTTAACTTCCGGGGGCGGGTGACTGTAGCCTCTGTTAAGAATTTTCAGTTAATTGCTGCCACCCAGCCAGCTGCTGGTGCTCCAACCCCATCTCAGCCTGCGCCTCCAGAGCATGATAAGATTATTCTACAGTTTGGTAAAGTTGGCAAAGATATGTTTACAATGGACTATAGGTATCCTCTATCTGCTTTTCAGGCTTTTGCAATCTGTCTGAGCAGTTTTGATACCAAACTGGCCTGTGAATAGAATTTAAAAATGTGAAATTGGTAAGGAAAAGCAAAGGAACTCCTATGAAAGGATAGGCTTTTCATTTCATGTTAATTTCTTTGTTTTCTTTCATCACTCTCCCCCTCTTTTTTTTATGTCAAGATAAGGATAGGAAATGGGTGGTGCCCTCGTATCAGCAAGACTCATCTTTAAATTCTTGTCGCAAATTCATAAGTTTCAAACTAATGTAATATCTGATTATTTTAGTTTTCTGTTTATCCCTTTCCATTGTTTACTTAGATACCAGTCTATAGCCTATGGCCCCTTGATGGGTAACCATTAACCTATTAAGAAGAGCTGTGGTGTACGATCCTCACTCCTCAACATGAAGTACTAGTATAACCCATAATTAATTTTTGTTTATCAGCTATAGTAACAATGAATAATAATGAGAATGAAAGAAGACATATCAAACTGAAATGGTAATTAAAGTTTTCTTTTTTCAATATTATGTTATTTTCTATGTTTGTTCATAGTTAGGATTTATTAAAAAAATAGAGAATTTGTGTATGGAAAAAGATTTTTTGGCACTAATATTTTTTTAACAATGAGATTAGAAAGTCATTCAAGATAAAAGTAAGGATGCAGACTGGTAGCTTAGTATGAGCTAACATATTACTTAGTGTCATACTTTGTTATCTTCTCGACCATCTTAATGTCATAGACAGCTATTAGAAGGGAAGACGGGAGATCTTATCCAGAAAAAAAGGCCCCTAACGTTCAATTTTCTTTCAAGTTCGAGTTTCCAATTCTTTTTTTGACCGGTAATGATTGTGCTTAGCGCATATTATTAAGATCCATTGCTAAAACGTAGAACAAAAAAGGACATATCTCCCATTTAAAACCAGACATAGAATTAACTGCCCTAGTTATTGTATGAGCAACTTGATTTGCTGACTTTCTAACAAACGCAAAAGAGATTTACGATAGCTCATGGATGAGAGCTTTATAATCCTGAATAATCATTGAAAAATATGAAGAAAATATATGCATACATGTCAAAAATTTGGTAACGACCTGACAATCCGTTTCCACGTATATTGGGAAAAAAGATAAAGATTTGATCCAGCTCAAAGCTTCCCGAAAACAGAGTGCTTCGCCTACTTGTGGATCTCTCTAACCTGGGAATGTCAACAATTTACCAGTACAATTTTGCCCTTGAGAGTTGCGGATAATCATACCAAGGCCATAATACTCATTCTCCAACAAAGCAACATCAACGTTACACTTAAACTGATTTGGAGCTGGAGCCGCCCAACAAGCTGGAGGGCGTGCATTTCGTGGTATGAGAGCAGCAGTTGATGCCTTTGCTGCCTTCCATTCAGAGAGTGTCGTCCGTGCTCGACTTAGGATGAAATGATGGGGATGAACACTCGACGTCCACACTACTTCATTGCGATAAAGCCACAGACTCCATATTAACATAAAAATCTCCTCCTGGTGTGATCGTGGGAAAGACGTGACCATACTTGTAAGCCATTCATGCAAAGAGGAAATAGCGTGCCAGCCCACATTCGATAGAAGCTAAACGGATTGGGCAAATTCATAGTTATAAAAAACATGTAATGCTGTTTATGGAGTCTTAACGCAAATAGGACATATGTCATCTAAAAGCATATGCCGCCTTCTTAAGATGGCTCTGCATGGAAGGATATTACGTATAAGACGCCAAAAAAGAATCTGTACTTTACCTAGGACTTGAACTTTTCAGATTTTTTCCCATGGAAAGCCAGCAACACTAAAATTTTCATTAGATGTCTCGGTGCTAAGTCTATATCTGTCTTTGACTTGGTATTCACCTTTCCTATTTTTTGTCCATACCCAATCATTCGAATTAATCGAGAAACCCAAAGGAATTTGTAAAATGAGGTTTGCATCTCGTGGGCTAAAGGAATTGCGAATCAAAGGTTCATTCCATTGGGGTCCTACCATGAGATCGGCAATCGTATTCAAGTTCCGGTCTTCCAAGAATTTCGTCTGAATAGTAGGATCCCTATCATCCATTAACCAGGAATCCCTCCATATATTAATGGTAACACCATCACTAACGCGCTTTCGACATCCCCGAAGTAAGATGGGCCGTGCTTGACATATACTTCGCCAAATCTGGCTTGGGTTGTTGCCGAGAGGTGCTGTGAAAAACTCAAAATTTGGGAAGTATATGGCCTTTAGGATTTTTGCGGCAAAAGAATTGGGGTATTTAATCAACCTCCATCCTTGTTTTGCTAGTAAAGCAAGGTTAAATTGTCTCAAGTTACGATATCCTAAGCCTCAATAAACCTTTGGAATTGCGAGACGTCTCCACCGAAACCACTTGATACCATTGTTATCTATACCTCCATTGTGCCAAAAGAAACTATTCATTAAAGTTTCTAAGTACTTACATGTATTGACGGGTAGTAGGACAAGGGATATGATGTAGTTTGGCATAGCTTGCTCCACCGTTCTCAATAAAATACCCTTGCCTGCTTTTGATAATAGTTTTGCTTTCCATCCCTGCAACCACTTTGTTAATTTTTTCACCACATACAGAAACACCTATCTTTTATTTCGTCCAATAACAGATGGTATTACCAAGTAGCTATTATGACCTTCCTGCTCATTAACACCTAAAATCTGACAAACTGAGCTTCTGATTGTCTCTTCTGTATTAGGGG
>JANVCQ010000005.1:20486703-20506177 GCA_025531925.1 Erythroxylum plowmanianum | reverse complement strand
CAATACACACACACACACGTGCAAATACTATAGTGTCCTCAATGTGATAAGAAAATAAAAAATAAGGACAAAGAATGCAAACAAGGACAAAGATTAAAACAAAAAAACAAGTAATAAAAATAATAAAAAGAATAAGGATAGAAATACAATATTAAGATAGGGGTGGGGGCTGTCCAAAGCAAGCATTCAAAATGGCCATAAACATTCTGATCTCTATCACACTAGCCTCAATGTTATGAAGCCTCTCGTTTGTCCATCGTCAAATGCTATTAATTGGTTTAACAGTGATTGGTACTCTATAAAAGTAGATGGAGAAGTCAGATGAATGGTTTAGGGCTGCAGAACATCATCTTCTTCTGCAGCTTCCACTTCTGCAACTTGAGCTTGCTTGCTACTCGAAGCTTCCCCCGTGTCATCATAGATAAGAACATAGCCATCGCCTTATAGCCTGATAACCTTCATCAACACCAAGGATTTCAAGTTAAGATTCGAGTTGCCCAAAACTAGCAGCATTGGTGTTCTCTCAATTAGTAGGCCAAAATGTTCTGCAATTTGGGTCATGAATGCTCCAACTACTATTTTATCTACACTAGATTGAGCCACTTCAATTAAATGCACATCTAACCAAATCCCAGCATTTAAAGGCTTGGCATGTACCATACACCACAAAATAAATGATTTAGTATTGGAAACTGCCCCATTGCTATCTCCTTTACCAAATAGTGTAAAAGTTAAGAAAACGATTGAGATAGCAAAGGGTAGGGTCCACGATGGTAGATGATTTAGACCAACTAGGGGAAAACACTTTCCTTGAAGTGGTCACCTGGGACCAAAATTCACTAGCCATAAAATCCTCAGGATATTTATATAAATGACTATTTGGAAAACCAAAAATAGCATTCAGCACTTCTAAAGTGATCACATGATGTGCATTCATCAATCAAAATTTAAGACTACACATAGTGTCCCTAGCAGTAGTTTCATGAACTTCTTCTAAAGTGGTCAGAAACTCTAATGTCAATACCACATAAGAAATTTTTTCTAAATTTTAAAAAAATTCCCAACCTACATTTCGAAACAACTCATGGACTCAATCAAATATTCATAATTCAACAAGTGCTTGAGAATCTAAAAATCTATTTGGAATAATTTGATGATCCTTAAGAAAGGCATGCCTTTGCTAGTGCTCTCTAATTTGAAAGTTAAGGCATAGGATACCAGAATTTGGGAATAGTTGATCGTGTGGTAAAGACGAGGAAACTCTGGGTTATCTCATTCTTGGAGGCATATCTGGCTACATCGATAGAGGTAGTGTGGGTGTGCTTCTGCTAGGTTGGTGGTGCTCGCAAGCATGCATTGGTATTGATTAAAGAAGATCACACGAGCGTGGGTTGGTGTTGATTAGAGAAAATATAGCTAGGAGGTGCATCGGTGCTGAGTGCAGTAGTTGTAAAGGGTGACACATGGGCGTGTGTTGTTGGGAGAGGAGTGCGGCACAGTGGTTGTAGGGGGTGGTCTAAGAAAGGAGCGAAGACTGCAAGGGGGAATGTCGAAACAAATCTAAAAACAAGGAAAAAAATGAAGATAAGTGAAACTAGATACTGGGGGTATTTAAAATGCATTGGGGCAGGAGAGTAATGAATGTGACTCTCCTAGTCACATATGTGACTCCCCAATCATGGGTGTGACTCCCCAATTCATGGGTGTGACTCTTTTTTTAATAAATTTTATCAAGATAAGAAAAAAAAATTAAATAAAAAACACATAAAGAGTCACATAATAAAAGATAAAAATTATATGGGTTGCCTCTCATTAAGTGCTTCTTTAATGTCTTGTCACTGAACAGTCCAAATAGTCAAGCTTGAAGTGGATTGCTTCAATTGATGGATTCTTTAGTTTTCTTCTCAGTTGCTCCTTCCAAATATGGTTTCACCCGTTAGCCATTCACCTTAAAGGTTTCCTTTATTTGCGGATTCTCCAATTCCACGACTCTATATGGAAAGACCTTGATTACTTCAAATGGCCCATTCCACTTTGAATTCAACTTGACTTGAAACAAATACAAACAAGAATTATACAACATAAATTTTATTCCAAGTATGAGGAACCTACTTGCAAGACCCTTATCATAAAGGTGTTTTGTTCTTTCCTTGTAAATTTTGGAATTCTCATAAGCCTCACTTCGGAGTTCATCCAATTTTGAAATTTAAAGCAAACACTCCTATCCTTAATCATCCAGATTCAGGTTAACCATTTTGATTGCCCACAGTGCCTTATGCTCAACCTTAACTGGTAAATGGTAGGCCATCCTAAAAACAAATCGATAAAGGCTCATTCCTAAGATTTTTGTAAGCCATGTGATATGCCTATAATGCATCATTTAACATTGTTGACCAATCCTTCTGTGATGGGCGCACAGTCTTCTCCAAAATCCCCTTAATATGTTTGCTAATTGTTTCCACTTGTCCAAAAGTTTGTGGATGGTAGGGAGTCTCCACCTTGTGAGTTGTGGCATATTTCTTCAAGAGCTTCTCAAAAAGCTTATTACAAAAATGACTTCGTCCATCACTTATGATTGCCTGCGGAATCCTGAACCTACTAAAAAATTTTCATTAAAAAATTTAACAAAACATTAGCATCATTACTTTGGATGGTTACTGCTTCTACCCATTTAGACAACTAATCAACTGCAATAAGTATATATTCAAGTCCACAAGATTTAGGAAATAGACCCATAAAATCAATACCCCAAATATTGAATAATTCAAATTTTAATTAGCTAGTTAAGGGCATTTCATTTCTTCAACTTATGTTCCTAGTTCGTTGGCATTTATAACATTTCATGTAGAAGAAATTAGCATCCCTAAATAAGATGGGCCAATACAAATTGCTTTGAAAAATTTTAGAAGCAGTTTTTCACCCTCCAAAATAGCCTCCATAGTGGAGTTCATCGCAAAAGGTCAAGACACTTACCTCCTCATCCTCTGGAATGCACCTCTAAATGATTTCATCCTTGCAAATCTGTTAAAGGTACGGATCATCCCAAAAGTAGTACCTGCTTAAGTGAAGGAATCTTTTCCTTTATTAAGAAGTCATGTTAGATCTCAAAATGCCACATGCAAGATAATTCACATAGTCAACATGCCAAGGCACTTTAGTTACAACAAATAACTACTCATCAAGAAAGTTCTCAACAATTGCATAATTCTTTTATTGTTCAAGAGTTTCCAAAACTTTTGTAATAACAAAATCCATTTAATGAACCATAGTTTTACATGCGTTTTGGTCAAAGGATATCTAAAAGTTATATGATCATGCTGGATTATGATATTTGACCCTAATAAATAAGGTCTAAATTTTTCCAATGCTAAAATCACAACCAACAATTCTTTCTCAGTGGTTGTGTAATTTAGTTGTACATCATTCAAAGTTAAGCTAGCATAATAAATTACACATAAAGATTTATCAACTTTTTAGCCTAAAATAGCTTCTATAGTAAAATCAGAAGCATCATATATAATTTCAAAAGGTAAAAACCAATCAGGAGTCACAACAATCGGTATAGAGAATAATTTTCTTAAAGAACATTACAGGCCTTAAAGCATTCCTCATTAAATTCAAAATGGACATCTTTTGCTAATAGTTCGTATAAAGGAAGACGTATCTTAGAAAAATCTTTGATAAATCTCCTATAAAATCCAACATGTCCTAGAAATCTTCAAATACCTTTGATTGAAGTAGGTGGCGAAAGTTTATCTATAACTTCAATTTTAGCCTTGTCAACCTTGATTACCCTTTTTAATACAACATGACCTAGGACGGTTCCTTGTTTCACCATAAAATGACTCTTTTCCTAACTTTAAGTCAAATTGTATTCAATACATCTTTCAAGCACATGAGTTAACTTATTTAGGCAATCATCAAAAGAGGTACCAAAGATTGAGAAATCATCCATAAATACCTCAATAAAGTCCTTGATCATTTATGAGAAAATGGAAGGCATGCAGCTTTGAAATGTTTAGGCACATTATGTAGCCCCAATGGCATCCTCCTGAAAGCAAATACCCAAATGGACAAGTGAATGTCATCTTTGCTTAGTCCTTAAGAGCAATCGGTATCTGGTAATAACCTGAAAGACCATCAAGAAATCAATAAAACTTATGTCTAGAAAGTTTATCCAACATTTGATCAATAAAAGTGAGAGGAAAATAGTCCTTTTTGGTGGTCGCACTCAATTTCCTTTAATCAATACACATTCTCCATCCAATAGTAGTCTTAGTAGGCAACAACTCATTGTTATCATTTCGAATAACACAACTGGATTTTTTCAGAGCCACTTACACTGGGCTCACCTACTCACTATCCGTAATTAGATAAATCACTCCCTCATCAAGTAGTTTCAAAACTTCCTTCTTGACTAACTCCCATATATTAGGATTGATTTTTCTTTAGGTCTCTCTCACTGGTTTAGCCTCCTCTTTTAAAATAATCCTGTACATGCACATGGAGGAACTAATTCTCTTAGTGTCACTCAAACTCCATCCTATGGCCTTTTTCAATCTTTTCATCTCATTCAAAGTTCTTTCCTCTTGATCAGCATCTAAAGTAGATACAAAAATGGTCGGATATGTTTCCCTTTCACCTAAAAACACATACTTTAAATTTTTAGGTACCTCCTTTAGTTATATTTTTGGTGGGATTGCATTATTCTCTTTATTGGAGGTTGTCTCTTATAATATTCCAAGTTCTCCTCCTATAAAACCATCTAGCAACTGGTAGTACTTGTCAAACTTTTAACCAAGTCTAACTCCCTCATTTCTTCTTCCTACAAGGCAAGAGAACACTCCTCATAAACAACATTAATAAGAATAGGTTTAACATCAAAGATTGAAAATAATATTGTTTCTCTTAAGACAGTCATGGTCAATTTCCCATTCTTCACATCAATCAAAGTGTTGGTGGTAGCTATAAAAGGTCTCTCAAGGAGTATGACGTGCTCCTTTTCTTGCTCCTTTGTTTCCCCCATATCTAAAACCATAAAATATATGGGTACAATCAATCTTCCAACCTTCACTAACACATCTTCCATTATTCCTTAAGGATAATGGATTGACCTATCAACTAATTACAAGCACATATTGGTAGGTCTTAATTGTCCTAGTTCCAATTTCACATAAATAGAATGAGGCATTAGGTTTGTACTTGCTCCTAGGTCAAGCATACATTTAACCTTCTCACCATTACCCATTGATACCTTCATGATGAAACTCCCTGGATCTTTCAATTTGGATGGAAACTACTGCTAAAGGATCGCATTTGCTACTTCTAAAACTTTCACCTTCTTATTTGGTGTAAACTTCCATTTTTGGGTGCTTAGTTCCTTGAAAAACTTCTCATAGACTGCAATGTTCCTAGTCATATCTATCAATGTCAAATTAATATTAACTTTAGAAAGCATGTTATAAAGATCAAAAAGTTGCTCATCTTGTTTCAAGTCTTTAAGGAGGCTTGGAGATGGAATTGGTGGTTTGTAAAGATCTGTCTCCCTACGCAGTCTTGGTCATTCATTACCCTTAGTTGCATACTGAGTTTTTTACCTCTATGAATGTGACTTAAAAAGTCATTCCTATTGCTTTCCTCATTTGTCCCATCTTTTCTTTTGATGAGGCTCTCCTCTTCTTGATCACCTAAATCAAACATGTTAGAGAGCCTTGGCATATTTAGGTTTTCTAGGTAACTTTCCACTTTGATTGCCTTTTATTTAAGTGGTGAGTCTAGCTAACTTTCCTTTTTTATTGCCTTTTATTTGAGGAGTGAGTTACCCCACTTGAGTCTCAACCCTCTTTATAGAAGCTTCCAATGAATCAAATCTCTTATTGTTTATCTCTTAATTCTGAGCGATCACTTGAATGAATGCATTCAGGTTTTCCTCTAAAGAAGGCTTTCTGGGTATGTTATGACTTGAAACTTTCCCTTGGCACTGATTCTACCTTTTAAAATTACGATATGGTGGTTGGGGGTACATTGGTGGATTGCTAGGCTTCCAAGAAAAATTGGGATGGTTTCTCTAACCAGAATTGTAGGAGTTTGAATATGGATCATTACACACCCTCGACTGAAAAACATTAAGTGAATTTACTTGTTCTTCTTCACCTGTAAAAGATTCAAAAGAATATGAATAAACATTAGCTCCATAACCAAAAGTTCCATATGCACCATATACGTCATGATTTAGAACATCTTCGGATTGTCTCATGGTTAACATTTTCACATGCTTTGTAAGCTTCACCAATTGCATTGCCATTTCTTGATTTGAGCTCACTTCATAAACTCCAGCTTTTCTCCCTCTCACACTATTTTGTTGAGAATTGTCCATCAATATTTTGAAGATCTCATATGTTTCTTCAACAGTCTTCTCTCCCACAGCTCCTCCCGCTGCATTGTCCACCGTGTGCTGACATTGTTGTATCAATCCATCATAAAAGAACTGGTTCTACATGTGGAGTGGAAAATGATGGTGTGAACATTGTATTAGCAAAATTTTAAAGCATTCCAACACCTCATGGAATGGCTCTCCCTCCATCTGAGTGAAGGTAGCTATCTTTGTCTACAACTCAGAAGTCTTCTGGTGGGAATAGAATTTTCCCATGAATTTGTTGTACACTTCCTCCCACATAGTCAACGAATCAGATGGAAGGGTCATCAACCATGCCCAGGCTCGATCCTTCAATATATATAGGAAACATCTCATTTTGAGTTGGTCTTCATCCAAGCCATCTAAAATAAACATCTAAAGAGTGGTATAGAACTCCCGAATAAAGTTTAAAGGATCTTTATTGGGAACACTATAGAAAGATGGCAGCATGTTGTAAAGGATGCTCTTCAGCTAATAGTTTCTAGCTGCCTCTCTCATATGCATGCATGAAGTGGCAGTATCAATTACTGGTCTGGCATACTCCTTCATTACTGGCTACCTTTCACCCAGCTCTTGATCTTCTAGTTTAGGTTCTTCGAGATTGTCTTCAAAATCCCTTTGAGGTTTTCTTATCTAATGTATATTGTCAATAAAGGGAGCAAGTTCACCTTCCCTTGTATAAACCAAATAAAAACAATAGTGAATTAATAATAAAATTACTATAACAACTCAATGAAATAACACAACAAAGATATGTGCATGAACAGACAAAACAATCGATAAAACAATCAAAATTAAATTAAGCGCAAAAACTAAACACCTCCTGACAATAGCACTAAAAACTTATTATATGAAGTGGGAAACTCTTGAGAATTAACTTCACTAATTTAATCTCCTATGCATGACTAAGGGGAAATGATTGGATAGGTATCCTACTAAAATTATCAATTGGGCTCTAAAATCGATTCAAATAACAAACTAATCAAACTTTTGCATTTGACAAGTTTATCTTTTAAATTAATTATTAAACCCAACTAATAATTAATTCATAACTTAAGCTTCTATTGTTTCTCATTCCATATTAAACTCCTTCTATGGATCCTTCATTTAATATGAAAATGATGCAAAGTTTGGTCTTGCTATTACTTCCATTCAGCTCAAAAACTATAGAAAATATAAGACAAAAAATATAAGACAACAACATAGTCCCTCAGTCATCCATATTTGACTAAAATAGCTACATTAATCATCAGAGAAATAATAAGATTCATTATATTCAAATACTTCAATCCCATCTTAATCAGTATAGGAGAAGTATTAAAATAATAAACCAAGTGAATAACCGAAATGAACTATCAAAAGCTAATAGAGTATGAGTCTATCAACTAATAAAGGAGTAAGTTTAGTAAAACAACATAAAAATAAAAATGGAGTGAGCAAGCGAGTTTTTGGATGAGAAAGCTACGATGATCTCTTACAACTCTCAAACTTCGTGCATTAGCTCTTGCCTTCTACTTTTGCTTGGTTCTTACCCAGTTGAATGGTTGCTTAAGTTCACTATGATTCAGCTTCAGCTCTTGCTTTTTGCCTTTCTCCCAAGCTTCCACCTCTCTGTTATGTTTCTCTCTTCCTCCTCCTTCTTTTTCTATATATGTTTTTATGTCCCCTAAATAATTCCCAATTTTTGTAGAATATGTGGAATAATAGAATATTGAATGTGCAACCACCCTCCAACTTTCTGTTTTTGTAATCTCATTCTAGGTCTAGGTTTTCGAGCCTTCACCCTGCAGATACCTTGTAATAATTAGATGAGTTAAGGGAAAAACATGTCACGGGGGTGAGTATAGCAATCACGGGTGTGACTCATTGTCACCCCCATAGTGTTATGGTCACAGGTGTGACCCATTCTCATACCCTTGAGTTATATAGTCACTCATTGTCACACCCGTGAGTTACATGGTCATGGGTGTGACCATGTAGTTCACGCTCGTGAGTTACATGGTCATGGGTGTGACCATATAATTCACATGTCATGCCATTTACTTACATGGTCACAAGTGTAACTGTGCAATTAGTGTGTGACATGCAATTAACTTATGTGAAGTGCAATTAATGTGTCACGCCCATTTTCATGCAAAACTCTTTCGATTTCCAAGCAACATTTATAAGACAATCCAATTAACATTCATGCAATATTCACATCATTTTCACTCAATTTACCACAAATTTGGATTAAAAATTTAGGTATGAATGAAGCAAAATTCAATAGAATTAGACATAACAGTTTACTTAGAGCAACAAACTTCAAGATGGCTTATCTGAAAGAAGTTAGATAGAGCTTTAGCGATTGGGGAATGGATAACCATTTTATATGAAAGTAAAGATAATTTCATGGATCCCATAATTTATGATTAGACCCCTATCAAAATTGATAACCTATTCAAAAAATTTGGTACTAAACATCCTTTTAGGTTTAATAATTTTCTTATTAATGTGGGAGGATTTCAAGATGCTATAGATAAGGGATTAGAAGTAGTTGCTTCTAGTATAAAATAGTATATATGTATGTAAAAACTCAAAACTATAAAACAAGAATTAAAGTTTTCGAATGCTAGTAAGAGTTAAACCATAAAAACGAGGTTGATGAGGGTATGAATAAAGTCTCAACTATCCAAAACTCACTAGCAATCAATCCTAGTGATCGGAATCTGGCAAATGAGGAGAGAAAATATCTTAAGCATTACCTGCAGGTAATGGACAATCACAGCTCCTTGATACAATATAAAGCTAGAATCAACTAGATAAAGGATAGGGATAGTGTAAAAAAAATTATTTAATGCTGTCTTTGTAAGAAGAAACATTAATAAAATTTGCCCTTTAAAAGCTAAATTTGATGAAATTATCTATAGATAAGAAGAGAAATGAAAGGAAGTTATGAATTTTTGTCAAAATTTGTTTGGGAGTTGAAAGGAATTCAAGATCATTTATAGAGGATCTAAAACTATTTATCTCTTCCAAAATCCCTGAGGGAGAAGCTAATAATCTAATCAGACAATCACAGATGATGAAATGGAGGTTGTGGTTTCCAACATGAATGGATATAAAGCTCATAGATCAAATGGACATAATGGGAAATTCTACCAAAAAACTTGTGATAAGATAGGAAAAATTATCAAGGAAATTATGGATGAATTCTTCAAGAAAGGGGTATTGCTGAAAGAGATTAATAAAACCTTCTTATTCCTAATCCCTAAAGTCCCTAATCCTATTTCCTTAAGTGAATTTAGACCTATTTCTTGCACTCATTTGATTTACAAGATCATTGATAAGGTGTTAGAAAATAGGATAAAAAACATTCTTGAAATTTATAATTACTGAGAACCAAGGAGCTTTCTTAAACAACAGACATATTAGAGACAATATTCTAATCATGCAGAAGTTTATGAAAAGCTAAACAAGAATAAATTCTCCATATAAATGTGCTATCAAGGTGGATCTTGATAAACAATTCAATAGTGGCAACTGGAATTTCATTTTACAGGCACTTGAAGTCTTGAAGTTTCCCCAAATGTTTATAAACTAGATCAGAGTCTTCATCACCACTTCTTCCTTTGGCATTTTTATTAATAGGAATCCTACTAAAATTTTTAAAGGATCTAAAGGAATTTTACAAGGGATCCCCTTTCCCCTACTTATTCACAATCTACATGGAGATTCTCACACTCTTGTTAAAACATAATGTCTATACAGCCCCAAATTTCAAGTATCACTACAAATGTAAATTGGTAACTCTGACAAACTTATTTTTTTACATATGATCTTATATTGCTAAACAAATATGATATAAACTCATTATCTATACTGATAAGTAACTTACAAAGATTTAAGAAGCTCTCTGGTCTAAATATTAATCTCCAAAAGAGCTTCTTCATCAATCAGAAAGTGTTGTACAAGTCTTAGATGAAATGTCTATAATAATTGGTATGGCTAAACAAAACCCTCCTCTATTATATTTGTGACTTCCAATCACATCAAGAAGGCTTAGATATAGAGAATATTTTCCTCTAATAGAAAAAAAATAGAAAAGACTTAGATTCATAGATCAATAAGACTCTTTCATACGGTGGGAAACTTCATCTTTTCTATGCAAACATACTAGTGCTCTCATATTTTCTTATCAAAGGTAATTGATGGGTGTCAAACCAACCAAAAATAATTAACCTACTCAGAATATTAACATACCATAGTGGAGTAAGGTCATCTTCTTGAGGAATGGTGGTTTATCTCTTTTAAACAAATAAGTAAAAAATGAATTTTGTAATTATGTTAAAACACAATATTAAAATAACAAAACATGAACTTATTTGAAATTCAATAAAAAAAAGTTTAGTTAAAGGAAATTATTTCCACCTTGCTTCATGCAATTAATCATTGATGCAAAAGTTTTAATTCAACATATTCATGAATAAATTGGTTCTAGTTATTAAGAACATACCTATAATAACTCATCTTTCCTTACCTTGTACGGTAATCACGAACATATCGAATAATTTCTCCCTAATCGAAAGACAACCCCAAAAGTAGCTCATGGGATTTACTGTTTCGACAACCATAAGATCTTGAAAGACCTAATTCTAATCAACAAACTCAACAGATGGTTTATTGCTATATGATTAATTAATTCTATAACATAGATTAAACTTCTTGATGAGGAAATAAAATTATGTCAATTGCCACTTATTAAAACCAACAAACAATTACATATTTTTTGTTTTAATTAGCAGTAAATTATTTCAAGATTATTAAATATATGCCTCTACTCAATAAAACCTAAAATCGTCATAAAACCAGTGAATTCAAGAAATAATTAAATACCTATGCAAGACTGAATTCAGTCAAACTTATTTGATCTCACAATAGATTTAGAATTAAGGCTTCAATATAATCATCTAACTAGAATTATTAAATTAGTTACAAGCCACAGAGAAGAAAGAACACATGAAAATTTTTGAAAAGTAAATTATCCTTACTAAAGAAGTTGAGATGAAGAACAACTAGAGAGCTCCCGGGCAAAAAATTCCCCAAAACACCATACATACGTACTATGCTAAAAAAAGTTTTTTCTTTATCTCCTAATAGACTCCTAATCAGAATAAAACTTCCTAATAACAAGGATTTTCCAAATTTGAAATGTAAATATTGTCCCCAACAAGATAACTAAGGAAATAATTCTTCTACAAAGTAGGAATCTAGTGAATTTCAAATTTACGTAGCAAAGGGGATTTTTAGTTTCATTAGTCGTGCTCTTAATCACTTATAGCTGCCCTGTCATTATGGCTTCCTAAATTCCTTGTACAATTCTTCTCCAATTTAGAAAATTTTAGCTTCTTAACAACTCCAAATCTTCTAACCTCCAAAAACAATGTAACACCATAATCAGAATAATATCCATCCAATATGCTCCAAAAATATCCCAAAATGATAATTCAGTTAATAACCTATCAATCTTACTAAACTTCACTCTACAGGTTCTTTGGCAAAGATAAAGTGAAGGAGATGATAGAGAATGGAAATTAGTCTCTATCTCTAGAGTTGATGAGGAACTTGTCAATTCCCTAATATATAAACACTATTGCTGAAGACATTTATATTTGGCATGAATTACCTATTATAGAATTAACAAACAAGAAATATAAAGAATTGATGTTCGGGACTAGTACAAAAGAGTAGTGGAGCAAACTATTTTGGATCAAAAGCTTAAAATGTAAAGCCTAATGCTAGCTTCTTTTTTTAGTTAACAATGTTGAATAGGCTTAGTATAATGGACAAATTAAGTTCGTGTTTTTTGCAATCTAGAGGATGAAAGTAGGGATCCTTTGTTTTTCAATTGTAATATCTATAATTTTATATGGCAGAGTATCTCTTTACTATGTTAGTATACTTTCAACCAAAGCAGGCCAGTAGAAATTATCCACAAGATACTGCATACGCTAAACTCCAACAGGATAAGGAAGTATATATGGTGGCAATAACAACTTGGTCCTAAGAGATTTGGGAGGAAAGAAATTTCTTAAGATTTGCAGGGAAGTCTAGAAGCTTATATACTAATTTAGAGCTAACTAAAGTAAGCATAAGGGAGCAGCTTATCATCAATCAGATGGCAAAGAAATATAGCAGAAGATTGGTGACTTCTAGGAGGATCTAATACTTTCAAAACTTTGTAAATTAATACATTTCAATTCTATGTTATCATTTTGTCTCCTAGTATTTTCAATTGAAATGTAAGGACTATAGGTTATATGGTATATTTGAAGGTGTATATTTTCTAGTGATTTCTTTATTTATTAAATTTACTTTTTTAAATGTTCTTTTGTCGTACACTAATATTTAATCCTTCAATCACATTATCCACATAGATTCTCACCTCTTTGATACTATCTACTTTCATTAGATAGTATATGATGCATGTTTTTATTATAACCATGATCAAAGTATATAATTACTTAATATAATGCTAATTTTTCTATGTTATCCAACTTTTTTTTGAAATAGAGGAACCTGCAGCCGCTATCCTTTAGATGCATACTGGACAAGCCTCTGAATTGATGCAATAGCCTACAAATCATGCTAACTGAGTACTCAGCACTAGGCAAACCATGTACAACAGGCTCAATCGAGAGAATATAAGTAGGAGGAATCAAACACAAGACCTTTTCACCTCATGCCCCTCCACTCCACTAACTCGACCACCAACATATTCATCAAGATAAGGTCATTTTTCATGCAAAACTCTTTTAAGCCACCAAAAACTAGAAAATTCATAAATAACCTTGAACTATACCCATATCTTCTCCTCCACCTCTTTTGGGAACTTTCAGTTGGTATAGCATTGATATAAACTATACCCTTATCTTCCCTTCCACCACTTTATTTCTTTCATTATAGATGAGTCTTAGAGTTGTAACCTAATAACCACCATAATAAACTTCATATTGATATAATCTCTCACACATCATTTACAAATCACTAGGGAAATTTGTTTAAGTAAAATAAAAATAAAAAAGTAGGATTCTTTGAGGAACTTGACATCATTGGACATGATGCATGCTCATTTCATTTGAAAAATGCATAATAGGCCGCACATCGTTCTTAAATCAATTAAAATAAAATGAAAACACTATATTAAAAAATTAAGTTTGCGAGAAATCTCAACAAAATTTATTGAAAGAAAATTACACTTAAAGAATATATTATAAAATCATTAAAATAAAAACATTATATGAGGTTAAGAAGTTTAAATAATGTCAAATGATAAAATACTTTCCTAACTCTTAGACTTACAAAAACTATAGAAATTGTTAATATTAACTTACCATGCATTTCAAGAAGCCTAATATCATATTTTGAAATCATTCAAATGAATAGAAATGAGGGTTTTATTCTATTTAAGCAAACTAGGGTACAGTTATGAGCTAATGAGTTGTCTTCTTACTAATTATGTTATATTATATTTTCCACATGGAGATGCCACATATGTTAACATAACATATGGTATTACAC
Organism: Erythroxylum plowmanianum; assembly: GCA_025531925.1. Lineage (NCBI taxonomy): Eukaryota > Viridiplantae > Streptophyta > Magnoliopsida > Malpighiales > Erythroxylaceae > Erythroxylum > Erythroxylum plowmanianum. The sequence continues at coordinate 20,492,202 of JANVCQ010000005.1, read as the reverse complement.
ATCTTAGACACTATTTATTTGAAAAGGATTTTATACTAGCTTAAGTGAATTTAATAGTTCAAAAATTTTAATGGTACAAATTGAAGTTTATAATAAAACAGATAATATATACATAATTTATGGTTTTTTTAAATTATTAAAATATAAGTGGATTTAGATTATGTAATATCATTTATAAAAAAAAGGTTTTAAACCACAAGAAGTATAGTGTTATCTAAAATCTTTTTTTTAGCTACTCAATGGACATATAGCTCTTAGAGGGTCCTTAATAATTTCCCATATCATAAAGAGTATATATAAGAATAATTTCCCATATCATAAAGAGTATATATAAGTTCTCAAATATAAAAATTAGGTTGATAATATATAACTCTTGTAGAGAAGTTTAGGCCTTCAACTAGTGAAATTGATAGTTTGATTTGTAGCTAAATGTTTTAGACCTTGTTAAAGAAAGCAAAAAACATTTTGGCCATATCTTAAAAACTTAACAGTCTTTTCGTGGTCAAATCAGAGACATTAAGATTAGAAACTAACTTTTGGGTCGAGTGTCTACAACAAACATGTTGACCTAAAGTTTACAAGCCAAAAAGAGGATAAAATATTACCATCACAGCTATTTGTATTGTAGGCAGAATGAGACGTTCGACTTTCCGTATGCTGTGGACCAAATTTGCCAATTGGATTTGTGAAGATGGTGGCAAAGGGAAGTGGCTGTTGAAGTTAGGCTGGACATATTGATATGTTGAATTAGTGCTTCTCTCTGCAATTTGTGGCCATACGAAAGAATGGTTGCACCTTAAATTTAGGCTTTTACCAATTTATTTGGTTCACATGTTACCATGGATGTTGATCTCACATAAAAGCCAAGAATATACTATTCACTTTTCTTTTCTTAAAGCTAAGTGTCGCTATGCCTTTTATAATTAGTGTGTGCATGTTCAGTGTCCAAGAGTATGTAAAACATCGATAAGCATGCCCCGCCAATAAATTAAAACTCGACATGATGTTGCAAAAATTCAAGTTTTATGTTTGAATACATACGTATATTTGTTAGATACATCATCAAAGAAATTAATATTAGTTAAGTGTTTTTGCTCAATCTTTATGTTAAGAGTTTTAGCCACCAACGATACTCTATGTGGTCTTATATTGTTTAGCTTGCTTTTCAGGCTTCAATTGTTACAAATTTATTTTAGTGGTTGTTTGATTTTGCTTTTCTATTTTTGTTGCTAATATTGACAAATGAATTAAATGATAAATAAATTTTGATGTTAGATGAATACTTAGTTTTCTCTTTCCCTATTATGAATTATTTATTGGTTAATAATAATTTAGTTTTGTTGTAAATAAAAATAAGTATTTAATTATTAAAAATGCTAACTTTAAATTTTTTTTTATTTTTTTAGTATATAGCTTAACTTATACTATGCTAATAAATTAAGTAATAATCGCTAGTTTTATTTATTTTAGTACAACTATTAGTAATACTTTTATATCATATCATTATTAATTGAAGATAATATTTATTTATTAAAACTTTGTAAAATTTACAATTTCAAAACAATTTTTTAGAAAAAAATACATGTTTATTTTTAAGAAAGCCTTTTATTTTCAGATAATTTATTTTGATTTTCAATACATTTTATTTGTAAAAAAATTCATTTCATAGTTTTATAAATTATGAAATGAGCAAGAAACTAAATACAAATTTTTTTTGAGAAATTAAAAATTTTCATTAATCAGATAAAATTACATAGTGGAGACCCATACACTAATATAGTCCACTTAAATAACAATTTATCAAAAATATCATAATACTACAACGTTTTATCGCAAACTACTTAACACAAAATGACGATGTTCAATACTTACCTAGCCCGACTATTAGAGTAAAACTAACCACACATCTTTCTCGTAACTTCGATTCTTTTCTCAAATTCAGACGAGTGATTGTTTGTGGCTGCGATTGGCGATGAGGAGAGGCTCTGGAGGCGGTGTTGAAAATATAAAATCTACCAAACTTTTTTAATTTTATTTTTAAATCACAACCAAAATTCAAAAATTACAAAGGCATAAAAATTAATCCTTGGTTTTTGGATTCTCAGGAAACTTCAATAAAAATATCTGTAAGGTACATTATTCCAAATATTTGTAGAGGGAGTTACCACATGAAGATCCTCTAAGATCAACACATTTATGTTTTGGACGAGTTGATAAAACCAATTTCTAAGAATTTATTTAAAAATAGTAAATATAACATTTGGAATTAGGTGTGAGTTCTCAGCATGTTGTCTTTTAGGGTTATTGTGGGTGCCATAATTTGCATAACAGTTCACACCAGCTAATAGTAGAGCTTTGGCTTCTAGCATCCCTATTTTCAGCACTAGCCATCTAAAAAACTTCAAGCCAGGCTCAAAGATTTTAGCATAACTATACGAATGCCTCCATTGTTTTGGGAATATGGAAAGCAAATTCAACATAAAAGCATAAAATCAGTACAGCAGATCGTGGAGTAGGGAAAGCACATTATGTATCTGAATTCCGGTATTATATAATAACCCCGGCAGGATATATCACAGATCCCCGTACTACGTGAACATGATCTTTATATGTATTAATGGTATTATGATATATTATCGACAACCACACTAGCAGGCAAGTGTACTCAAATCTGGTTATATTTCCAAGACAGCACGAGTGAGCTTTTTAGATGTTACTTACAGACATCACTTCGGTTTCTTCATTGTCTTGTACTCAGATTTTCTTGTACTCAGATTTCCAAACACTTTGTGTCCTGCTAGTCCAAATCCCCAGAAGCTAGCCAGGCCATTTATTTATTATAAGAATAATATACTGTGCTTTATTGTGTCCCTATAAGCTGGCTGTGCTGATTAGACTTTGTTCAACAAAGGACCAGAAGCTTCCGAGCTATATAGTTCGGATTCCAATAACAACGTTCGCAGAGGTTATATTGTTTTCTTCTTTTACTTTTACTTATTTATATAGCTTGTCATTTAATTCTAGATTACATTTTTAAATGTTAATTTTTCACTTTTATTTTTAATTTGTATATCTTTATTCTGTGTTTAATATATATTATCATTTTTATTATTAAAAGAAATTATTTGTTTCAAATTATTCAACTCAAAATTAGTAATTAAATTTGAAATAAAAATTACGATGGATACATTATCTTATACTTTATAGCGTCTCCATTTTAACTATAAATTATATTTTTATTTCTATTTTTATAAATATTTACTTTTAGGTTTCTTTACATACAACTTAGTAGCTGTACAAAGAAGATGAAAAAGAGTATTTATATACATATATATTTGTAAATAAGTAAATAACCAAGTTGGGAGAGGCAAAATTAAAGGTGTCCGTAGACAAAGCTGCATATTTCTTGACCTAATCCAGTGGGGCAATTGTAGAGGCATTGGTTTTTCAAGGGGAAAATGGTTTGCAAGTAGACATCATGAAACGATTGGTATAAGATCAGCAGTCGTGGCACAAAGAGACTGGGGACCATATTGAAGAATATTGCCAGAAGGGAACAATTTGCAGGCACTATTCGCATAAAGATATGACATGAACAAAGTACTGATCCTCTCCAGTACGTAACAATATATTTCTGTATACTTCAAAAGTTGATTAAAGGTGGAGATAATGCTGGGGGACATCGTGGTCCATTGACATCGACTATCTGATACTGAAACTACAGCTTCTAGGTGTTGGTGGCCTATCAATTTCAGTCTAGAGCCCATGAACTAGGGCAAGCAAAGGGGCTGGGGTCCAAAGATGGCAGCAGGAGTCCTAGGTCCTCCAAGTGATCATGTTTTACTTGTTTCTTTAAATTTAACTGAAAACATGTTATATAAATTATTTCCAACTATTTTATGTGTTTCTATTCGTGATCAGTTGATTATTAGAAAACAAAAGTATTGCTGGATTCAGTCAGCTTGCGTTCAACAATGTGTTGGTCTCTGCTCAAGTTCTAAAGCAGGTGAGTAAGGAAATTGTATTACAAAGGTTGAGTCCTAGTTTTGGGGGTGTATTGGGCACTAGAAAAGGTTCAACACAAAATTATAGGCAATCTTGAACACATATTTCTACAAATGTGGAACTAAAACACCACGGCAGGTTGGTTTCTAGACATGCAAGTGAAGAGATGGCGTGGTCTAAAATAAATTCAGATTCAAGCGGGTCATAGAGTGCGCAACATACAGTGGCTTTTTGTGATGACCTTGATATAGTCTTATGTCTTCACCTGTTGACATAGAGAACTGTTTAAAATAGGAGTGTTCAAGATGCTGATTTCTAATGCAAAAGCTGTCATTAAACAGAAGGACGTTGGTGTGAGCAGGTGGTGTTGATGAGATGACAAAGTAAAGGTAGCTCATAGGGAAACAGAGAATAGTGGATGGATATTATAAAATGAAAGTATTGAAACTGGTAAAATGAGTAGAGCAAAATAGAAGTGTACCATTCTTCATTTGATGACATATTATATTTCCAAAGACATTGAAATGGTTTTGGAAAAGCTAAACTTCTAAGAATGAAAAAGGATAATGTGACCGAAAATAGAACAAGAAGAGGACAACGTGAGCTTGAGGTTTATAAAAATAATTGTCTCTAACTTAGCGTATGGTTACTGTCTTTGTTGGTGGAGATAGATAACAAACACAAAAATCTTGTGCTTCGCAATGTTTAGTTGCTGACCCAATATATTTTTGTTCTAACTTCATATCATAAAAACATAAATTTTTTGTTCGTTCCAAAATTATGAGACAAGATTTCTTGTCCCTATGATAGAAATAAAACACATAAACAACTTTCAAAAATGCCCCTCCCCCCATATAAGCAATTATTATTATTATGGTTATGATCATTATTATTAACTTTATTATTCTTCTTATTATTAAATATTGTTATAAATTTTCTACTTATTATTAAATTTATTAATTTTTATTCTTAATTATATTATTATTTTTTATTATATGAAATTAATTATCTTAATTTATTATTATTATCATCATCATCATCATCATCATCATCCACTACAAGAAATCAGATGATTTCCGACGGAAATTTTCGTCGGTAAATAACGCATTTCCGTCGCTGAAGTTAATCACCGACGGAATTTGGTGACGCGAAAATCGGTCGGTGAACTCTCCGCAGCTAAAAATACCGACCGAAATATTCCGTCGCATTTTTACGACAGAAATAACGACGGAGAGTTTGTCGTCGGTATAAATTTAGCGACAGAAAGATTCCGTCGGAGAAATTCCTCCTTTTTCCGACGGTTAAGTTGATCGTCGGTAAATAACTTAGTTTCCGACGGACAATTGTCCGTCGGTAATAAATGATAAATTTTGTTTTCCTGTTTTGTTGTTATAATAATGTTATATTATATATATAATTTATTTATTTGTGTTACGTTATATTAATGAATAATGAGAAAATTTTTAAATAATAAAATATATAAAGAATTTAATT
>JANVCQ010000005.1:20470110-20486603 GCA_025531925.1 Erythroxylum plowmanianum | reverse complement strand
AATTTAAACTAATCCCACATTTAACTTTCATCCCTCTAAACACTATAAACCTCAATTTATTCCAACAAAAAGGAAAACTTCAAATTAAACCTCAAAAATAAATTTAAAACATGCTTAATGCGAATCGGGGCCCAACATCATTAATGTTTGACGTAGTTACAACTATGCTCTTATTATCATCATCATTATGTTGATCTTGCTTTTTTGGATCCCTCTTCCATTTATAGCAAAACCTTTTTATGTGTCCTAGCTTATCACACTAATAACTTGTCTTCACGTCTTTGCCACTTTTGGACTTTGATCAATTCTTAGACTTGCCACCCCCTTTGGGACGCTTACTCTTGCCCCTTCCCCTGCTTTCTACCAAGAAAACCTGCATATTATCAACTCTCATCTCATTTCTTCATTGAACATACTCACTTTGATTACATTTAAGGAAAGCATACCTTTAACAAATGAATTGCTAATCATCACCACTAACATCTCCTAACTATCATGTAACAAACTCAATAGGGACAAGGTTTGGAGCTTGTCATCAAGAATGATCTTCAGTGTTGTAAATTTTTTTATTATATCCAAGAAATCACTTATATACTCTGACACAGACTTCCCAGCTTTCAACTTCAAGTTTACAATCTTTTTAATCAAAGAAGCCTTACTATGATCAATTTTCCTTTCGTAGAGTCCTTCTTATTAAGTCAAGAAGACTTCACTTCTATTAATTTTGATGACAATCAAATAATAATAATCTTAGAAATGTATGAACTGTTTTGATAAGTTTGTTAAGTGTGCAAAAAAATGTAAGTAACACTTAATCAAACCCAAAAGATGTGTGGCCAACACCAGACGATATATCAACACCAGATGATATATCAACACTAGACGACACGTCAGTAATAAATGATACATCAACAACATAAGAAACACATCAGTAACAGACGAAATGCGATACCAGACGAAGCGCGATAATAGAAGAAGTATTATACAACACGATATAAAAGGAAGCTATTCTAGAATGTCAGTTAGTTAGTTAGTTGGAGTTAGTTATAGGACTCAACTAATAACGATTTCTAGAAGATTCAAGAAGCAGTTTCTCAAGAAGACAGTTGAAGACTTAGACTATAAATACTAGTTTTAGTCACAAACTAAATAACATTTTTACAAGAGAGAAAATTTGATTGTACAATACTTAGAGAAATTATGTAATCAAAGTGAGAAAGAAGAGAGTGAATACATCTGTAACGTTAAGCTCAAAAATATCTTTCCTAGAGAGAGAAAGAAAGGCTAGAGCCTGGAGAGGCTAAGAAAGCAGATAAAGAATACTTTATGAAAGAGACCTGAAGAGGCTCTGCGAGTGTAGAAAGCATACTTGTAAAGTTGAAGAGTAAAGTGAAATCTCAAATAAACTCTAAGGACTGGACGTAGCCCAAGGTTTAGGGTGAACCAATATAAAATCGTAGTGTCTATTCTCTAACCTTTATCTTTTAACTTTCTTATTGTTAGAAGAGTAGATAATAATACTTGCGATTGCATTACTTATCAACTTTAGTAAAATGTTTTTATGATCATCTAAATTTTGTAAAGAAATTCAAGAAATCCCAAAAGATTAATATCTTTGAAAAGTTTACACAATTCAACCCCCCTTCTTATGTATTTTACATATTATACATGATTTCTATATTAACAAGTGATTTACTTAACTTCTAGCTTTTTCCATAGCTAAAAATTTTATGTCTCTTGAGACATATGGTTGAATATACTAATATCAATCCATTGTCCAAAGTTTTTCCCTTCATCTTCTCCCATTCTCTCTTTGACATCTTTTCAAGTTTTAAATGATCATTATCCTTCACACCTTTATCCATATTTATAGGATCAAAGAGATATTCAAAATACAGAAGGTCTTCCATCATGGGCATCCAAATAGAGTAGTTTGATGATGTCAAATTGACCATAGAACTATTTATGCCTTCCATTAAGATCATTCTGATACCACTTTTTGGAAGACTAGAAAAAACACAAACAAAACTCAACTCTCCAAAAGGTCAAATTAATAGCAACAACAAAGTACTCTAATTAAGTTTAATTAGATGATATCAATATCAAAATCAGAATCTTAATAAAGAACCAAACATAGGGATTTACATGGTGAGATTTTCAGTTGGAGTTTTAAAGGTGGTTTGATAAACCCAGAGAGCACTTAATACCTATGTATTTCAAATATAAATGGAAGAAGTTCTTTAGTTAAAGGATCAGCTAACATCTCCTCAATCTGCAAATGCTCCACCTCAATGTTACCATTCTGAATCATCTCTTTTATGTTTAGGTATTTGACCTCTAAATGCTTAGACCCTGTGATATTTTTATTGTTGTTACTAAACAACACAATAGCAAGATTATCACAAAACAACTTGATGGGCCTAGCCACTAAATCAACCACAAAAAATTTAGGAATCAAATTCCTGAGCTATGGATCATGATGTTTGCTCCTTATATGTTCATATGTTTTGATGTATTATGACAATATGATTGTTATTAATAAAGATGATGATCTTTTTACCCTTAGTAATACGTGTTATTATATATTGTCACAATGCATGTGAAAGACTTAAGGTTCATGTCGATCTTAAGCAATTTAAAGGTTATTAGGCATATATACAAATTGACCTTGAGCCTATGTCAATTATACAGTTTGAAAGGGTATCCATAGATTTTAACATGATATAGGGGGATATGTGTTTAATCCCATAAAGGTGTTCTCTAATGCAGTGTAGCATTTAGTGAGAGAACATAAAGGTTTTCTCTACTATAGTTTGGCATAACATTTAGAGAAAACAAGATTTCTCTGATGCAGTTTTGCATATGCAGTTTATCATAAAGTTTACAGAATCGAGACCTATAAATGAAAAGATGATACATTTTAGAATATACAAGTATCATCCTTGTTTGCCACACTCCATTTTCTCATTCATGTTAGTAAGGTATTAGATATGCATGATAAAATAATGGTTGCGCATCATTAAGGATACTATAAAATAAGTTAATGTTCGAGATTGTGTGATTATTATTACCTAGAGAGCTTCTTCTGGGTTGTTTGACAACTAAAACTAACTGGATTGTATGTCTTAATTAGTTACAATCTAAGGGAAACTTGGGATTAATGGAGCATGTTGTTAATCTACAGTTAATAGTTTCAAATAAAGGAACACGAACAACATTACGATTGATTATGCACATTCATTTAAAGATTGGGATTGAATTAAAAGCTAGATTAGAACTCATTGGTCAATTCTGGTAATTTTATATTGTCCCCCCTCCCCTCCAAAAAAAATCCTATACACTAATATGTTCATTATAAAAACTAATCACACACTCTTTGTGGATATGATCCTTTCTTATCACTACTACATGTTTAGTTGTCTAATGTTAGATTTTATATTCTAGTGTGTTCGACATGCATCAAGAGTTTTGGCACTAATGTTGGGGAATAGAGTTGATTTAGTTTTGTTATTTAATATTAATTTATGTTTTGTTTATATATTTATTTATAAATGACTTATATATTTTTTGAAAGGGGCCACAAGAGTCGAAGAACATAGGGTGCTTCTTTTGTAAGAAGAAAGTACATAAGAAAGTCGACTATTAGAAGTGTAAATTTTGGAAGATGAAATAGGAACTATCAGGTATCTCGTTGGCTTACATGATTCATGAATCCAATTTTTCTACAGCCATATTCAGTTCTTGGTGGTTAGATAGTGGAGAGTCTAATAATAACTAAAGGGGAGGAGAAGTTGATGGTTGGCAATAATGAAGAAATTAATCTTTTGTATGTAGGGGATGCATGTTTAAATCTCAATATGAGGTTTGTACTTGTATTACTAGATATATTTTATATACCATCTTTTTTACAGAATCTGATATCTGTATCAATATTAGACAAAAAAGGGTTATCATTTTGTCATTGAAAATGCAGTTGTACGATTATGTTTCAATGCAAAACAAATTGGAACTGCCTTCTTGTCATATGGATTCTTTTTATGACAAATTACTGTGACAACTACATAAGTATTTAATAATTCTAAGTGACCTTGTGGAATTATTAGCAATATTTATTAATGGAAACTTGTATATTATGAGCTTAATTTTGAAAAAACATTTCAAAATCGTATTTTATACAAGTTGACATTGTGTTATACGAAATGTTATTTATAAGCAGAGTTTATGATGTACGAATGAATGTTTATGGAGATCATTTTAACGTGAGCTTTCTTATTGTATAGGATTATTTTAGTTATGATGATATGAAAAGTTTAATTTTCAGTAAAATTATTAACACTCCCTGAGCACGTTTAGCTCACCCCTATTTTTATTTTTTTAAATAAATGACCCTAGGTATGTGTACAAGTGCTATAGTAGCTAGGATCCCACCGCATAATTAATAGTATCATTGGGTGCTGATATGCTTGTGTCATTTTTCTATGTATTTGTTTTCATGAAATTGTCTTAGTTACTTGTATATATGGGTTAAATTATTTTGGAAAGGGTTTAAAAGCGTGAACTTGTAATATTTTTGGGAACTATTGCATATCTTTGAACATGTTTTAGAATGTACATTTGTGTAAAGAATGGATGCCTATAAAAGCTTTTAAATGAAAGGAATACACATGTTTTAACTTTTTAAGTTTATTGAAGTGATTGTTGAGAATTATTTATTGTGGTTGCTTATAAGTGGACTTGAAGTCTAAAATTTTTAGTTGAGAAATTGGTGTGAATATAGAAGTGTTTTGAAATATTGCAAGGTCTTTGAAAATTTTGGGAATCTGAAAATGTAGTCACTGTGGTGCCAAAATTTAATAAAATGATTACAAAATTTTCCACTAGTTTTTATGCTTTTAACTTTTAAAATATAAAAGGTTTTTAACAATTAAATGACTTGGCTTTATGGGAACCCTTCATTTGAGTTAGATATTGATTGGAGGGCTATCGTGGGTCACTGGGAGGGCTCCACTAGGGCTCTAGAAGGGGAACTTCGGGATGGGCCCTTTTAGGTGTTATGAGAGAGAGGTTTTGAAATGGGATTGTCTTTATAACTGTTATGATTTCATAATGTGATTTTACGTTGTGTTTTTGAACTGGGCAACCCCAAAAGTTTTGTTATTTTTCATACATAAGATTTTAAAGCAAATTTTTAGTTTTATATAGATTATCTTTGAATTCACAGCATACTGCACCGATGAAACCTTAGGGGTCCTAAAACCACACCAGTGGCTCCAACACTTGAAGTACCTTCAGCTTGAGAGGCCGAGCACAAGGATGGTTTAGTAAATGTTTTTTCTTTGTGAATCAACCCTGTCCATAATAGTTAAGACTAGCAAAACCACTAGTAGAGTTTTGTTTTATCCTTGAGTGAACAATACAAATATAGGAAACGACAATGAGCCAATTGTGGGAGGCCCTAGTAATGTCAGGGAGTTTGATCAAGTGTATTTGTAAGTTAGGCACAAAAGTGTTCGATTAGAGTAGAGATCCCAAAAGTACCCTAATTTGGTTGTATTGTGATAAGCATAATAAATTTAAATGGTTTAGTGACAAAAGGATGAGAGAGAAATATCATCTAGACAGAGGTTAGTTAGACCACCTACACTGTCCAAAGACTCCTGAAACACTAGGATCTCAGTACCAAGGTGTAGCTAATGTGGAAAGAGACCATCTGTATAAGCTAGGGTAATTGGAGTAACCCATTAGGATAATAAGGATAAATCTCGTATGGTGATAGATACCAGTAGTGATGAATATATTAAGACCAAGTTTAGAACTATGCACTCGTATGTGATAAAAGATTTTGTAAGATAAATTGGTGTGAAGTTAGAGCTTTTAGAGTGCCATATGATAATAATTATTTTCACTAAAACTATGCCGATAGTATAGAACGTTCGTAGAGGTAGTTAAATAGTGGTTTAATTTAGAAGCTCTCTATTGAGTTAATATTATTAGATATCCATGATAATGAAGTCATACTAGGAAGGGAATTGACTAATAGTTTATTCTGTCGATGTGGATTGTTTTTGGAAAAATAATTTATGAATATATCTGGAGGATGAAGTTGCTTATTATGATTAAATTAGTTAAGGATTAATTATTGATACAAGTAATTAGCGACTGACTTTTGTTATGTTTAAATGTTATGACCTTATAGATTGATTAATTAGAATAAATATCAATTTTAACATAAAATTTTGTTTTTAAGGCCAAAATATAATTTTAATTGTAAAGTGATTTGTGGATTTGTACAAATTAATGTTATGAATGACACTGTGGTGGAATCTTTAGTCAAGATTGATGATCGAACAATATTTTTAAGAGCAATGATCAGTTTGATGTAAACTTTTAATTATGTGTATATTATTATATTGATTCTAAGTATTGAATATTCATTATTTTAAGTTTCTTTTGATGTAAGTCAATTGCTTATTTATGAAAATTAGATGAGTGAAAATGGTGGTAAAATTTCAAGGAAATTTTAGTGAAAAGTTTTGATCCATAATGGAGATTTGTCTCATTAGAATTTAGAGCAATTATTTACAAATAATTATAATTGACAATTGGAAGAGTGATAATAATTATGTATGAGACCTTTGAACAAGTATGACATAGAGAGTTTAGACGACAATTTTTTTTAGTAACTAATAAAGTCTTAGATTGAGTTCTGAGATACCTAAAACCATACAAGTGTTTTGTGGTGTTAGAAATTGACAAGTAAAGATATATTTATTGAACATTAGAGTTGCGTAGTGGAAGTATGAGGTATACTCCTTGTTTGAAGAGATTGAGGTTTGATATGCTCGAAATTGCATTATAAGATAGCAAGATTTAAACTCTGAGGTAATTGATTGGTTTTTATGTGAATAAGACATTATGTTAGTTTCTTAATATATGATCTTAAATGATTGATTTGTTTCCAAAGAGTATGATGGGAAATGACAAAGGTACAATAAATAGTTCAGTGGTTACAGATTTGAGATTCGAAAGCTAAGGAGACCATATGAGGCATAAGAAATACAAGAAAAATGTTATTAAGTTTTGTTTATAATTAGAGATAATGAGAAAGGAAATGTTTATTATTCAGAAGTATATGAGAACAATTGTTTTGTGAAGAACCCCAATCAAAAGTTTCACTAATAGTAATTTAAGTAAATGTGAATCATAAAAGTGTTAAATGGATAGTTTGATGTATGGTTAATTTGGTAAAGTTATGAATAAATTGATTGTTAGTAAGAAAGAGAAAGTAATGATTTAGAAAAATGAGTTTCATGTGAAGATAAGTTGCAAATTCCGAGGGCATTTTATTGAGAGGTAACGTTATGTTGATGCTAGGTTTGTAATTATGTATACTCATCATGGTTGGAATTAAGAAAGAAATTCTAGATTAAGTCACTCACCAGTGTGTGCTATGCATTTGAGGAACACAAAGAGCATCATTACTTGAAAGTGCATTATGATCGACAAGGTATGAAGAGGGTGATAACAAAGTATATGATCACATGCTTGTGAAATCAACAAGTCAAAGCCGCGAGCCAAAGAACTAATAAAAATTGCTTAACCACTTCCTATCCAAGAATGGAAATGGAAACATATTATGAAGGATTTGATGGTAGATATAGGAGAAAAAGGATCAAATTTACAAAATGTACCCATAGTTAATAAGATAAAAAATTTCGAGTTAACGTGATAGTACCTAAAATCGAAAGCAGAGTTAGGTGTATAAATAAAGGAAAATTTTGGTATTTAAAGTCAAAAATCAAAGAATTTTTATGAATATCATCATGGAAGGAATTGTCTATTTTAGAAAATGTGACAAGTTAAGCCCATGATATGTTGGTCCCTATGAAATGATTGACAAAGTGGAAGCAAGAAGAGTGGATGTGAAGTCAATATCTGTATTTAATGATGAAAGAATGAAAGCAAAACCATGGAAATGATTAGATAATTTTTTGACCAAGGTTAGGGTTTTTGTTGTCTTATGAGTCAAATTTCTATTTTGGATGTTTTATGATGTTTAATGACATGATTTTGATGCTAATGAAGTAAATAAATGGAAAATAATTGATTTGAAATTAGTTTTGGTTGAAATTTAGCCAAAGGTGCTTGATTTTGCAAAAAATTGTTAACAAAATTTTATGGCTTAAATGTGTTTAATAAAATGTCACGGAAGAGAATTTGGATTAGTTTTAAGTATTAAAAATCAAATGGAATTGAATTGGGAAAGTTTAATGTTAAATATGTTAAGTTTAACCTTAAAAGCATTTTTTTTGTATAAAGTATGGTTACGATGTAATGACCATGTGTATGTGATTAAGGATGGTCATTAAGTGTATTTATGGTATTGGACTTATTAAATGAAGTGTTATGTTACTATTTAGAGAAAAAAAACTAGTATATAGAGTGTATATGGAAAGTAATGAAGTTGACATCGTTTATGGTATATTTTATTGGGAAATGTATAAGGGAGTTGAATGTATTCTTATTAGGTTTTTGGATTGGAAAACGAAACCAACTGAAGGATTTCGAAGTGGTGAAAAGGAAACTAGCAAGTTGTGAGTGTATTTTAGTTGCTTTATATGACTAAGTTCTTTACAAAAGAATTGATGACATGTGAGTGTACTTTAAATTGATTTTATACAAATGGTTTTCATTTAATCATGAAACGAATATTTATGATGAGTTTTATATAGATGATATTTTACAAGTGAATATTACTAGCATAAGATTATGCTTTAGTTGTAATAACCCATTCTCCATATTGAAGGTTAGAGCTTTAGTTGTCATTGGGAATTCATGAATTGCATTTCATTCAGATGCATCTCATTAGCATACAGACATGAATTATGAATTATGAATTATGATTTTGTACACATTGCAAGGAATGCATATGCACTCAAATGACTCATTCTGGTGTATGAAAAGATTAAACCATTCATGATGTGAATTGTGAAATGTTTATGCCTTGAATTTTGGATTAATTGATTATAAGTAGTGAATTTGGAATTAATTGATATAATTGTAAAATTGAGGAATTAAATGTACATTTGGTCTAGGAAAAATGCCAAGTGGTAAAAAAAATTGATACATGGAAATTGGGATGATTAAGCCTATAATTGAGTGACATTTGGCATTGATCATTGTGTGACAAATGGATTAGTAAGTTAATGACAATTGGCAACTATGATTACGTGGCATATGACTTAGTATTATTGGTGACATATGGCAGCATATTTACTTGATAAATGTTGTTCATGCCTTTAGATATATGGCAATTTAATTTGGTGACACATGCTATTGTAGTAAGGTGACACCTAACACCTTAGGTGTAAGCTTCAACCGGAGCAACTCTAACTAAGCTCATTCTTTTTCTTCCTTCCTCTCACACAGCATCGAAACACTCTTCTCTTTCACCTCCCTATGTTTGTTTATGATCATGTCCAATTGCTACACAAATAATCCATGTTTTACCTTCACAAAGTTAAGTAAAAGATCAAATTGTTGTTGTTCATTGAACCTAGCCAAATTCCATTCAAGTTCTACCTTGAATGTGTGATGATTCTGCATGTTTGGAGTACTGGTTTAGAACTAAACAAGTAAGTAAAAGTATAGTGTTTATGGCATGTTATAATAGAGAATTGATGATGATGAATTAGGATGAATTGTGAATGATGTTAATGATTGATTGTGTTGGAAATTTCTGCATGAACTTGGGTACTTTTCTGTCCTATTTTTGCATGTACGAAAATAGTAGGTTATAGAATGTTAAATGGATGATTTAGGTTGAGATTTGATGTATAAATAAAGGTGGATTCGTTGTAAACATAGGTGTTATTGAAGTGTTCTTGAATATGGAAAATTAGAGTTGTAGGTCGAAATTCTAGTTTCAATTTCATCTTCCTCTTTCGATCTGTTTTACATGTCTTTAGGGCATGAATTTGGAGAAACTCAAAGAATGAAAGTTGTAGATATTGGTTTAGCTTTACTTTTGTGAAAGTGGCTTGATAAAATAGTGACTAAATCTTAAGTTATGCTTGCTTTCCTAATACTTCTTGTGACAGAGCCCTGTAGAGGAACCTTATATTATTTCCTAATTTTTGGGGACTTTAGAGCTCTAATTAGTCAGAGTATAAAACATGAAAAATGTTTACTGATGTCTTATTAATAATTATGTGAAACAGTTTGGCCAGAAGATATCTTACTAAGTCTATGTAGTTTATTGAAGTATAACCTAAGGAAGGGATTGTTTTGAGGTGGTTGAGTTCAAATCTGGAAAATTATGGTTTGTTAAAGGAATAAATGAATTCTTTTAATTCAAACATGATCTTAAGAGTATGAAAAATGTGCATAAGGTATAGATGAATGAACATTGAAGAACATGGGGTAATTATGAATGAGAATTGAGTAAATGTATAAAAATATATTACTGGAAAAAATCAGGTGAATGTATAGATATAGCTTGCTGAAATTCCAAATTTAAAGTAACAATTGTGTGTGTGTTATAAGAGGTTTTTGATCATGAAAATGTTCAAGGATAAGTGTAAAATATGAGTTGCTAATAGTATAAAGATGATTTTATGAATGCAAATGAGATCTAAAGAATTTGAGTGTGGTGAATTAGGTATGATTGAATAAGAATTGAGGAAATTGTGTGAATATATAATACTAGGAAAAAATTGATGAATTTATGAATGATGAATGGAAAGTGATCAAGATTACTTAAGGCATAAATCTTATTGCAAACTAAATGATGTACAAGTCATGATGTATAAATGATTAAGATTTGTGAATAAGGTTACATACCTAGAATGATCCATTGAGCATGCTTTGAATGACACATATATATGTATAAATTTGATTATTTATTTGATTGATCAAGTAGTGATCATGTTTGTATTATTGATTTAGAGCCACAAATCAACCTATAGCATCCAGACATTATCGGTTCATTGAGCCAATAGCTAACTGGAGTGTACTATGAGTAACCTAGATATATGACCTCAATTAGAAATGTGTTCTATTCATATTGTTTTGATTAAACCTGATTTCTCTATATCAAATCGATATTGATATAATTATGACATTGATGATTCCAAACAACTGCTTGTCCAAGGAGTTTGATATTTGGGATTGTATTAGGATTGTTTGTGATTTGAATGTGAATAAGGAAAATGAATTCTCAACTATATGTCGAATGTCAGACATAGATCCGATGAATTATGGTAATTGAATGTGTTTCTTGACTAAAAAGTGATTGATGATATATTATATTAAAATGTTGCACTTTACTACATAAATATGCATGTTCATATAAAGGAGTTATGATCGGAATAGCTAACATGAAAAGAGCTTTAAGCTCAGATATGTGCACACAGAGCCTCATGCTCAATGTTTAATGAACTCAGTATCCACAACGAGTATAGGACAATATTAAAATGAGCCTAATGTCCACAACAGATGCGGGACCAATAACCGATAAATAGGAACTCAGTCACAACAAAGTAAAAATGGAAGTGAGTCTATTTTGCATTTGCATTTATATCTTTACATGTGTTTATGAAATTGTTTGCAAATGGATGTTGAATTATATTGAGATGACATTGTGAAATGCCCATGAACTTGATGATGATATGAAGAATTGTGATAAATGAGTGAAATATTATGAGATGATTATATGAAGTTTTTGCATTTAGAAGGTGCTTCTGAAATGATTAAGTAAAGTTAGTGTATTATTAAGGTGCTTGTTGAAGCATAATTAATAATGTGATATATGAGGCATAAATCTATATGTTTTGTTATATTGATTGAACTGGGTTTTGTTCATGTGATATATATGATATGTTTTGAGTCAACACATCGATGATGGTTCACTCATTGAGTTTGCAAAACTCATCAAAATTGCAACGTTGATTTTCAAGTACTGAAAGGAGACCTTGCTTGTGAAGCAATCTAGTTGATGTCTAGTATTATCCATTTTGGGATCAAGACATGGATCAAAGGTCTAGTCAGATATCATCTAAGGAGTTTAGATAAAGTGCTTTTGTATAGTTTTTCATCTCATGTAGAATATTTTTTATAAACAGTGTGAACACATAAGGTTTTTGTATTGTAACTATATGGATGGTTTGTAATGAAATGACAAAGTAAAACATGTTTTGTTAATGAAATGAGATATTTTAACATTTTAAATACTAATGTTCTTTATGATGCCATATGAAGTGAATGTGATTGCTCTAACATGCCACTCCCATAAGGTATGTGCTTAGATATTATGAAGAATGTCGAGTTTATGTCCTATGGTAGTAGGAAGTTACATTAGTAATATTCATTAGTTGTAAATTGAAAGTTAAAATTTGTATGATTGGTAGCTACATCAAAATTATTCATCAAATTGAATGATTATGAATCCTCCCATAAATGATTTCGATAATAAACTGAATTGAAAAAGTAAGAGTGTGCTTTCTTCTATGGTACATTATTAGGCTTTATACATGCTATGATACCAGTTTATTGTGGTTAATCTATTACGGGTAAGCAATGTAGAACTAGCTCTGTAATTATACATGAGCTATAAATTGAAAGTTAAAATTTGTATGATTGGAAGTTACATCGAAATTATTCATTAAATTGAATGATTATGAATCCTCCCATAATTGATTTCGATAATATGCTAAATTAAAAAAGTAAGAGTTGCTTTTTCCTATGGTACACTATTAGGCTTTATACATATTATGATATCAGTTAATCGTGGTTAATTGTATAGCACCCATTCTAATGGTTGGCTTATTTTTTAGTATAAAAGTTTTAGAAAACTTATTGCCACCATTGTTTACTGATTAAGGGAAAAGGAAAATGGAAAATGGAAACTTGTATATCATAAGTTTAATTTTGAAAAAGCATTTTGAAATAGTATTTCAGACAAATTGAAATTGAGTTATACAAAATGTTATTTTATAAGCAGAGTTTATGATGTACGAATGAATGTTTATGTGATTATTTTTACCATGAGCTTTCTTTTCGTATGGGATTATTTCAATTTTGATGTTATGAAAGGTTTAATTTTCAGTAAAATGATTACATTCACTGAGCTCGTTCAGCTCACCCTTATTTTTATGTTTTTAAATAAACCACCCCACCTATGTTTATAAGTTCTACAATAGCTAGGATTCAACTGCAGAATTAGTTGTATTGTCTGATGTTGTTGTGCTTGTGTCATTTTGCTATATATGTGTTTTCATAAAATTAGCCTAGTTACTTGTATATATGGGTTAAATTATTTTAGAGAGGGTTTAAAAGTGTGATCTTGTAATATTTTTGGGAACTATTGCATATCTTTGAACATTTTTTGGAATGTACATTTGTGTAAAGAATGAATGTACATAAAGGCTTTTAAATGAAATACATGAATATGTTTTAGCTTTTTAAAGTTTATTGAAGTGATTGTTGAGAATTATTTGTTTGTAGTTGCTTGTAAGTGGACTTGAAGTCCAAAATTTTTAATTGAGAAATTGTTATGAATATAGAAGTGTTTTGAAAATTTAAAGTTTTTGAAAATTTTGGGAATGTGAAAATGCAGCCATTGTTCTGCCAAAATTTCTAATAAAATGCTTTAGAAAATAATTTCCCACTAGTTTCTGTGCTTTTAACTTTTAAAATATAAAAGAGTTTTAACAATTGAATCCCTTGGCTCTGCGGGAATCCTTCGATTAAGCTAGATATCAATTGGAGGGCTACCATGGGTTCACCAGAGGGCTCCACTCAAGTTCTGGAAGGGAAACTCCAGGATAGGTTCTTTCACTTCCAGATTGTTAATTCTTTGCTTTATGTTATGTTTTAATTTGTATTCCTCTCCTTTAAGTTTATAAAGGAAATTGTCATCTGGATAAACACTTGAGATGAATTAAGTACTAAAAGTATAGCAATTTCATAAATTATAAAACAAAATACATCAAATATGGGTGTAAAAGTATAGTCAATTATGCATCCATCAAACATCCCCACACTTAAAATTTTGGTTGTCCTCAAGCAAACTATAATCAAAATTATAAATTCTACAACATCAATCCATCTTCAATTTCAACCTGTCCATTTATACTATACATCATCATATCCTATTAGATCAATTAACATATAATCATAATCAAGTTGTCCTAAAATTAATTTCCTAAGTAATATTAATAATAATCACATTAACAATTGCATTGAAATCAAAAGTATATCTCTTTACACCCTCACCAAGATTTCACTTTATGCACTCAAGTGTTTAGGGTGAAAAGCATCAAAACTCTTAATTAATGTGTAGTAGAAATCTTACCATAAGTTTGCAATAGAATCGCATCTCCACCACTTACAAATTAGAAACAAAAAAGCAAAGGTATTTGTGTAGGTTGTAATGGGGCTTAGGTACGATATAATTAGGATAATAACAACGATTACATTGAAGGAAATTTACTACACAATATATTTCAAGAATTGATTACAAGTATACGTTGGTCCTTTCATTAGAAAACTAACGGTACTATATACTTATTTATTTATTTTCCTTTTTTAATGTTTTTCTTTTCTTTTTTTTTCACATTAAACATTCAGTACCATAATCAAGAAATATTGTACCTTTCACAAATTTCAAGTCTCAACAAGTATATAATGTAAATAACCTTCAAGGATCAAAATAATAAAAAGATCTTCAAAGAAAAATAGGATAAAGTTTTATCATTTGGGTTTAAACAATGAAAAAGGCTAAGGCTCAACTAGGTTATTCCTCAAGGCAAAATTTAGGGTATGGTAATTTCAAAGAAATAGGCTAAGCAAGTTAGTGAATCGAAGTGTCTTTATCATGTTAATGCTTCTAATTTGACAAACATGGTCTTAACATATAAAATAAAAGCATGTTCTCGAATTATTCTACTATGCAATGATATCACACACATAAAAGAATAACAATAGCTTAAAAATTTGAAAATTTGCTCTTTAGGCTCAAAAGCTCACAAAAAAGATTGAGTGTATATGTGTGTAATAATATGCAATTTCATTCAACTTGAAAATTTCAATGATTATGAAAAATTTGACTTTGAACACTAATTTCATTCTAACCATCATCTTTTTTCACACTAATTCAAATCAATATTCAACAATAACATATATTATTTATGGATAGATCTCAACCAATTTAAGATATCAATTAATAAAACTTATAATCAGGATTATAATAAAATTAAAGAAATTAGTTTAAAATTATATAAATCGATCCCCACACTTAAAATTGGACGTTATCCTCAGTGTTCATAATACAAGTAAATATTCAAATGAGAGGGTTGTTTGGTACTTTCCTGATTGTGATGATTTCTTGATGTTAGATCCATCTATTGTTAACTTATCCTTGCAAAATAAAAGAAGAAGAAATGATAAAAAAGAAATAATGGAAAAAACAATAACACTAAAGAAGATAAAAATGGAAACATCTTTAAGTCTAATGCTCAAAAGGACAAAATAATCAATGAAAAAAAAATTAAAACATAAAAAGATAAATAAAAAGAAAGACGATATAAATTAAAACATCTTATGCATTGTGTGATCCTAGCTAATTTGATGAGGATGGGTGCTTTTGATGATGATCTTGATTATATAGAGTGGTTGTAGATGAGGTGCCCTTGCGAGATAGTGCAATCGGACAAGCAATGCCAAGATGGTTTGCTATTGTTTCCATCAACTCTCTCATCCAGTCTTCTGAAGTTTCAAGTCGGCTCATCCTCTCCACAAGTTTCACTTCCTGTCTCTCCAGCTGAGCTATAATCTACTGGTCTCAATGAAACTCCTTCGATGCTTGTGCTCCTATTTAGGATGGCTAGGAGTATGAGTGTGTATGTTCCTCTTAAAATTCTCCTCCCGATGCTGATGGCTCTTTGGACTCCCAACAAGTCGGTACATATATCCCATAGGTTCCCATTGTTGAAGAAGAATATGCATATAATGCATTATATTCAAATTAAGTGCCTCTATAGTTGTCATCTCTAGCATTGATGTCAATCAATCAAAAATTCCTAATCCTTGTGCTAACCTTATCATGTATGGTCCAACACAAACTGTGTTAATCTTTTTGTCTTCACTTTGGCATTGGATAAATTTGATAAGAGCATGTCACAAATATATAGGCACCGCTCACTCACACTCCAGAGGTAGAAGACATCCATGTTACTAACGATTCCCCAACTGTCACCTCAAGCACTCCAAGTGTGACTCAAAATACCATGTATGTACCTGAGTGTTGGAATGCGAAATGTCGAAGCCTTTGACATGCGTGGGTTGTAGTCATCTTTTGTGTTGGAACCCCTCCCCGGTGAATCGCGGGCCCGACGTCCTTTGTGACGTCTGGACGCACATCCCACGAGGGAGGAATTCCTCACTACAAAGAAACCTCAAAGCGAACTTATTTTAATGTCATCCAAACAAATGTT
>JANVCQ010000005.1:20459181-20470010 GCA_025531925.1 Erythroxylum plowmanianum | reverse complement strand
ATGTGAGAGAAAGAAAAGGTTGGGATCAGTTCGCGTCTGCATTGTGTCTCTTTATTTTCGCACTGAATTGTATTTTCCGCAAATCATTGTATTTTGTGTTTTTGTGTATATTATTTGTGTATAACTTTCCGATTGGAAAAAAAGGGGGGGTTTGCAAAAGAAATTGATCAAAGTATAATATGTTTTGTTATTGGAATGGGCTAATCGAACTTCTGGTATGTGAAAAACGAAATTGGAAACTACTATAAATGAAAATGTTTCTGAATAAAAGGGGGCCCAAATTTACAATTATTGATTTTCACGTATGCTTAAAAAAAGATTTTATACTAAGTTTTTGACGAACTAAGTGATGTAGCACGCCACCCTCATGGGACACGGACTCGGATATCACCATCGATGTCGGGTTCGGGTCATGCGGGAGTGGGGTGTTACATTTTACATGTTGATAAGGATTACATTAGGTATAATTTAACATTTTTATGTTGTTTTTTTATATGTATTGTATGTTTGGAGGAAAAATCCTAGATGTTAGTGTACTACTCTACATAGTTTTTTAATAAAGGTGAAATTGTAGTCATTTAGAAGATAACTTGTAATAACCCCTTTTCCATATTGAGGGTTAGAGCTTTAGTTGTCATTTGGAATTCATGAACTACATTTTGTTCATATGCATATCATTAGTATACACATATAAATTATGAATTATTATTTTGTACACATTGTAAGGAATGCATATGCACTCAACTGACTCATTTCGGCGTATGAAAACATTAAAACGTTCATAATGTGAATTGTGAAATGTTTATGTCTTGAATTTTAGTTTGATTGATTACAAGTAGTGAATTTGGAATTAATTGATATAATTTGAAAATTAAGGAATGGAATGTACATTTGGTCTAGGAAAAATGCCAAGTGGTAAAGAAAATTTGATATATGGAAATGAGGATGACTAAGCCTATAATTGAGTGACATTTGACATTGATCATTATGTGACAAACAGATTAGTAAGTTGATGACAATTGGTAGCTGTGATTACATGACATATGACTTAGTATTATTAGTGACATATGACAACATATTTACTTGATAAATGTTATACATGCCTTTAGATATATGGCAATTTAATTTGGTGGCACATGCCATTGTAGTAAGGTGACACCTACACCTTAGGTGTAAGCTTCAGCAGGAACAACTCTAACTAAGCTCATTCTTGTTCTTCCTTCCTCTCACACACCACCAAAACACTCTTCTCTTTCACCTCCCTGTGTTTGTTTATGATCAAGTCCAATTGCTACCCAAATAATCCATGTTTTACCTTCACAAAGTTAAGTAAAAGATCCAATTGATGTTGTTCATTGAACCTAGCAGAAATCCATCCAAGTTCCTCCTTGAATGTGTGATGATTCTGCATGTTTGGAGTGCTAATTTAGAGTGAAATTTGACCTAGGATTTGAACTAAACAAGTAAGTAAAAGATTAGTGTTTATGGCATGTTATAATAGAGAATTGATGATGATGAATTAGGATGAATTATGAATGATGTTAATGATTGATTGTGCTAGAAATTTCTGCATGAACTTGGGTACTTTTTTGTTCTATTTTTGCATGTACGAAAATAGTAGGTTATAGAATGTTAAATGGATGATTTAGGTTGAGAGTTGATGTATAAATGAAGGTGGATTCATGGTAAAGATAGGTGTTATTGAAGTGTTCTTGAATCTGGAAAATTAAAGCTGTAGGTCAAAATTTTGGTTTCAATTTCATCTTCCTATTTTGATATATTTTACACATCTTTAAGGCATGAATTTGATGAGACTCAAAGAATGAAAGTTGTAGATGTGGGATCTTAGCTTGACCTCTGTGAAAGTGGCTTGATAAACTAGTGACTAGAGCTTAAGTTATGCTTGTTTTCCTAATACTACCTGTGAAAGACCCCTGTGCAGGAACCTTATATTATTTCCTAATTTTTAGGGACTTTAGAGCTCGAATTAGTTAGAGTATAAAATATAAAAAACATTTATTGATGTCTTATTAATGGGTATATGAAATAGTTTGGCCATAAGATATCTTGATAAGTTTGTGTAGTTAATTGAAGTCATAAAGAAGGGACTATTTTGATGTGGTCAAGTTCAAATCTAGAAAATTATGGTTTGTTAAAGGAATAAATGAGTTCTTTTAATGCAAACATGATCTTAAGAACATGATAAATATTTATAAGGTATGGATGAATGATCATTGAAGAACATGGGGTAATTACGAATGAGAATTGAGTAAATGTATGAAAATATATTGCTAGAAAAAGTTTGGTGAATGTATAGATTTAGCTAAAATTCTAGATTTAAAGTAACAATTGTGTGTATGTTATATGAGGTTTTTGATCATGAAAATGTTCAAGAATAAGTGTAAATATATGAGTTGATAATAGTATAAAAATGTTTACATGAATGCAAATGAGATCCAAAGAATATGAGTATGATGAATTAGGTTTGATTGAAATAAGAATTAAGGAAATTGTGTGAATGTGTAATACTAGGAAAAATTGATGAATTTATGAATGATGAATGGAAAGTGATCAAGTTTACTTAAGGAATAAATCTAATTGCAAACTAAATGATGTACAAGTCCTGATGTATAAATGATTAAGTTTTGTGAATAAGGTTACATACCCATAATGATCAATTGATTATGCATTAAACATGACACATATACATGTTTAAATTTGAGTATTTATTTGATTTATCAAGTACTGATGTGTGACATCAATTAGAAACATATTCTATCCTTATTATTTTGATTAACCTATATTGAATCGATATTAATATAATTATGACATTGATGATTCCGGACAATTGGTTATTTGAGAAGTTTGATATTCAAGATTGTATTGGGAGTGTTTATCATTTGAATATGAGTAAGGAAAATGAATTCTCAGCTATATGTTGAATTTTAGACATAGATCTGATGAATTGTGGTAATTGAATGTGTTTCTTGACTAAAAAGTGATTAATGATATATTATGTTAAAATGTTGCACTTTATTACATGAATATGCATGTTCATATGAAGGAGTTGTGACCGGAGCAGCTATCGTGAAAATAGCTTTTAGCTCAAATATATGCATACAGAGCCTCAGGCTCAACGTTTAATAAACCCGGTATCCACAACGGATATGGGACAATACTAAAATAAGCCCGATATCTACAATAGATTTGGGATTGATAATCGATAAATAGGTTTTCCGTCATAACAAAGTAAAAAAAGAAGTGAGTCTCATTTGCATTTGCATTTGTATCTTTACATGTGTTTATGAAATTGTTTGCAAATGAATGTTGAATTATATTGAGATAACATTGTAAAATGCCTATGAATTTGATGGTGATATTAAGAATCGTGATAAATGAGTGAAATATTTTGAGATGATTATATAAAGTTTTTTGCATTCAAAAGGTCCTTCTAAAATGATTAAGTAAAGTGATTGTATTGTTAAGGTGCTTACTAAAGCATAATGAATAATGTGATATATGAGGCATAAATCTATATGATGTGTTATATTGATTGAACAAGGATTTATTCATGTGATATATATGATCTTTTTTGAGTGAACACATCGATGATGGTTCACTCATTGAGTTTGCAAAACTCATCAAAATTGTAACATTGATTTTCAAGTACTAAAAGGAGACCTTATTTGTAAAGCAATCTAGTTGGTGTCTAGTATTATCCATTTTAGGATCAAGAATGGCTCAAAGGTCTAGTCAGCTGTCATCTGAGGAGTTTAGATAGAGTACTTTTGTATAGTTTTTCATCTCATGTAGAATATTTTGTATAAGCAATGTGAACACAGATGGTTTTTGTATTGTAACTATATAGATGGTTTGTAATGAAATGACATTGTAAAACATGTTGTGATAATGAAATGAGATATGCTAACATTTTTTAATACTTATGTTCTTTATAAGGCCATATGAAGTGAACGTGATTACTCTAACATGCCATTCTCGTAGGGTATGTACTCGAATATTATGAAGAATGTCAGGCTTATGTCCTATGATAGTGGTATGTTTCATAAAAAGATGAAAAAAAAACTTTATAGATGTTGGGACCCCACCCGTACGAGTCACGTGCCCGACGTCCTACGTGACATCTGGACACGCATCTCACAAGCAAGGCGTGGCCATTCCAAGCCAAACCTCAAAATCTACTCATCTCACTTACTTCCGAACATATTTTGGAACATCTCAAAAAGGAATTTCTAAAGGACTTCTTTATAAGATTTGTTCCTCTTTTCATTAAGTTTCTAATGACACTAAAATTATTCAATTTAGTTTAGAACTCTAAAAATTATGGCCCAAACACTTTCAGACTATTACTAAACCGAGATTGTGCACTATACCCAACTTCACTCCAGAAACTGAAAGTCTTAGGGACTGAATTGAAAATCAATTCCTTCAGATAATTTGTAGCTCCATGTCTCTAGTTTAGTTAGAAATAAGAATCAACTCATTTGGAGCTCTAATTTGGGGCCAACAATAGAGGGCATTGGATATCAATTAAAGCTCAAAGATATTAAAAATTAAATAAGTTAGTGGAAAAGTCCAAGTAGGCATTGGGCACAGTTAGGAGACATGCACTTCTCTCTCGTAAGGTTCAATAACTGAAGGAATAAAACCTAACAAGTTTTGGTTAGAAAATGGTGTTATGCATTTGTTTCATACTGATTTGAGATAAAAAAAAAGTTCTAGAAGCTAACCAGTACCAATATAAAAGCTGGTTCCACGTTGATTCTTGTACACACACTTCAAAGATAAGTGGAATTATAAGCTTAATCAACTTTAAAAACTTTTATGAAATAACAATATATAAATGCTCCTTTTAAGATTCTTAGTAAGGGATTTTGAAGATTGGTGATGACCTTGTTTACCACTAAGCTATTCGTTTTAGGGTTTCTTTACATGAAGGATGCATTTGGAGAAAATTGGAGAAGAATTGTGACGACTCTTCTAATTTTTATTCTTTTCTTTCTATTATATTAATATTATCTTTTTTATTTTTTTCATAATTTTTAGTAGTTAAGTCATTAGTTAAGGTTAGAGATTTATTTTATGATAGATCTTTCAATTATCAATGCATATAATTATTTTTAGTTAAATTTATTCTCTTTGAGCTTAGTTGTTAGTTTTATACCCAATCACCATAGATTTAATCTTAGGGATTATATGAAGGCCTAAGAGGTAAATTATACTTTATGCCTTGGGAGAATAGACATTCTAGGTTTAGAGAAAGATAATTCCTAAAATAGGATGATAACTAACTAGATTAACTATGTTTAATGAGTTTGATTAAGGTTGATTACACATATGAGTGGTAATTCCTTAATTATATATACTTACGTGGCTCAAAGAAGGGATAGATACATTAGATTAATTATTATTTAAACCTTAATGATCAATCTTACATAATAACTAAAATTTCAATTAAGTAAACCTCAAAATCTTAGCTTATGTCTTATTGATTTCTTTTCATTTAATTATCTTGTTTTCATTAGTTTAGAGTAATTACTTCTTACCAAATCTTTTTTATTTGTTTTTATTTTTTGACTAGGATTAATAAACATAGTATTATAATCTTGTGGGAATGATACCTAGAACACTTTAGTTTTATAACTTGCTATAATCTATTTTATACACTTAAAGAAATATTCTATCACTATGTAATCTTCTAGTGTTAAAGTCAAACCTTCCATGGGATTTTAGAAAGCATCATGACTTCAAAGGGATATTAGTATAAATAAAGATAAAGTATTAACCAATTGAGAATAGATAATTGTAACTTAAGAGAGTGCATTTTCAATGTTTGAGAAATCTTCTCGGCCATCTAATATACCCAATCATATGTTAACTAACTCATAAAGTCAAAACTATTGCTAGGTAAGGTACGTATATAGACATAGCCATATGATTGTATTTTATTTTGATTAATTATCTTATCATTTATTTTCATGGCTATTGTCAATATTAAGTTTAGTGTTACTTTGCCTTCCTTTATTAAAAACATATAAAACTATCTTTTTGCTTATTACCTTTAGATTAGTTAATAATGTTAGACTTTTCTATCTATACCAACTATTCATTAGGAATGGCAATAGGTCAAAGGTCCCAAATTTGACCTATATTTTTTTTGAAGCACAAATTGGTTCGAAACCCAATTGGGTTTAGTGGCTTAAGTTTGGGCCTATTTGCACTTGAAACAGCCTAAAGCCCAATTGAGCTTGAGTAGCTTCGACTAAGTTTAAGCCTAGTTAGACTTTAATTAAACCCAATTAGGCTAACTTAAGCCTATTTTGCTCATATTAGGTCCAAAAGTTAAATCTTTTTAAAGAAATATTAAATAGTCCAATGCCCATTTAGGCTAGGTCAAGCCCAAAAGCCCAACTCTTTAAAAAAAATAAAGTGTTCAAAAGTCAAAATGAGGTAATTTAAGTAAAAAAAACTGCAACTTTTTGGAAGTCTTATGATTAAGGTAAAGGCTTGAATTTTGTATTCATTGAATCATTTTCATCCTTCTAATTTACATATTGAAAATGGAAAGACAAAGAGAAGAAAAGCAACTTTATAAATAAAGTATTTGAGTGATTGTCTTTGTTGGACACCGTTTTCGGAGCCCAACATTGGACATGGGATCATGAAGCTTAAGCATGGAGGAAGGCTTAGAATTTGGAAATTTAAAAGAAAAATCCTTTGGAAGCAAAGGCGAACTTCGCCACGGCAAACATATGTGAGAAAACTTTAATGACCCTTCGGGCCAATTTCACCGTGGCTACAAGTATAACTTCACAACGGCAAAGTCACCATGAGAATAACATAATTTCGTTCGGGAGAATTACGCCGTGGTGAACTCTTGGCTTCGCCATGGTGAAAACCCCTAGAATATAACCCATAACCCAAAACTACCTATCTTACTAAAAGCCAACTTAAAAACCTTCAACCACATTCATCAATTCAACCCAAAAACAAAATGGATAAGAACCTAACCCCAAACAAGTTCTCAAAATCTTAATCTCATTTCCATAATCGGATACTTTGCGAAAACAAGAAAAATCATAAACAAATCCAAACAAATATTTCATTAATATCAAAAGTAAGAGTTTTACAAAGCTTTAATGGCATTTCAAGCCACAAATACATCATTTGCTTCATAATCCAAAAATACAAAAATATACTTGAAATGTATTTAAAGCCTTAAATTCCCAAAAATCTAACTTAAAAATACAAAGGTATGTACCGGATATAAAGAAGAATCTTATCTCATTAGGAGCATTGGAATCCAAGGGTATCGAGATCACCATTGAGGGTGGAGTTCTTAAAGCTGTGTATGGGGCACTGGTGGTGATGAAAGGTAGAAGACGAAATAATTTTTATTTCTTGCAGGAGAGTACAGTTATTGGTGGAGTAACTATCACTAAAGCTACTGACGTAGATAGCTCAAACACTACAAGGTTATGGCATATACATCTTGGACATGCTAGTGAAAAAGCATTCCAAGGATTGGTGAAGCAAGGCTTATTGAAAGGCGCAATGGCATGTAAATTGGAATTCTATGAACACTGTGTACTGGGTAAGCAAACTAAAGTGAAATTTGGCACTCCTATTCATCACACTAAAGGCATTCTAGATTATGTTCACACTAATGTTTGGGGACCTTCCAAGAATGCATCTTGACGAGGTAGCCATTATTTTGTCCCGTTTATTGATGACTTCTCTAGAAGAGTATGGTTGTACACCATAAAGCATAAAGATGAAGTCTTAAAGATATTCCTGAAGTGGAAAAAGATGATTGAAATGCAAAGCAATAGAAAGATCAAGACTCTCATATAAGATAATGGTGGTGAATATAAGTCTGATACTTTTTGGAAATTTGTCAAGATGAGGGTATTGTGAGGCATTTCACGATTAGGGAGACACCACAACAGAATGGACTGGCAGAGTACATGAACCGTACTTTACTTGAGAAATTTTGGTGTATGTTATCTAATGGTAGTTTAGGCAAGCTATTTTGGGCTGAGGCAATTACTTATGCAAGCCATATTATTAATCGATTGCCTACTACTACGAACAAGGGCAAAACATCCATGGAGGTATGGTCTGGTAAACCTTGTACTGATTACAAGTATTTACACATATTTGGTTGTTCTATTTACTATCATGTCAGGGAAAGCAAGTTGGATCCAAGAGCAAAGAGAGCTCTATTTATGGGCTTTAGCACTAGTGTGAAGGGATACTGACTTTAATGTCCAAATAAGAAGAAATTTGTTGTAAGTAGAGATGTGACTTTTGATAAGACTGCTATAGTTAATCAGAACAAGCATGAAGGGGAAATTGAAGAGACCAAGACCATGAGTAGTTCAAAGCAGGTGGAGTTATTGAAGACCCCATTTGATCCAGTAAGGTTTGATGTTACAGACACTAGTCCTACAGTTGATTTTGATGATGAGGACGAGGATAATGAAGAGGAGGTGCTTACCCAAGAACCACTATAGCAACAAGATTCTATTGCAACCAGAAGATCAAGAAGGGAAATTCGATAGCCTGCTTAATTTATTGATATTGTGGCATATGCACTTCTAGTTATTAAAGATGATATTCCATCCACCTACAAAGAAGCTTGTAGGAGTTTAGAGAGCATGAAGTGGAAGAAATCTATAGATGACGAGATGAAATCTCTTCATAAAAATAAGACTTAGAAGTTGGTTCAGTTACCAAAAAGGAAGAAAGAAATTGGTTGTAAATGGGTATATGCTAAGAAGATGGAATCTTTAGGAAAAGATAATGTAAGATTCAAAGCCAGATTGGTAGCTAAAGGCTATGCTCAGAAGGAAGGCATTATCTACAACGAGGTATTCTCTCTTATAGTAAAACATTCTTCCATTCGTATTTTGTTAGCTTTGGTTGTGCAATTTGACCTTGAGTTGGCTCAACTTGATGTCAAAACGACGTTTTTACATGGTGATTTGGAGGAAGATATTTTTATGTCTCATCCAGAAGGGTTTACAGTTGTTGACAAAGAAAATTGGGTTTGCAAATTGCAAAAATCATTGTATGGTTTGAAGCAATCTCCAAGACAATGGTACAAGCAATATGATAGGTTTATGATCAAGCAATACACAAGAAGTCATTATGATCATTGTGTATAACTTCGCAGCTACAAAATGAAACCTTTATTTATCTACTTTTATATGTTGATGATACGCTTATAACATGTAAAAGCAAAGTGGAGATTGAAAGATTGAAGACTCAATTGAGTAATGAATTTAAGATGAAGGACTTGGGAGAAGCTCGAAAGATATTACGTATGGAAATTGAAAGAGATAGAGCAAAAGGCAAGATTGGTCTGTGTCAAAAGTAGTATTTGAAAAAGGTATTCCAACGTTTCAGGATGAATGAAAATTCAAAATTGGTTAGTACACCTCTTGCTCCTCATTTCAAACTTAATGCTTCTATGTCTCCTAACACAGATGAGAAGAGTCATTACATGGCTAAAATTCCATATGCAAGTGTTGTTGGTAGTTTGGTGTATGTTATGGTGTGTCCTAGGCCTGATATTTTACAAGCTGTTAGTATTGTCAATAGATATATGCATAATCTAGGAAGAGGGCATTGACAAGCTGTGTAAAGGATTCTAAGGATTATCATTTCAACAAGATGAAGTTACTGGTCAATGTGTTGTTGGATATGTAGATTCTAATTACGCAGGTGATTTGGACAAGCATAGGAGCACTACAGGTTTTGTATTCACTCTTACTGGAGGTTCAGTGAGTTAGAGATCAACTTTACAATCTCCAGTTGCTTTATCAACTATTGAGGCAGAATACATGGCAGTAACATAAGCTATCAAAGAAGCCATCTGGGATGGCTTTAAAGGTTGCTTGATGACTTAGGGGTCCATCAGGACCATGTGGACGTTTATTGCAACAGTTAGAGCTCTATTTATTTAGCAAAGAATCAAGTTCATCACGCACATACAAAACACATTAATGTGAGGTTCCATTTTGTTCGTGAGATTATTGATGAGGGAGATATTCTTCTTCAGAACATTAGGACCGCCGACAATCCTACTGATATGTTGACAAAACCAATTTCGCTACTCAAGTTTAAGCAATACTTAGAATTGATTGGCATTTGTAAAATTTGTTGATTGCCCTATAGGGGATTGGGAGATGACCATTGGGAGTTCCACTTCGAGCATTTGAGCTAAGGTGGAGATTGTTGAGTATTGTCTCAAAGTTAGAAATGATAGCTTGCTTTCGGTGATTGTTGAGTATTGGTCAGAAACAGTGGCTTGCTTTCTGTAGTTTTCAGTATAGCTAGCCTTCACCTTCACCCTTACCTATTGACTTCTCTACAAAAGAGAAACAGTAACAATGGAAGAGTGTGTGTGTGAGAGAGCAGAAAATTTTCCAAAAGAAAGAGAGAGCATAAATTTTTAAGTGTGAGAGAGAGTAGAAAAATTTATAGAGAGAGTAGAAAATTTTCCAGAGGAAGGAGAGAGAAGAAAATTTCTAGAGGGAGAGAGAGAGAAAAAAGAATTTGTAATTTTTTTGTTTTCTCTTCCTAGTAGGAGTGTGTGAGCTTGGGTTAATTTGGTTCTTTTGGGAAATTGAGTGATAATGCTGGGCATCGATTTTCGGAACCCAACTTTTGCGAAAATATCATAAGCCTCTCATATCTTTACTTCATCATACTCTTTAATACATTACAACAACTAATTTTCATCATTCACATTTCAATACCCTCAAAACAAAGGGTTTTACAAAGCTATAATGACCTTTCAAGCC
>JANVCQ010000005.1:20372003-20393114 GCA_025531925.1 Erythroxylum plowmanianum | reverse complement strand
CGCCACCCTCGCGGGGCACGGACTCGGATATCACCATCGATGTCGGGTTCGGGTCATGCGGGAGTGGGGTGTTACAATTAATCTTCTCTTAAAGAAGAACCATAGATATTTTTTAAAAAAGGACTCATTTTCACATGACTAAACATTCATTGAGATATGGTAAGCATTTGTAGGAGGATGAAAACTTTTGTATCCCTGTTTTCAATTGCTAGAGCAAAGAAAAACATATATAATAACACAAAACTCAAGTTTGTCTTTATGAAGATAATGAACATAAAAATAGAAAATACAACTGAAAACCTTAGGAAAAATATTTAGAATAAAGGAAATGGAATGAAATCTAGAAAACATCCTTATAGGAGTTTAAAAATTAGAAATCATGGTAGACATTCGATTAATAAGAAAAATAACATTAATGATAGCTACATCTTATAAATGTTATGGTACTTGCATAGTAAAATGTAAAGTTTAAGCCACTTTAAAGATGTGGTGATTCTCACATTATAATATTCTATTCTGTTAGAGTGCATAAACACAAGCTTTTATGGTGAAGAATACTAAAATCAACAATATAATGATTTGTAAACTTATGACCATTGTCAGAACAAAAATCATGCTGTAAAACTAATAAATAACATTTTTAGATTTAATCAAACATAAACATGCTAAGATATAAATTAATTGGTTAAATGATTTAAAATGAAGAAATTTAATGATATTTATAATAAAAGTCATAATGATCCTACATTTTAGTGGTATGAGTGATTATTAATGGTCTTCTAACTACTTCCAACAAATAGTAAGCCCTTTTGAAAGGCATCAATTATTATTTTGTTCTCTAAAAAGACCAATAAAAAAGGATTCTTTTAGAGCAAGATATACTTAAGAGCTTATTGTTTGTTGGGGTTATTTAATCCCCTCATGTTCCAAATGAAGATCTCTTGGAAAACTAACTATGATCAAATCACAGAGACAATGGAAAAAAGTTATAGGCTTAGTGAACCAAATACTTAAAGATAAAGAATTTCTTTATTAATTAAAATAATAATATCATACATAAAATTGCAACTAACCGATTGACTACAAGGGCTTAAACTAATAATCCCACTTACACTAAAACCAATCACCTATTTATTTAATACCATGTCTATCTATAAAATGATCATGTCTCTTTTGAGATAATGAATTAGTAAGAAGAATTTATTGGAAACTCGCTTTAATGATATGTCTCTCTGCTCCACTATCTCCTTGATCAAGTGAACTTCCTGAGTATATGTTTAGACCATTGATGAGACATTGGTTCCTTTACTTGTTCGATGGTGCCATCATTATCACAACATAATATTATTAGCTTAACAATTTTAGGAACCAATCCAAGTTTGGTGATGAACTTCTTGATCTAAGTTGCTTTCATTATTGCATCTGATACTAAAATGTACTTTGCTTTGGTAATAGAATCCATAATAGTTAGTAATATATAACTCTTTCAACTTACTGCACCATTATTCATAGTGAAGGTGTACTTTAACTATGATCTAATATCATCTAGATTTGATTAAAAACTAGCATCTAAATATCCCTAAACTCTTAATTCAGATCCTCCATAGACTAAGAAAACATCTTTAATCCTTTTTAAGTACTTTATGATATTTTCCATAACCAACCAGCGACCATCACTAGGATTATCTTAAAACCTATTTGTTATGCTCAAATTATAAGAGACATTTGGTCTAGTAAATAGCATTGCATATATGATTGATCTAATTACCAAAGCATATAGAACACAATCATATAATCTATGAGAGAGACATCCTATGCGACATGGGTAATAATCCCTTTTTAGAATTCTCCATACTAAACCTTTTTCACACTTTGTCTATTTATATGGATTGTCATAAGCCAAGCAACCTCTTTGATCTATCTTTATAGATCTTTATTCCCAAAATGTAGGTTATTTCTCCTATATCCTATATGGAGAAGTTCTTAGACAATCAAATCTTTTCAAATTGGAGCATTCGTTTGTCATTTCCAATCAGTAATATGTCATCCATATATAGCACTAGGAAGATTACTACACTCCCCTTGACCTTCTTAAAGACACACGATTCATCTATATTTTTTATAAAATCAAACTCTTTGAATGTCACATCAAAACAAATATTCCAACTCTATGACACTTGCTTAAGTCCATAAATAGACTTTTGTAACTTGCTTACTTGATTAGGAAATTTCTTGGATTCAAAACCCTTAGGTTATATCTTATAAAATCCTCAAACAAACTCCCATTGAGAAATGTTACTTTGAGATCCATCTGCCATATTTCATAATCATGATTTGTAACGAGCTTTACTTTATAAGTATGTACATTACCATCCATATCTATTTTTCTCTTAAAAATCCACTTGCATCCTATAGGTATAATGCCATCAAGAGCATCCACCAAAGTTGATACACGATTAATGTACATGGATTCTGTTTTAAGTTTCATAGCTTCATGCAATTTTAAAGAATCAATGTTAGACATTGCTTACTTAGAAGTAGTAGGCTTATCAATTACGAGCGATAAATTATCTTTCCCTTTTTCAATATGTAGATCTAATCTAGTGGGCAGATGATATATCCTACAAGTGCATCATAGATTATGTCTCTTAAACCCTTGATTGTACATCATATATATCAATTTTAGATTTTTGTTCCATGTGAATGTGAATTTGTGATTCTTGAACTTCTGTAAGTTCTACCTCACTCTCATTATTTTCCATAAAAATAAATTCTCTTTCTAAAAATATTGCATGTCTTGAGACAAGCATCTTTTTCTCAAAAGGATGGTAAATTTGATTTTTAATACTATATTTTTAACACCTCATAAATTTGTATTTGTTTGATTTAGCTTAAAGTTTATTAGATGTTGAACACTTCACATAAGCGTCACATGCCTAAATCTTTACATATGGAAACTTTAGTTTACTATTAGTCTAGATCTCATATGGTGTCTTGTGAACCAATTTAGATGGAACTCTATTCAGAAGGTTAGTAGTTGTTTTAAGGGCATATCCCTAAAAGGAGATAGGAACGACTGTATGACTTATCATGGAATATACCATATCTAATAGAGTATGATTTCTCATCTCACACATTCTATTATGTTGTGGAGTTCTAGGATGGGTCTACTGTAAGAAAATCCCATTCTCTTTTAAGTAACTAAGAAACTCATAGTCGAAGTATTCACTACATCTATCAGATCTAAGTGCCTTAATTCTCTTACTAGTTTGTTTCTTAACCTCATATCTAAATTCTTTAAACTTTTTAATTGATTTAAATTTTTATTCATTAAGTACACATAACCATATTTGTAATGATAATGTAATGAAGTATGAGAATCCACCTCTAGTGCAAGTAGATATATGGTCACATATATCTAAATGTATAAGCTCTAGTAACTCAATGGCATCCTCTCCCTTTCCACTAAAGGATAATTTGTCATCTTTTCTAATAAACAAGATTTGCAAGTTCTATATGCTTCATAATCAAAAGGATTCAAATATACTTCTTTTTTATTCTAGTTTTGTTGATATGACTTAACCTATAATGCCATAAATAAGATGAATTTTAGTCACTTAACTTTCTTTTCTTGGTTTTTTTTGGGTTAAAGATTGACTTTTCAAGATCGAATTCATATAAACAATTTGTAAGTAATATAGATCCATAATAAAGATGATCTTTATAAAAAAAAACTTTTCTTCTTAATAATAAAAACAAATCTAAATAAGAAATAGAAATGATGTTTCTAGTAATAATTGGAACATAATAAAATTATTTAGTTCTAATTCAAAGCCAGAAGGAAAAGTTATATTACAAGTTTCTACAGCTAATGTAGTAACTCTTACTCTATTACTAACTCATAAGTCCATTTCGCCTTTCCTCAATGTTCTACTCCTTATTAACTTCTGCATGTTATTACAAATATGAGAACCACACCAAATATCTGTTAGGAAAATAATGTGGAATAGAAGTAGAAAGAATGATATTAATCATAAAAATACATAAAGAAGTTATTTCCTTAACCTTCTCATCTTTCAAGGTTTCAAGATAAGAAGTGTAACTCCTCGTTTAATGTCCATCAACTTTATAATGAAAAGATGTGCCTTTATTTCTTCTTTACACCACCTTCTGGCTTTATTATTATAGAAAAATCCTTTTGGTTCTCATTATTATTCTTTTTAGTGCCTTGTTTGTTAATTTTGGAAGAATCCACAATAAGCACATAACTGATTAAGGGAGCCTTTTATAGTGTTGAACATATTTAATGTTCAAACAATGATACATCCTTAGTTCGTATGGAAGTTTATGACAAACTTTGAAAAGCTTAATCTGAGAGACTAGAGGACTATATCAATGCTTAACTCATGGTCCATGACAAAACTTAATTGGCCTAATTTTTTTAATATAGCTAATCATCTTTAGCACGTGTAGCTCCATTGAAAATCCTTTTTCCTTCTTGCATTGAAATAATGCTTTGGAGTACTAATACCTCTTCACCCTACTTTATACACCAAAAAACTCCCTAAGATGCATAATTATAGTAGAAGCATCCATGTTCTTGTATTGCTTTTGAAACTCTGGGCACATATTAATCACTATCACATATATAGCTTTTTCAATGTCGTTAATATAATGTTGTTATCTCTCTCAAACTTCATCAGTCATATCCTAGGCTTTAGTGGAATCTTTAGTGGAATAGTAGTACTAGGAACATATAATTTCTTTTCCTACCTGAGAACAATTCTTAAGTTGTGAAACTAGTTCAATAAATTAGATCCAATTAGTTTGTTAGCATCCATGATGCTCCCAAACGACAAATTATTACTCTTCTTCTGATAACCGAAAGACGTAAAAAAGCAAGTATTAATTTATGTCTCAAAATCAAATAAAAAAGGCATTTTAAAAACATTTTATCACTCTTACTATTTTAATCAAAGTAATAGCCTTCATCATTAAATTGAAAAATTATGAAATAATTTCCCTGCGGGCTAAGATCCCATTCAACCTTAGCTTATTTTGATTTTGCTCAACAAACTACTGAATTTAAATAAGGTAGATAACAACTTTGTCCATCACATCTTATGAAACCCATAGATCCATTATGTGACAACTTTTTTCCAAAATATATCTTATATATTATTTCTAACCCTACCTCTAAATTCATATGATCATAAGTTTGCTTATCCAAATCATCAAAATCTAGTTAAATAGGACCTAATACTTTAAAACAAAACATATTTAGATTAAAAAGTCTTTGAGTTTGCTCAACAAGTCTTACAATAAACAAAACTTTAGTTTTATTCTTAAATAATGAAAGGCAATTGTCACATTCTTAACATATACTTAATATCCACTTGAGGGATTTGAAATTTCAAAAATTTTTGGTCCAATCAAAATAATATAATATTATTATATTAATAATTTCTAATATAATCAAATTATGAAATAAATCCTTAAAAACCTTTACTTGATTCTAATTATTAATTTGATAACTAATTTAATTTAGTAATTCAACTCTTTTAAAAATTAAACTAAATTCCAAGATATTACTAATAAAACTAGTCCTTTTGAAACAAATTTTAAACTTTTAAAAAACACTTTTTCAAATTTGTTAGGAATTTAAATCAATTTATTCTTAACTAAATCATTCTAATTGAAAAGGAAGGATTAAAACATGTACAAATTAAAATAAAATAAATTATCAATAAAAAAGAATTGAGAATTAAAATAAAATTCTTAATTAAAAAGGAAGGCTTAGAATGTCTCTGTTGCACGCTGAACAAATGTTGACATACACCTTATTGTTGTTGCATCTGCTAAGGTTTTCTCATGCTGTCATCACCTCCCTCTGTGTGTGGTGACGTTGACTGGTTTACTACTCCCTTGCATGGGCTTCTTAGCCTTAGCCTTATATGTGCTTCTTCGGATGCTGAAATGTTCTTCTCTTCTAGGAGACCTTCTCCATCGCGTCTGACTAGGCATTGCCCCTCATTGGAGGCTAGATTACCACTGTCAAAGGTGATAGAGAAGTAGCTTCACTAGCGGCTAGCACCAACACTAGTGGAGACACATTTCTTTAAAAAAAACTAATGCAAATTGATAGGTGTAGATTGCACCATATTTTTATAGGTAATTTGATATTTGTTTAGTGGTTAATTTGATTATTTAGTGTGCACTTAGGTTAAGAATTGTGTTAGTTCATAAATATTTGTGTTTTAAGTGTTTTTTAGGTGAGAACATGTTTTTGAGCCTTAATTATATATATATGAGGTTTGGTGATGAGTTTGGTAGTGTTTTAGGACATTTGGAGGAGTTTCAGAGGTGAAACGAACCAAAACACAGTCCCACAATCGTGGCAAGTAGGACATGATTATGATAGAAGCACTAATATATGCTTATGATCATGACAGAAGCTCGAGCATAAGGCCATGATTGTTAGGGAATCTACCACGATCGTGACAGACAGATGCATAGTCACTCTCAAATTCGAGTTTTAAAGGGACATTTTAGACATTTCAGACCCCGAAAAGACACTAAGATTACTTTAATTAGAAAAGACTATAAAGTATAATGAAGTAACCATAGAGTGGAGTCTACATTCAGCCTACATTTGAAAACCCAAAAAAGAGAGTGAAAGAAGAGAAATATGAAAGAAGAAGAGGAAGAAGAGGAGGGTTCCGACGCTGAAGCTTCCCAAAATAGGTGATCTTTCAACGCCACTGTTTTCTTGAATCACCTAACTAACTTTCATTTCCTCCCCATTACCTTTTTATTCATTTAATGTGTAAGATTGAGATGGGCTGTGACTGGGTTCTTCGATGTGTGTAAGTTTTAATTGATTAACGTTGATAATCAGCAGTGCACGGGTTATTCGTGTAATACCTAAAGTGTCGATCCCATGAGGAGAGATAATTTAATCCTAAAATCTAAGGCCAAAACAAATCACATAAATTCAAAATGTAATGAAAGTAAGATAAGAATTCATTATCATCAATCAAATCAATTCAAGAATCAATCATGAAAATATTAACAATTTGGCATTTGCACTCAAGAATCAACCTAAGGAATTATCAATTGAGAGAAAGGTAACTTTATGTATCTTTAACGCAAACCTAATCGATTATAAATTACTGGATTATTGGTTTTAGATGATCCTAGGGTTGATTACTCTCTCTCAAGTTATAACCATTAAACCTAATTTATAAACCCTAATCAGATTATGGAAGTTTCAATTTCTCAATTAACAACTTATCCAAACCTGTAATTAGATCTGAAGTTGTCTAATAAACTATCAAAAACTTATGCAAGATCTCTTTTCATGCAAATTACCGATTTGATTTAATTGTTATTTTGTTAAATTACCTAACACTCGTTATCCCAATTTAATTATTTTTTACTCAATTCGCCCTTTTAGTTTATTATTGAATTATGTACGTCTATAATTAAATCAAAATAAATCCAAAAAACACTTAAGGAATCATGTTTCATTGAATCAAAGATAGAACCGTAAAGGTGAGTTTAGAACATCATCAACATCCAAAAATCCTATCATCAACTATTATTCCAATTTTATGTAATAATAAAACTAAAAATGGCAGGAAATATGACATTGAACAGACGACGGGAGGCAGTGACATTTGAAAACTCCTGATTCTAGAAATTTGTCAAGTCGACTTCTTCTCCTCTTCTCTCTTCCTTCTCTTTCTCTATCTCTCAATAATTCTCTCTAGGGTTTCTTTAAAAGTGGCTGATGAAAAAGCTCCTCCTACCTTTTTGTCCCTCAAAACTTGACGTTTTACATGTCTGTTTGATGCAAGGCACCATCGTGGCCCATATCCAAACCTTCTGTCATGGTTAAATACATATCAAACTAAGCCCTAAAACACAATACAATTAACACTTATCAACATCCCCACATTTAAACGTTTGCTTATTCTCAAGCAACCAAAACAACAAATACGCAAAATCACACAAGACACAATGCAGTAATGAGACAATGAATTTAACTTCATGAAATAAATTTAATTTTAACATAATCATTCAAGTTATTTCAAATCATTAACATACAAAATCTACATCTAGGGGCTTTAAACTAAATATACATATTAATCTAGATACAAATGATAACTTATTTATCCTTTTCAATTGCACACACACATTAATAATTCTTTAGTCATTCAAACTCTGTAAATACTCTTAAGTACATTTTCATGAAAAGTCAAGCTATTACTAGGTTTTATTTGAAAAGATTTTTTTAAAAGAAAGGACCTAGTCTTTTACTCGCAGGCAAACATTGGTGATGATGGACCCCGCTTCCGAAGCCTAGCATTCGGAATCAAACACGGAAGCGGTACTTGCCCTCAACTGTACTATACCTATTTCGGGACATTTAGAAAAACTTCCTCTAGAGAACTTGGATTAAGGTGTTATTTAGAATTTTTGAAAGAGGACTTCAAGGCCTACAACTTTCATGAAGACCTCAAAAACAGATTCTATATTCTGAAGGACAAAAAATGGAATAGACGATAGGTATAGACGAATCCAATGGAAAAAGATAGACGAATTGGGAAAATTGCTATAACTTTCCCTAAAGATATTGGATTAGGATGTTCTTTATATGGTTCAAAAGAAGACTTCAAAATATACAACTTTCATGAAGATCTTAAAGACAAATTCTATCTTATGAAGGGTCAAAAATGGAACAGAAGATAGGTACAAACTAAGCTAAAGGAAAAACAGACTAATGGAAAAAGACAGATGAATCGGGAAAATTGCTATAAAGTTCCCTACAGATATCAAATTAGGATTTTCTTTATATGTTTCGAAAGAAGACTTCAAGATATACAACTTTAATGAAGACCTTGAAGAAAAATTATATCTTATGAAGGGTCAAAAATGGAACATAAGATAGGTATAGACGAAGCCAAAGAAAAAAGTAGACTAATGGAAAAAGACATATGAATGGGGAAAATTACTATAACTTTCCCTAAAGATATTAGATCAAGGTTTTCTTGATATGGTTAGAAAGAAGACTTCAAGATATACAACTTTCATGAAGACCTTGAAGAGAAATTCTATCTTCTGAAGGGTAAAAAATGGAACAGAAGATAAGTACAGATGAAGTCAAAGGAAAAAGTAGACTAATGGAAAAAGACAGATGAATGGGGAAAATTGCTATAACTTTCCCTAAAGATATTAGATCAAGGTTTTCTTGATATGTTTCGAAAGAAGACTTCATGATATACAACTTTTATGAAGACCTTGAAGAGAAATTCTATCGTTTGAAGGTTCAAAAATGGAATAGAAGATAGGTACAGATGAAGTCAAAGGAAAAAGCAGACTAATGGAAAAAGACAGACGCATTGGGAAAATTGCTATAAATTTCCTTACAGATATCGGATTAAGGTGTTTTTTATATGGTTAGAAAGAGAACTTCAAGATCTACAATTTTCATGAATACTTGAAGACATATTCTATCATTTGAGGGGTCAAAATGGAGCAGAAGATAGAAGATGGCGAAAGACAGAGGACACGTCAGCAAAACATGGATTACACGTTAGCAAAACATAGAAGAAGACGCATCAGCAAAATACAGAAGAAGACGTGTCAGCAAAATACAGAAGAAGATGCGTCAGCAAAACACAGAAGAAGACACGTTAGCAAAACATAGAAGAAGATACATCAACAAAATACAGAAGAAGACGTGTCAGGAAAATATAGAAGAAGACCCGTCAGCAAAACACAGAAGAAGACCCGTCAGCAAGACACAAAAGAAGACATGTCAGCAAAACATAGAAGAAGACACGTTAGTAAAACACAGAAGATGATGTGTCAGTAAAACACAGAAGAAGATGCATCAGCAAAACACAGAAGAAGATGTGTCAACAAAACACAGAAGAAGACATGTCAGCAAAACACAGAAGAAGCAAAACATAGAAGAAGCAAAAAATAGAAGATACATCTTCCCTTATAAGGGCCATAACTTTCAACCTAGAAGTTCAAAATTTTCGTACTATATATTGTTGAAAATCTAGAAGGATAAGATACAACTTTGCAGAAGACAACTTTAGCTAATTTTGCCTCAATTGAGTCCAGATTTGCCCCCAAATTTGGCACACGATGTCAACTACTAGCAAACTTGGGTTTTGAAATGAATAACCACAAAAGAAATGTGCACATACACCTATGGAACTTTTCAGTTCTAACTCCTTTACTAAATCAACCAAAAACTGATACATAACTTTAATTACATATTAACATTATAAACAAAAGTTTAACATAAAAATACAACGTTTGTAAGATGCTCAATGTTTTAACATGCTATGAAGCTGTCCAAAAGTGATTGAACTAACTTAATTACAAATGTTTCTAATATATTGGAGTTTCTGAAGCCTTGCAAAGATTGCTAATCTTCTTGTTCTGCACCTGAGGAGGGAATAGTTGGGTGAGCTACACAGCTCATATATATATATATATATATAATAATTCAAGCATTCTTCAATTTGGTTTAACACTCATAACACATAACTCTTAAATGCATCATTCATGACAAGTTTAAAGATGCAATGCATAGAAATTGGCTCGAGGGTCCCATGGAGACAGAATGGATAAACCGAAGTTTACCCTATAAACAGAATGAGTCCAAATTTGGAGCTGATATGCCATAAGCAGGCAGCCGGGAGAAGGCTCTTGTCAATATGCACGTGATGAACAGAATAGTTCCACTCTCGTCCAAACAAAAGGCACATATTTGTTTTCTCATATGCTCATACTTTTATGCTTTGTCTTTATTTTCATTTAATAGAAAAGTCATGACCTCTTTTGAGGTAAAATATAGCCATATTTCACCATGCTTTTTTCAGCATTTACAAACAAGTCAATTTCAACAAATCAATTTCAACATACACACATAGGCAAGAATTTGCCTAATTACACCATAACCATAAATATATTACCCACTTAATTAACTTGCGAAAACCAATTCAAGCTTGCCTTTCTCCTTGCTCTTGGGTAGGATTCTCTTGGTTCCCTACAATAACCAAGGTTCCATTCAAAACAACATTCCAATAAAATTTAAAAGCTTCAAAAATTACAAAATTTCAACCAAACACAAATTGAACTCAAATCTAACTTACCCGTAACCCATCTAGGTTAGAAAACCAAGACCTAGTTTAAAAACCCTAAAATCAATTAGGTTCTCCTAATCCATCTTCTTCCCACACCAACTTTTCCATTCTCTACACTAAGTCTTTTCCTTTCTAACTCCTTCTTCCACAACATAACTAATTCCTTTCATAAAGCAAGAAGGAAAGATGGTTAACCTACCTTAACAAGTTTGATTTCTCTTCTTTCCTTCTTTCACCGAAACCTTTCTCCTCTCTCTCT
This sequence comes from Erythroxylum plowmanianum, assembly GCA_025531925.1. NCBI lineage: Eukaryota > Viridiplantae > Streptophyta > Magnoliopsida > Malpighiales > Erythroxylaceae > Erythroxylum > Erythroxylum plowmanianum. Next base: position 20,381,687 of record JANVCQ010000005.1, on the reverse strand, counting down.
CAATTTAGTTTTCTCACCCTTCTCCCTCCTCCATTCACGTTTTTCTCCTCTTAACAAGCAAAACAACACATTCTTTTTCCATTTCTACCCTTAATGAGCCCAAAAAGTCCATCTTACCCTTCCTTATAAGCTTATGTTGTTTTATGCTTAAGTGATCTCCCAAAAATGTCCTTGAACATCCTTATTACATCAACACTTTAATTCCAGTTATCCATTCAACAAATCCTACTAACCTTGACATAAGTATAGTTCCAAAATTAAATCTATCAAAACTCCAAAATTATTTTAAATCATGCTTACTTTAAAGAAAAAATTTTCCAAGGTCTAATAGGTGATGAATGTTGATCCGGTTGAAACGTCATTATAGCCTTCTGATGCGGAGGCATGCATTTGTGATGCATGTCAATCCAGTTACTCAGCTACATCATATTCTCAACTGACTACTAGTTCTATTCATAACCTGAAGGCCAATGGAATAGTAATTTATTTAAAATTAACAACACAATTTTTTTTATTTCTCACCTTATTGCTTTAACTACTTGTTTCCATAAAAAATACCAGCAAAGCTACTTAAATCAAAAGACCTCAAATTATGAATGAATGTGACAATTTAGAGGGCTACAACTTAACACTAAATCCTAAATAAGCTACATATTTAGCCAAAGAACCCAATTCACTAACTTTGCAAACTAACGATTCTTCACAACCTAATAGACTATGTTCAAAATTAAATTAATTTTAATCCATATAAGCTATTGACACATTCACATGATTCACAAAATGCAACCTAACAAACTGTCATATGATATGCAAAATTCACATTCAAAGTAAAACACATAATCTCCCCGCACTTGAAAAACATATTGTTCTTAATGTAAGAAGGGGACAAACAAACACATATGAAAATAAAAACAAAATAAAGAGTAAATTTAAAAAGAAAAGGGTTAGAACAAAGCCTTCTGGTGTTGGAGGTGGGGACAAATCCACTAGACCCCTGAGATTGTTGTCTTATCTAGGAATTGCTTGAAGAGAGTGAGGGAATTAGTGATCCCAGATCAATTCAAATCACTAAAGTTTTATTGAAAGTTCAAAACAACTCTAACTAAACCTAACAATTTCAATCAAACTACTAAACGTGCTAATTTATGGTCCTTAGCTTGACCTTGCATCAATGGAGACATCTTAATTATTCTAACAGAAGGAAATCACTTCCTTGTCCTTGAGAATCATTCCTCTAAGATATAGCTTGCAATGATGCCCATTGACCTTAAAATTTTCCTTGTTAGCATTTATCAGTTTGAGGGCTCCATGATCAAAAACTTGAATGACTATAAAAGGTCCACTCTATCGAGATTTTAACTTCCTTGAAAACAACCTCAACCTTGAATTATATAGCAGAACCATATCTCCTACTTTAAATTCCTTTTGTTTAAAATGAGAATCATGACATTTCTTTACCTTTTCCTTATAGAGTTTCGCATTTTCATACGCATTATAACAAAACTCTTTGAGTTTGCCCATTTGTATCTGTCTCATTTCGCTTGCTTGCTTCTAATTAAAATTTAATGCTTTAATCGCCCAGTATGCTCGATGTTCTAGTTCGACCGGTAAATAACAAGTTTTTTGCACACAAGTCTATAAGGAGTTGTTCCAATAGATGTTTTGAAAGTAGTCCTATAAGCCTATAAGGCATCGTCTAACTTTATTGCCCAATCCTTCCTAGAGTTGTACACTGTCTTTTCTAAAATTCATTTTAGTTCTCGATTGATAACTTTCACTGGGGCACTAGTCTATGGATAGTAAGGTATAGAAACTAGGAGGTACACTCCATATCTTTTTAAGAGGACATCAAAAGATCTATTGCAGAAATGTGTACCTCCATCACTTATTAGCATACATGGCACTCCAAATTGATTGAGTAACTATTTGATTAACTTTTGTTCCACCTTTCCATCATTGGTTAAAGATGCCATGGATTTAGCCCAACGTGAAACATAATCCACCCCCACTATAATGTATATGTTTCCTATTGAAGATGGGAAAGGACCCATAAAGTCGATGCCCTATACATCAAAGACTTCCACTTTTAAAATGCTAGATAAAGCCATGTCATATCTTTTGGAGATGTTACCTATCCTCTGGAAATGATCACATTATGCTACGAAAGTTTGAGCATCCTTAAACAATTGTGGACAATAAAATCCACTCTCGAGTATCCGAACTGTCATTTTATTTGCTCTATAATATCCAACATACTGACCTTCATGACATTGCTTTAAGATGTCTACCATTTCTTCCTCTAGAACACATGGTCGCATTAACCCATTAGCGCATGCTCTATATAAAATTGGCTCATCCCATATATATCAGTTACAATCATGCAAGAATCTCTTTCTTTGTTTGTAAGATAAATCTGAAGGAAGTTTATCACTGTTAATATAATTTATGATATCAGTAAACCATACTGTAGTCACATTTTTAAGCAGCTTTAGGGTTTCATTGGGAAAATTTTCATTAATATCTTCACTTCCAGACTAGTCTACAACCACATTTTTTGCTCCATTTTTATCTCTCACCTCTATATCAAATTCCTATAAAAGTAACATCCATCGAATGAGCCTTGGTTTTGCAGCTTTTTTGTTGAAAAGGTATTTTAATGTCGCGTGATCGGTGAATATGTCCTATATGACCTAAGAATCCTCGCACACTTTTTACGTTGCTTAGTGATGGAAGTTTTTCTATCATTTCTATTTTTGCTCTGTCAACCTCAAATCTTTGGTGTGAGATTTTATGACCTAGCACTATCCCCTCTTGTACCTAAAATGACATTTGTCCCAATGCAACACCAAGTGTGACTCTTCACATCTTTGAAGAACTCTGTCCAAATTAGTTAAACATATTTTGAAAGAATCTCCAAAAACTAAAAAATCATCTATGAACACCTCCATTATATCTTCTATCATATCAGTGAAAATAGACATTATACATATTTGAAAGGTAGCAGGGGCATTGTATAGTCTGAAAGGCATCCATCTATATGTGAAGGTACCATAAGGGCAGGTGAATATAGTCTTTTCTTGATTAGCAAGGTAGATTAATATCTGATTATATCCTGAATATCCATCTAGGAAGCAATAAAACAAATGACCAACCACCCTTTCTATCATTTGGTTTATGAATAGGAGAGGAAAATAATCTTTCTTCGACACTAAGTTGAGTTTGTGATAATCTATGCATACTCTCCATCCTCTGACCGTTCTTGCTAAAATTACTTTTCAACTATCAGTTTCTATTACCATCATTCCACCTTTCTTAGGTACACATTGTACTGGACTGACCCATTTACTATCAGAGATGGGATAAATTATCCCTGCATTTAATATTTTGATTATCTCCTTTTTGACCACCTCCTTCAAGTTAGGGTTCAACCTTCATTAATGCTCCCTCACCATTCTACATCTTTCGTCTATGTTTATTTGGTGCATGCAAACATTTGGGCTTATAGCTTGCAACGATGCCCATTGACCTTAAGATTTTCCTTGTTAGCATTTTCTAGTGTGAGGGATCCATAATTGAAAACTTGAATGACCTTAAAAGGTCCACTTTGTCGAGATTTTAACTTCCCTGAAAATAACCTCAACCTTGAATTATATAGTAGAACCACATCTCCTACTTTAAATTCCTTTTTTATGATGAGAATCGTGCCATTTCTTTACCTTTTCCTTGTAGAGTTTGGTGTTTTCATATGCATTATAATGAAACTCGTCAAGTTCGCCCAGTTGCATAAGTATTTTTTTGCCTACTTGCTTCCAATTAAAATTTAATGCTTTAATCAACCAGTATGCTCAATGTTTTAGTTCGATCGGCAAATGACAAGCTGTTCTGTACACAAGTCTATAAGGAGTTGTTCCAATAGGTGTTTTGAAAGCAATCTTATAAGCCTATAGGACATCGTCTAACGTTATTGCCCAATCCTTCATGGAGTTGTTCACCGTCTTTTCCAAAATTCATTTTAGTTCTTAATTGATAAATTCCACTTGGGTTGTGGATGGTATGGTATATCAACTCGGTGGTACATTTCATATCTCTTTAAGAGGACATCAACAGATCTGCTGCAAAAATGTGTACCTCCATCAATTATTATCATATGTGGCACTCCAAACCGATTGACTAACTATTTGATTAACTTTTGCTTCACCTTTCCATCATTGGTTAGAGACGCCATTGCTTTAGCCCAATGCAAAACATAATCCACCCCCACTACAATGTGCATGTTTCCCATTGAAGATGGGAAAGGACCCATAAAGTCGATGTCCCATACATTGAAGACTTCCACTTCTAAAATGTTGGGTAAAGGCATCTCATATCTTTTGGAGATGTTACCTATTCTTTAGTAATGATCACATTGTGCTACGAAAGTCTGAGCATCCCTAAACAATTGTGGTCACTAAAATCCACTCTCGAGTATCCGAGTTGTCTTTTTTTTTTGCTCCATAATGCCCAGCATACTGATCTTCATAACATTGCTTTAAGATGTTCAACATTTCTTCCTTTGGAACATATCGTTGCATTAACCCATCAGCGTAAGCTTTATATAAAATTGTCTTATCCCATATATATCAGTTACAATCATGCAAGAATCTCTTTCTTTGTTGGTAAGATAAAATTGAAGGAAGTTTACCAATGTCAACATGCGATATCGACAAACCATGATGTAGTTAAACTTTTGAGTAGCATTACGGCTTCATCGGGAAAATTTTCATTAATATCTTCACTTGGCTTGCATTCCGTTCTTTCCAATCTGGATAAGTGGTCTGCAACCACATCTTTTGCTCCATTTTTATCTCTCACCTCTATATCAAATTCCTATAAAAGTAACACCTATCAAATGAGCCTTGGTTTTGCATCTTTTTTGTTGAAAAGGTATTTTAACGTTATGTGATTGGTGAATATGATTACCTTTGTTCCCAAAAGGTATTGCTGGAATTTATCACACGCTTACACAACTGTGAGTAATTCCTTCTCTATAGTGGTGTAATTCAACTAAGGTCCTGTAAGGGTCTTGTTGGCATAGTAAATTGCGTGCAACCTTTTATCTTTCCTTTGGCCCAATATATAACCTATGGCTTAGTTGCTTGCATACACTTGTCATCAAATGGGAAGGGCATACACTTGTCATCAAATGGGAAGGGCACTTCGTTGACTAAAAGGTTTGTCAAAGGTCTTGCGATTTGTAAAATTTTTTGATGAATCGATGGTAAAATCCTGTATGACCTAAGAATCCTCGCACACCTTTTACATTGCTTGGTGATGGAAGTTTCTCTATCACTTCTATTTTTGGTCTGTTGACCTCAAATCTTTTGTGTGAGATTTTATGCCTTAGCCCTATTCTCTCTTGCACCATAAAATGACATTTTTGCCAATTCAACACCAAATGTGACTCTTCACATATTTGAAGAACTCTGTCCAAATTAGTTAAACACATTTCAAAATAATCTCTAAAAACTGAAAAATCATCCATGAACACCTCCATTATATCTTCTATCATATCAGCAAATATTGACATCATACATATTTGAAAGGTAGTAGGTGCATTGTATAGTCTGAAAGGCATCCATTTGTATGCAAAGGTACCATAAGCGTAGGTGAATGTAGTCTTTTCTTGATCATCAGGGTAGATGAAGATCTAATTATATCCTGAATATCCATCTAGGAAGCATTAAAACAAATGACTATCTGCCCTTTCTATCATATGGTCTATGAACAGGATAGATAAATGATCTTTCTTGGTCATTGAGTTTGTTTTGAGATAATATGTATATACTGTCCATCCTATAACCGTTCTTATTGAAATTAGTTCTCCACTATCATTTTCTATTACCTTCATTTCACCCTTTTTAGGTACATATTGTACTGGATAATCTCATTGGCTATTGGAGATGGGATAAATTATCCCTACATTTAAGAGTTTGATTATCTCCTTCTTGACCACCTCCTTCATGTTAGGGTTCAACCTTCGTTGATGCTCTATTACCGTTTTACATCCTTCCTCTAGGTTTATTTGGTGCATGCAAACATTTAGGCTTATACCTCGAATATCAACAATCCGCCATCCGATGGCTTTCATTCGCTTTCTAACAATTTCTAACACCTTACTTTCTTGTTTCTCATCCAATTGATTGGAGATGATTATCGGTAACATTTGACCTTCACCTAGAAAAGTATATCTAAGTTGTGTAGGTAAAGGTTTAAGCTCTAATGTGGGTAGTTTTTCTATAGATGGTGATATGGGTGCTTCAGTTCAAACCAATTTATCTTGATGCATTTGAACATCCAAATCCTCCATTTCATCGTCACCTTTAGATTCAAGTTTTTTATATCCATTATCTATCTTTGCTTCCACTGACTGTACTTCTATGATGCAACTTTCAACTTGTTCTTGCAAATTTTGATCTATAATTTTAACCTTTAGTATCCTCTACTCGCAATTGGATTCTTTAAAGCCTTATTCATATTAAATTCGATCTGATTTTTTCCTATTCGAAGTGTTAGTTTCCCTTCATGAATGTCAATTATTGCTTTCCTTGTATTCATAAATGGAAGGCCTAAAATCAATGGATAGTTCTTATCTTCTTCAAATTTGAGAACCACAAAATCTATAGGAATAATGAACTTATCCACTTGCATCAGAATGTCTTCCACTATTCCAAACGGTCTTTTAATGGATTGATCAACCAGCTAAATTAACATCGATGTTGGCTTCACCTCACCCAGTCCCAAGTTCTTGAATATTGATATTGGCATAAGATTAATACTTACTCCTAAATCGTACAAACACTTTGTAAATTCAAATTCACTAACCACATAGGGTATTATGAAACTACCTGGATCCTTTAATTTGGATAGTATCTAGCTGGTGACTATGGACCTACAGGTGTCAATTAGAGCTACCGTCTGATCATCTTCCTAAGTACGTGACCGCGTGTCGTTACATAGTCAAAATAAAATAATTAGACCTACTACTATAGCAACGGTAAGTCTAGGTCGATCCCACAAAAAGAATATGTAAAGTTTATGAAATGAAATTAACCAGTGTTTAGGTTTAATGGGGGGTTTTGGTTTTTTGGAATAAGAAAATAAAATGAAACTAACTAATAAAAAATAAATTAAAAAATATACAAAAAATGATAAAAGTGGGGAATTCGATAAGGACCTGATTCTTTGGTTTAATCTCGGCCTACACCCTGACTAAGCATATTTTATTAATTTATTGTTCTTTAACCTATCCTAGCAACTATTAATCGTGGGTTAATAGTTAACCTGGGTTTTCCCCTAGGTTTTGTTTAATCAAGATACGATCGTTAATTAAACCTAACCACTGAACAACTTAGGATACGATCTTTAGATTTAATTAGGTAGTAGCATTACAAATTAGGAAAACCGACTAATCAAGGTAACAACCACATATGATGTGTCATTTAAACTAGGTCATGTTATCCCTAATGATTACAAATCATTAGTTGCTTCATATGAATTTCAACATAACAATTACGTATTATATCGAAATTCTAGCAATGGATTTACAATTAACAATTCAACGAATGCATTAAAATCATCATCTCACAATACCCATTAGGTTCATACACAAATAATCGAATAATAATGAAAATTCGATAATCCATACATAATACCCAGTTGAATTAATATAGGATAACACAACCAATTCCTAATGAGAGAAAGAAACAACAAAATAATAAAAAAATACTTAACCCGGGTTGTCGACGTTGATGTTACCTTTGAACCGATGTCGGGATGTCTAGTCCTTTATGAGTCTTTCCTTAAAAAATGCTTCAACTCCCATTCCAATCCTTAGCCAAAAACCCCTTGACTTCTCCTTCACTGCCGCAACTCTCCTCTCACTATTACTTGATATACTGTTCATTAACGCTACGAATAAACGTCCCTTCCACTGGTCCACGACTACTGGTCTGTTTCTCTAAAGACCCCCACAGCTCTTTGTTCTCCATCCTACCAAGCCGAAGCCCTGTGCTAGCTCTTCAAGCTGCATGCTACTTCACGCCACGCCTGCTGTGCCTCCACTGTGCCTGTGATGGGACAAATAAGGGTCTGCCTTAATTAAAACCTTCTTCATGCTTCTTAGTTTTTCCCCTGTGTGCTGCCTTCTGCAAGTAAAACGTTGACGTTAAATGCATAACGTCTGCATTACACAGACGTTTTCTATGTTTAACGCACAATGTCTGTATTGAACGCAGACGTTGTTTGTGTTTCAACTACTCCTGCCTCTCAAATGTGCTGCCGTTTTGGGCTAATTTTTAGATGATTGCTTTGAAGTTTTCTTCTTCTTTGTGTTCCATTTTTCTTGTCTTTTAATTTTCTTCTTCTTACTCCATGAAGATAAGGAAAAATTGATCTTCAAAAAATAACCCAAATGCAGTACTTTCGACTCACTTTAATTTATTTGCTTCCAAATTGTATCTAAAATCATATATGAATTAAAGTGAGTATCTTAAGCTTTTTCATGTCAATAATCGCTAAGTATAAATGATTAAATATATCAACAATTAAACATATATCAATTTCCCCTACACTTAGCTTTTGTCCGTCCTCGGGCAAAACATCTAAATTAAGTTTAAAAACTCAAAACATTTACTCAATTATCATATTTTCTAAGAATATATAATCATAAACAAAGATGAATAACTTTTAAAAATCATAGCAAGAAATCAACATTCCAAGCTTTTACCTATGCTCAATCAAAATTCATCATCTTGAAAAACTGAGCAATCTAATGGTAGACTCGGAAAATGTGTTTAGCTAAAATATATCCACGGGTACACTCAACACCGCTCATGATAATGACAATCTACAACTTTGCATATTTTTTCATTTCTCCACCTCTAATGTTCACATGCAAAATCACGAATCAAAGGACTTTTTAGGGTTGTCATGTGGGCAAAGGTAAGGTGAGATATATTTAGATCAAGTAGCATGAAAGTCATCAAAGCTAGTGCAACAAAGTAACACTTATCAAAAACTGGATACCGTCAGCTATGATGAATGCAACATTTATATTTCACAATATCAATTAAGCTCTACAAACCATATGAAGTATATATCAATCCGAAGGAATCACTCATAATGTATGCCAATGAAAGCACAAGAGTGCCAACATCTACCCCATATTCAACATACTTAAATAACACATTCATTACAACTTTAGGAAGATGCATAAACCATAAACAACTTTTCAACACATATGCAATTCCTCTTGATACTTTTATTTTAAACAATTTTTTCTTTTTTCTTTTTCTTGTTTTTTCTTTTCTTTCTTTCTTTTCTATTTTTTCCATTCTTTCTTTTCCTTATAAAAATTAAAATAAGATACATCAACATGGGAATTTCAATGATAAGACATAAAATAACATCCCAACATTATAATCAACCCTTACATATGTACACCCCCATACTTAGAATTTTGTACATCCACAAACTCAACAGTCACAAATGTTCCACTAGCTTTATGACGTGAGTAGGATATTTGGTTAAGTTTAAAAGCATAAAATATGGTTTATACAAAAAGAAAGGGTAAAGCTCAAAGGGGTTTATCAAGGGAAAAATCATGTCAATAGGATAGGTTATTTGGCCAATGTAGTTTATGAAAAA
>JANVCQ010000005.1:20360733-20371903 GCA_025531925.1 Erythroxylum plowmanianum | reverse complement strand
CAAAAGGAGGGAAATGTTTTAAGACCAAACGCGTTTGCTTAAGCTTCAGCGACGTTTTACTCAATAAAACGTTCTGGTTTCTGTTTAGTAACGTTTTAATAAAAAAACGTCGCAAAAAGTGTTATACATTTGTGACGTTTTTTAAAACGTTGCAAAATATTCAAATTTTTTGTGACGTTTTTAAAACGTCGCAAAAACTCTTTACAATTCGTGACGTTTTATTAATAAAACGTCGCGGATTGCATTAATTTCTTGTAGTGTATTCCAATTCTATACAATAATAAAACTGAAAATAACAGGAAATACGAAATTGAGTGGACGATGGGAGGCAGTGACATTGGAAAACTCCTAATCCGAGAAGTATGTCGAGTTTGCTTCTTCTCTTTCTCCATCTCTTGATAATTCTCTTTGGGGTTTCTCTAAAAGTGGTTGATGAAAAAACTCCCCCATCCTCTTTATCTTATTCTTTAAATACCTTTTATGTTCTAAACGACCCTAGGGTTTTTTTAGGGTATAAAATGTCAGAAAAATCTCTCAAAACTTGACATTTTTTAGTGTTTATGTGTCTGCTCGATGCAAGCCATGATTATGGGCCACATTCAAGTCTTTTGTCACAATCGTGGGCCACATCTGAGCCTTCTGTCACGATCTTGGCAAGCAAGCCATGATCGTGAGCCATATCCTAGGCTTCTGTCACGATCATAGCATATGGGCCATGGTTGTAGGCCAATTCTACTACTTCTGTCACAATTGTGGCCTGTTATGCCACAATCATGGGCCATTATTTCAACCTAAGTGTCTTCAAAACTTCTCTATTCTTCGATATTGACCCTAAAACATTAATAAACACATCAAGGTACCTCAAAAAATAATAATTAAGCTCAAAGACTTGTACTAACCCATAAAACACTTAAAACATAAATAATTAACAAACTAACACAACTCTAACCTAAACACATATTAAATGATTGAATTAACAATTAAATGCATATCAAACTAAGCCGTAAAACATAATGTAATTCACACTTATCAGGTTGTATAGTTATGGATTTTGAGTTGTTAATGATGTTCTAACTTTTCCTTCGAGATTTTACTTATATTTAATGTTAATATAGTTGAATTATATTTATTTGATTTGGGTGTTGTGATTGATTAATGTATTTGCATATTTCGATAACAAACTTAGAGCGTGAGTCGGATAAAATGAATAGATTGGATTAACGAGAGTTAGGCATTCTAATTGACCACTTAATCAATCTAGTCAATAATTGCATGGAGAGAGATCCCGTGCGAGACCCGATTGTTTATTAGAAAGCTTTAAAACTAATTAGAATTATGAGTGATTTGTGAATTGAGAGATTGTAAGTCTATAATTCGATTAGGGTTTACAATTTAGGCTATGGTTATAGCTCGAGAGAGAGTAATCAACCCTATGATTATCTAGAACCAACACCCTATAAACACCTAAAAGGATACATTAGCATTAATGATAAGTAAGATCCCCTCTCCCATAACTTGATTAATTCTCTTTATAGATTTCCATTGTTACATTATTTAATTGTTGCTAATTTGTTTAATTTAGTTTACTTTTCAGTTTATTATTCAAATTTAAGTCTTAAACAAAGCACAACCTAAATTGAGTGGTGTCTAAGCACAGTCTCTGTGGAATGATATCTCCTTTTTACTACAAGTAACGACCTATATACTTGCGATTTTTAGCGTAAAACAAGTAATTTGTTTGCAATTAACACAAATCCATAACCAATACACCTATTAACACATCTAATCAAACTTGTCCTAGTTTTAGATGATGCATAGAAAATTTCCAAAACACAATAAACCAAAGCTACAAGCAAAGGGAACAAGTATAAATGTGTTTTTTTTCTAGAACTTAAAGGAAATAAGTTGAAAAGATGTTTTAAAGTTTTCAAATTCCAACAGTAGAAGCAACATTCTAGAGTACTCAATAAACTCAAAAACTATGTGGGAGCCTGTAAACATTTAAAGGATGTTGCAAATTTTAATTTTTAGAGAAAAGATTCTAAGAATCATTTAAATAAAACTGTAATCCATTAAAAAATCATAAGCCTTAATTTTATCAAATCAATAACAATTAAACTATTTATTCAAATTCAATAGTTAAAGAAGGCTTCGATACAACTAATAGGAAACCAATCATAATCGAATAACGGGCACATAGAAAAATATATGTTTTTAGTTTTTCGACCGAATCTCAATAATTGAATAAATTGAAAAATATGAATCATAAAATAAAGAAATTGTACCTGATTCAAAATTCCTATTGAAACCTTTTTGAGGTGTCAATTGCAAGTTGTTTAAGCATTCAGTCTCTAATGGTATCTATAGAGTAGAGAAATTTAAATTTTAAGACGAAATAAGTGGGAGTGTTAGATACTTTATGCTTATTTTCTACAAATAGAAAAAAAAACATTATAGTTTATTCTTTTATTAAAATTGAATATTCTAATTACAATTAAAGTTGAACTCTAATTATAATTTAATTTAATATTTATAAATCAAATATCTTATATTTTATCAAATTTCACAATTAAGTCTAACTTAATTTAAATTAAAATATATCTTTTCTAATTGATATTTATATCTAATCCATTAGGTTCTAATATGTTGACAATGATTATAAATTATAATGATAATTCATAATTATAATTAGATAAATTAAATATCTTTTAATTTATCTTTAATTCTCCAATGAATCAATTTATAATCATAAATGAAGATTGACATCTACTAACATATCATGACCACCCAAATATTAGGAATGTCAAAGTGGTTTGACTCAACCCGTCCACGCATAGTTTTAATGTATAATTTAATCATTTCATCACCTAATATTCTAATTAGACATAGAGTGTAGATATAATGTCTACTCTTTTAAATCTAATCATGTTTATTTTTTTACTAATTAATAATTAATTTATAATTGATATTTGGAAACATCTTTTCAAATGTTAATTTACTTTGGCCAGAGAATTCCCCAAATTATTGCTAATCAAGAACAGTGGAACACTCTTTAATTGCTTTAGAGTGATGAATCCTTTATTGACTTGCTTTACTACCTCCATATAGCTCATACTATATCTAAGTATTACCGACATAGCTACCTTAAATAGAATATGTCATAAGTAGTATCAAAACATAGTAATTCTAACATGAGATACTTTGATGATCTCAACTCGAAGGATCAATTATACAACTATCATAATGAAAAAATCAACATAAATATAAGTAATATTCTATTTGGGATCTTTATAATCGGGTCAATTTAGTGAGCTTATTCTCTAATAAGAAACCACACATTTGTTTAAGTATCTCCATACTTTAATTTATCATATCAACTTCTTTCTTTATAAGAAAGAAACATAAAACGTGTTAGTTGCACTATTTCATCAATATACCATTTTTTTATTAAACTACAATTAGGAACAATTTAGGAATGATATATACATGTAAATTGAATCTTATTATTATGATCTCATCATAGTTTCAATTACACAGTAATTATTCTAAGAATTTTATCTTTAGATCATATATAATGAATAAAATATATAAAGATAAACAATGCCTTAATTAATTAAAATAATAATGTCATACTAAAATTATAATCAATTGATTAGTTACAAGGGTGTAAACTAACAAGATGGACATCAACATAGAACTTTAGTAGATTTGAATTTGTTCTTTTTACTAGGCCTCTTTCACTATTAAACTAATGATGATAGATATAAACTAGAGTTGAACATCAAGAAAGCTAGGACTTAGGGGTTTAGTAACTACAACAATAATATCAAACTTAAAGGCTTTAAGGGCGTAACGTGCAAAGCATAGGGTTATAAATGCCTCAGAAGAAATAAGGGTAGAGATAGTCTTGACAATGGCCTCAACCTCATGAGACTTATTAGATGCATCCTCAATTAAAAGCTAGAGAGGAGACCTAATGACTAAAGTTATACCTTGAGACATTAGACAAAAGAGCTTTAGGGACTCTAGAATGAGTTTTAGAATTTTTGACTTCGATAAGATCATGGTATGAACCAATTTTAAAGAGCCTTCTAGTAGCTTTCCAGATTACATTAGACGATTAAAAGGTTAGGATTTAGGGTAGGATATATTGATTTGGGTTTTAATTAGGTTACTAGTAGCTTTATGCCTTAGCATCTTTAAGTATTAGGTAGTTCCCTTTAGTAATCATTCTTTAGACAAAATTTTGCAAAACCAACTCTTCTAATCCGAACAATATTCTTATAAAGACAAATCAATTTTAATGGAACTAGCAAGATAACTAACACATAAAGTGAACCAGTATTGCTGGACCCTGCTTCCGGAGCCCAGCATTCGGAGATATTTAACAGTCGAAACTCATTGCAAATTTTTTTTAAAGCGTATGCGAAAAATCAAAAATCAAAACGACCTGATTTATTTCAAACCCTTTCAGTAACAAAGATGCAAACATTATTGAACACATCAGAGTTTCAGAAATCACTTGGGCTCATTTAGAACACAATGCTTATTTTTATAACATCTTTACATTTCAAAAACCGCCCCTTTTGCTTTAATACAAATACAAAATACAAAGTACACAATACACATCATAGAATTTAATGTTTATGCTTAAAATGATTCCAAAATACAAAAAGTTCCCAAACTAACTTAATTACAAAAGTCTTTAACTATCTTGGAGTTCCAATGCCTTGCAAGGATCGCTAATCTTCTCTTTCTGCACTTGAGGAGGGAAGCGTGGGGTGAGTTACACAACTCAGTGGCTAATATATTTATAGCCATTTGCAATTGACCAAAAACAAGCATATGTATGTACATATATATATATATATACATTCATCAAATTTTGCTCAAATCACATAACACTCAATATGCTTCATACTTGACAATTTAAAGATGCAATGCACAACAAATGACTCAAGGATTCCATGAAACAGAATGAGAAAACCGAAGTTTACCCTATGAACAGAATGAGTCTATTTTTAGAGCTCATATGCCACAAGCAGGCAGCCGGGAGAAGGCTCTTGTCAATGTGAATGTGACAAACACAATGGTTCCACTCTTGCCTAAACAGAAGCACATAATCATACTTAGAATCATTTTAACAAAATGTTTTTATACTTTCAAACCCTTTTTTTTCATCTTGTTCTTTCCTTTCTGTATATGCAAAATTTCATGACATATTTCAAGGCATAACATTGCTAAAAAATCACAATTAAAATCATGCTTCTTTCACGATATAACATAATCAAAATCATCATGTATTTTCAACAAGTCAATTTCAAACAATTTAACACATATTCACACGTAGGCAAAAATTTGCCCAATCACACAATAACTATAAATACATTACGCACCTCATTTCCTTGCAAAAATCCAAGTCAAGGTTGTCTTTCCCCTTGCCCTTAGATAGGATTCTCTTGGTTCCCTAAAACAACCAAGTTTCATTCAATAGGAATCCAATAGAAAATTCTACAAATGTAAAATCCCTAAAATTGATTCTATAATGCTTAAACCCAAGCATTTTCTAAACTCCATAGACTACAATCCTTCCAAAAATCCAAAAGATCCAAAATGGTCTTACCTTGATTATTCACCAATTGAAGAGATCTTTAGCTCAAAGGGAAGCTCTTCTCTTCCTCTGCCTTTTTCCTTTCTTGAACAACTCCAAAATCTCTCTTGAAGGTTAACACAATTGAAACCCTAGCTTCTGTTCTCTTCTTTCTCTCATTCTCTTCTTCTCTTTGTATTTCTCTCTCTTTTTCATGACATTCTCTCTTTTCTCTTAAATTTTCATTCTTCTCTTCTGCTTATCCTTCCATTGACGTTTTTGCTTCTTCATTTATAAGCAAGACAACACTTCTTCTTCCAATTATGCCCTTAATGATTAAGAATTGTCCCATTTGACCTTCCATTTATGCCTTATGTCTTTTATACTTAAGCGTCTTGTCAAAAGCACCCTTGAATATTTTGACATAACTCTTTCTTCTAGAAAAGTGTTCTTTCTTGTCTTAAGTTTCCAATGATTCCAAAATCAATCCATTTGGTTCATAAATCTGAAAGTATTTCCCCGAACATTTCAGACTACTGATAGACTGAAACAGTACACTATACCCAATTTACATCCAGAATTGAAAGTCTTAAAGACTGAATTATATTTTAACTTCTTCATACCATTTGTAGCTCCATGTCTCTAGTTTATCTTGAAACCAGAATCATCTTATTCGGAGCTCTACTGATCTAGATATCATCAAAATACTGAAGCATGTTCAGTAAAATATCTAACTCCTACTCTTCCAATTGATGCCCTTAATTTGATTCAATCTATCTTTTTCACATCAATACCAAAATCGATCAAAATCTATGGAGGGATAGAAAAATGGGTTAAGAAACTAGTGATTCAAGAATCACTTTATTTGGAGGTCGGATAACAAAATTATGGCCAAAAGAATCAATCAAGGTTTGGTCCTTAATCATATTGAACTTGTCTCGGGACAAATGGCATAACTCTCCCTAAAGATGTTGGATTAAGATTGTCTTAGGACGATTTTAAAGAGAACTTTGAGATATACAACTTTGAAGAAGACCTCGAGGCCATATTCTATCTTCTGAAGGGTTAAAAATGTACCAGAAGATAGGTATAGACGAAACTAAATGAAAAAGCAGAAGAATGAAAAAAGACAGAAGAAGTGAGAAAACTATTATAACTTTCCCTACAGATATCAGATTAAGGTGTTCTTTATATGGTTTGAAAGAAGACTTCAAGATCTACAACTTTTATGCAAGCCTCAAAGACAGATTCTATCATTTGAAGTGTCGAAAATGGAACAGAAGATAGGCTAGGTGAAAAAACAGAAGAAACAAAACATAGAAGAAGATGACGTCATCATAGAAGAAACAAAAAGGCAGAAGAAGCAAAACACAGAAGAAGATGATGTCATCATAGAAGAAGCAAAATACAGAAGAAGATGACATCATTACAGAGGAAACATAGAAGAAGATGATGTCATCACAGAAGAAGCAAAAAAGCAGAAGAAGCAAAACACAGAAAAAGATGACGTCATCACAGAAGAAACACACAAGAAGATGACATCATCACAGAAGAAGCAAAAGACAGAAGAAGCAAAACACAGAAGAAGATAGTGTCATCACAGAAGAAACACAGAAAAAGATGATGTCATCACAGAAGAAGCAAAAAGGCAGAAGAAGCAAACACAGAAGAAGATGATGTCATCATAGAAGAAGCACAAAAGAAGATGACGTCATTACAGAAGAAGCAAAACACAGAAGAAGATGACGTCATCACAGAAGAAGCAAAACATAGAAGATACAAAATATGGAAGAAGTGAAAAGACAAACGATACATCTTTCTTTACAAGGACCATAACTTTCATCCTAGAAGTCCAAAAATTCCATACTATATGTCGTTGAAAAGATAAAAGAAATATCTACAACTTTCTAGAAGACAACTTTCTCTAATCTAGCCTAGATCAATCAAGAATTGCCCTCGAATTCAAAATATGAATTTTCATTCATCCAATGTACTACACCCAATTCTCAACTTTATGAAAAATTTTGAGATTCTTAAAGATAGAATTTAAATTTGATGTCTTCATAAAAATGTAGCCATATGTTTCTAGTTTAATCCAAATTAAGAATCATCTCGTTTGGATAACTAGAGAAAAAGTGGTGGCTAAAAGACTGAAACATATGCTGTGAATATTTTCTAGATCAACCACCCATTTTGTTTCACAATCTTTCATTAACCCAACTCATACCAAGATCACCTTTTCTATTTCATTTACTCCTCATTCTCAACTCCATCTCAAATCAATATCATCCAAAGAAAAATATATAGTCCATGATTAATCATGAACACCAACAACAGAACATACACATATGTACATATTCTTCATTAACTTACTACACAAATTCAACTTCATTTTTTTGCTTTCATTCTATTTCTAACTTTCTCCTTAATTCTTCTCATTTCAAAATATCTTATCCACCTAAAACACCAAAGCAAAACTTGTACATATCCACATTTCTCATTTATTAGTTCTAGTCTTCTAAGAAAAGTTCGGGGTCCAACAAGTATTTTAGAGGGATGTTGTGGAAGGTAATCCATATAGGAATAGGCTTAGCTTTCATTTTATTTAGAGGCATAACTGGCTCCCATTTCTTAATAAACAAAGCCTTACCAAATAAGTGCTGAAGACCATATTCAAGCACTTTGGAAGCATGATGTTCATCTACAAATTTGAATAGAAAGAAGTCACCTTTAGTCACCAACATTTGAACCAATCCAATGTTACCTTGTTTGGAGGATGCCTAAGCTTGCATATACGGGAATACATGCTTGTTATCCTAATAAAATCCAGTGAAGGTGTTGGATTACTTAGTAGTACTAACTTTTAGGAGTTTAATAGAAAGAGCCATTGGAAGGATGTCACCAAAAAAAGAGGGGGATAAAATGAAGTTTGGTTAAGGGCGGTGGCAGAGGAGACACTCCAATTACCTCTGAAAGAGATATAAGAGTAGAGAAACTAGAAGGTATTGGAGAAATTAAATAAAGTAAAACTGAGGGATAAACAAGGTTTAACAAGAATTTAATAAAGGTTTAACGAGAATTTAAAAAGAAATAAAAGTACACACAAAGTGTGTGACAGAGAGTGGTGGGGAGGTAAGAAAGGAGCAGGTGGAGTGGAGGGAGTAGAAGTACCCTCAGGAGAGTAAAAAAGGGGAGTAGAAGCAAGCTTGTTTGAAGACGATAGATACTTACTAAAACAGGAAGCAAATCAGTAAAGAGAGGAAGTGGGAATTAAAAACCAAAAATAGTTAACTGAAATAAGAAACCTAAACGATAGCTTTAATTGAAGAAAAAAGGTGGAAAAGAGAGAAGAAGGAGAAAAAATTCTCTCTCTAACATCTTGTTCATAATCATGGAACAAAAGGGAGTAGAGGTGAGTGCTATTTAAAACCTTTTAGAATTTATTAACTCTATTATATAGAGATTCTCTAGAGATACTAAAAATATTCCTCCTTTATTTGGCCTAATAACACTCTAATCTCATATGTCTAACATATATACCTTTATTTGAATTTATTATTATTTGAATATAAGATGGTGTTGAAATATCAAATATTTTATAAATACTAACCTATACAATATTCTATTTTAAATAAGTTAGTAATAATTTCAATCAATCAAAAAAGGTAAAAAAAAAAAGGAACAAAATCAATGCAATTATCTATATGTTTTTCAATTATACATTTTCATCGAAAATATGATCGGATATACTCAACATATATAGCACAATATCTCTAGTTGGTGATAAGAATGATGTGGTGACTTAGGTTAGTAATCCACCTAATTTGAAGGAAGACATTGTGAAGCTCCTTCAAATAGCCTTACGATTCTCAAAACAATAGGATCTTTAGGGGGGGGGGGGGCAAGTACGAAGTGAAGGTCTTCTACCTTACAAACTTGAATGTAGTTTGAGAGATGGTGATGGTGAGAGGAGAAACCCTGAAGTTCTTAGCTACAGTCATGTCAAATTGGCTTCTATGATGCTCCAATGTTGCTTACTGTTCACAAACGAATCATGAAACCTACATTATGACCCAAACATAACTAAGCCCTAAAAACAAACTACAGTTAACCTTTTTTTTTTTAAAGTTGCAGCTTTGCCTTTAGTATATGCTTTAAAAGGGGGGAAAACATTAATGAAAGTCTTCTAGCTTATAAACTTGCATGCAATTTAGGAGACAGTGATCGTGAGAGGTAACAACTTGAATCTCTAGAGTCATGTCAAACTAGTTTCTATAATGATCTAATGTTCCTTACTATTCATAATCGAATCATGAAAGTTACATTGTTACCCAAACATAGCTAAACCCAGGAAATAACCTAGAGTTAGCTTTTTTTGAAAGTTACAGCTTTGCTTGTAGTTACATGTATGAATTTCGATTTCATGTAACTCAATAATGTACCCCCTTATTAGGCTAAGGCCTTGATTAATCTAAACATTTTTAATTTATAAAAGAAAGTAAAACTTGTTTTATCATTTCAAATATCAAAATTCTTCAAATTTGACTTTCAAATTTTAATTACTTAATCTTAAATGTTAGTCAACACTTTGCATCACTTTATTTTTCAAATTGTTGCTTCATTTTAAACATTAAAATCTTTTAAATTTTTCCTTAATTTTTTTGGTATTTTGGATGGAAAATTTAATAGTTATGTATTTTTAAACCGTTTTGAATATTTGTCCACTTACTTAACTAATTTGTAACTCTTCAAAATTATGGTCAAGTATCTTAGTGAATGAATTATTACTACTATATTAATTGCAAGATTGGGGATAATATAGGCCAAGAAAAAACCTTGTCTAGATTTACTTTTATTTTGGTTTTTGTTTGCAAAAACATCACCAATATTATTGTACGTTGATGAAGCATAAAGACTCTCCACAGTATCACTTTTGCATATTATACAAATTTTTAGTGAAATACTTATACTCTTCTTACCCTGCCTTTACTCTGCTCATGTTATATCAACTTAAGTTTCTTTTGTTCCGTTTACTTAAGCAACTAGCATTAACATTATAACTCATAATTTGATAGATCATGTTTGAACTTGAAGTGTTCAAAGCACAATAGAGTGGTTTGAACAAATTGAGATTCATCAATTCTAAGTTCATGCAATTCAATGAGTGAAACAATTAAAGAAAAGTAAGAAAACTAGATATAAGGTAGAAAGAGTAAATCAAAATTTTGTTAACTGATAACCTGAAATATTCTCAAGTTACGAAGATATATAGTTATTAAATCAGTATTGCCGCATAAACATTTCTCTTACGGGCTGTTTGGTTTAAAGGAATAACTATTCTATTCCATAGCTAATCTTATGTTTGATTAGAAACCAAACTCAGAATAGCTATGCATTAGGAAAATCTATTCTTAAATTTTGAGGAATACATAAAATTCATCTCTACCTATCTTTAACTTTTCCAAGAATATTTATTCCAATAGAAGACAACTTTATTCTTCTCACTAATAATAATAATAATAATAATAATAATAATAATAATAATAATAATAATAATAATAATAATAATAATAATAATAA
>JANVCQ010000005.1:20350590-20360633 GCA_025531925.1 Erythroxylum plowmanianum | reverse complement strand
ATGATGATGATGATGATGATGATGATGATGATGATGATGATGATGATGATGATGATGATAATAATAATAATAATAATTAATAATAATAACAATAATAATAAGTACAAAATTTAAAATAATTATTAACAATAAATAATAATAATAGTAATAGTAATAATAATAATAATAATAATAATAATATAAGACATTTTCGTCTTGTTGTTACTTATTCCTTTCTTTCTGTATTCTATTCCCTAAATCAAATAAAGTGATACTCATTCTGTTATATTCCTAGGAATAACTATTCTATTCCCTATATATTCCATTCTTTAAACCAAACAGGCCGTTAGAATATTAGATAATGCGAATGTAAGAGATATTGGTATGAGATTGTTAGTTATAGAGGTTTTCAACCATGAGTATTGAAATGCAATCATACATTTTTCTTTTCTAAAACGGAAGTAGCTTAAATCACAAGAATTCCTATTGAATTTATTTAACTTCATTAGGCTTGTCTGTATCCTCCCATAGTAAAAGGAATTTGTTGTACTTTTGCTAGACCAACATGTCCTTGCATTCCATCTCTTGCATATTGTTGCCACATTAGCTGCTCCTCCATCAACAACTTTTGTTTCTTTTCCATGTCAGACATTTGTACGTATGGTGGCGGAGCAACGGCAACTGAAGCAGCGAATGGATCTCTGTTTCCTGTTGCTGCGTCGCTACCATCTTCAGGGGTAGGTGGGGGCAGCGCCAACATTGCTGGCCTTCCTACAGACCCTAAAGCAACGCTACTAGCACTTCCAGTAGCTGTAGAAGGCATCGATTGTATCATTGTTCCTTGTTGGTACATTCCATCAAGCATCAGCATATCAAAACCACCAGGAAGGTCTGCCTTCTGATTAGATAAATGACTAGCTGATTGAACTAAAGCTGTTTCCCAGTCTCCGTCTTTAAATGCTTCCCATGCAGGAGGACCAGTAGGTCCAACTGGTGCAGCTCCGTCAAACAAGGCCAAAGCAAATCTATTTGCTTGATCATCTGTTGATATATGTTGTCCCAAGTTCAATAAATCAGCTTCCTTTAAAGTCTCGGTTTCTTGCTTTTCCTCTTCCTCTGGTTCTTCCCTCTTTTCCTCCAAAGGAGCCTCGATAATTTCTTCAGGCGGTGGTAATGCCTTTATTGAATTCATATCTTCTTCAATCAACTCTGCTTCTTCCGTCTCAACAGTCTGACTCTCGGCTTCAACACTGACAATATTTTCATCACTTTGTAATAGTGCGGACTTTTCCCTTATAAAATCATCCATCACCTGAAGCTTCTTCTTTGTTATTTTCTCAATTTCTGGGTAGTCTGAAGAACGAGCAATCCCAACGGTCTTGCACCAACCATGGAAATCGTCAAGCTCATCAAATTGCTTTGAGGCACGACAACATATCTCATAGACCTTAATCGATTCAGTGATCTCCAGCCCCATGAAACGATCAATAAATATACCAAGTATTTCTGTTACGTGGTAATTCAATCGAAAACTTTCTTTCACAATTGGATAGAGGGCAACAATAACGACTCTGTTGTACTTTGCTGCACCTGATGAACAGAAATACGTAGTTCACTCAGAAGTGTGCAAGTAGAGAGGATAGCATAGGTTAAGATATAGATGAGCAAGATGGCAAATACTAAAAGAATTGGAAGTTTAATTAATTATTGTTTAATTAAAATTTATTTATGAGGTAACTGGATTGCCATTACTTCTTACAAGACAATGGCATGTCCGAATATGGCTGAAGATTGAAGAAAAGAACCTGTTGGGCGGCATGACAAAAAGCGGTCTAGCATTTGTAGCATATGTTGTATCCTGGAAAATAAAAGTTGAGTTTTGGTTTGATGAACAGAAGCAGATTTGGAGTTCTCATGACTGTTATTGTCCCCATCAACATCGGGATGATCTTCCTCAAACCCGAAGCCACTCCGCTTCCCACGACGCCCTTGCATCCTGAACTCAAGCCTTTGGTCAAGATATAGCGCATAAGTGCGCACAAATGCAGAGTAGTCCCATGAATCAGACCTTGAAGTGTCACGAAAATCAGACAAGTTTAGAAGGCGAGTTCCACGCCTAGTTGCAAAGAAAATCTCCTCCTCGTAAGCTTGATCGCCATCAGCAAGAAGGCGTTGAACTAACATGAGCGTCTTTAACGCCACTATCCAGTTTTTGGTCTTGTTAAGTCGGCGTGAGATCAAACTCACACATGCGCCAACATAGGTGCGTGAATACGATGTTAAACTTAGTATTTCCCGAATGTGTCTCTCATCTGCTGGGTACTCTTCATGCCTAGTTGCCTTCACAATGGCCACCTCAAGATCAGAAAGTGATTCACTGGTATTAACTTTGGCCAGCCCTATGCTAGTTTTGTCCTTCACCGCCCCAATGGCTTTTTTAATCTTGCTTGGAGCCATCGTTAAACCAACTATTCAATTCCTTGTCTTCAACAACTGACAACTGTGGGAGAACTGATAACCAGGCAGAAAGATTTTTTTTAGATGCATAGGCAGGCAGTTTTTTTACAATCATAAAAAAATAATGATTTGAAGATCAAATTAGGTTATGAAATGGTTTTTTCAAATCACGAGAAAACAACTTTATTTGCTTCAAAGCAGAAAATGTAGACCAATTGGTCAAACATTCTTAGCTCTAGTTGAACAGAAAATACATTAATTGTTATCGGCAATGCAATATTAACAAAGCATCTAATTATATGAGGACTTCAATTATCCTTTTTAGAATGCTAATAAGAAAGTTAAACGTATAATGCCAATTTCCAAATGAAGGGATAAGAATATGTAAAAAGTAGAATCGCGTGAAACCAACAACCTATTTAATTCTCCTGTGTAACAAATTAAATTAGCAATCTCTTGTTAGGCTGGCAGTAGTAAAATCGATCTGTTCTCACCTGCACGGCTGCACCGGAACCAATTTTTATACAACAGTAGTAAATGCAAGGTGATGTTTGCGCCTATCAGAAACATGTAGAAGGAAGTTAAGGACAAGGAGGAAAAAGAAAATGGTAAGGAACAGGTGAATGCAGCAGAAGAAAAGAACAAAAGAAAAACAAAGGCAAGGTTCCCTCCTCTCTCTCTTTCTCAACTCATTATTAACAAGCCATTAAATGCCCTATATTACTGCATGAAATTGTGGATGTTCAATGGGAGGTCAAGAGCCACCTGGCATTGTCAATTGGATTCATGTGAGCCATTCTTTCTTATTATTCTTTTTTAATTAAGTAAAAGAATTTTTATTGACAAAATTAAAGCTTTTACAACACTCTTAAGGATATTATGTCTGAAGTAACTGTAACGCCCACTTCAAGTGCAAAGAATATAATTACATCAAATTCCAATTGATCCTCATATGTATTCGTGTTTGCTCCCTTGTAGGCTTAATGTGTACGCCATCAAGATTTCTATGATCTAGCTTAAAGTTTTATCTATCAAAACATGTAGATCTGCAGAAGCTTTTGTGCATGTGTTCTCTAATATTCCTCTCCCTCTCCCTACATGCCACAGATGCAACAAGTTAAAACTATTTTGAAGATTTTCTAACAGTACTGCAGCTTCCCCATTTGGGGATACTACTCCAATCACTTTTTTGCAAAGTACAGTCATCAGCACGTGCTTGAGAGTAATAACATTGCAAGTATAAATGAGCAATGGTTTCAGAAGAAGCTTTACTATTAAAGCATCTACCCTTATCCTTCAATCTATTTCTTGCACGAAGCTAACTATTAAATGAAGCATTAGGAATTAAAATTTTATTCTAGATCAAATCATACAAGAAGACCTTTTGAGAGTTAGCCTTGAAGATTTGAAAGCAAGAATTATTTGTGAAGTTAGGGGAGGAACACTACATCCATATAACTCTGTCATCTTTAAAAATGTTGGGATTGTTAGATAATCAGGCTTGGAGGATTCAATCTGGCTTTGTCTAGTTTGAAGCCCGATTGGACTCAAGCTTATGGTATAATTTTTTTGATTAAGCTTGAGCCTGGACAAGCTTGAGCTTGGTCCGATCCAATACCGCAACTTTTTCTTTAATAATCATTTTAAAATAAAATTTTGTCAATAAATTGATTTTAAATATTGTATTATTAACAAATCAAACAATCTTTATAAATAAAATTTATCAACAATATTAAAATTAATGCATGATAAGAATAAACATAAATTTATAAGATGAAAATTTTGAACAACTTTATTATTGAGTTTTAAATCAATAAAATAGTTATGAGATTTTAATGTTTAAAATTAAATTAAAAATTATAAAATATTATGTACTTATTAAAATTTTTATAATAATCTTAAGAATAAATACATATATGTTGTCTTTAATCTAAACAATGCCTATTAGGGGTATAATTTAGTTAAAAGTAACTAAGAAAATAAATTTCGTAACTAAAAAATGGTATAAAATTCAATGGTACCGTATTGAGTTTAGGTATCAATTAATACTATTCATTTTGGCTAGTACCATTTCGTTACGTTGACATATCAACTATATCTGAAAAATTGGAAACTTTAAGGACTTAAAAAACCTTAAATGCTTATTACTCCTGGAAGAACTTGACTGGCTTTAACTTAGTTTACTTTTATAGCCACAACCTTCATCATCTATTTTCCTTTTAACCTAGTGACTTTCACTTGTTGGATAATGTTGTCCTTTCTCATAAAGTTAGACAACTATTAATTACATTTTTTAATTTTTGATCCAGATAAAGATAATAAAGTGACCCAATAAATGATCTAGATTAATGAGTCGAAATTTGAGTAAAAAATAGATCTCAATTAGTGTAGACCGAATCCATATCGACCTTGTGATGGGGAAGCTCGATATGGAAGCTATATAAAGGTTAAGGTCTCCTGCAGTTACTCAAATCAATCATAAGCATAAAGAATCTTTAACCCATTAAGAGAGCTTATGTATTGAGAAAACTATAGAAAGACTTAGCCCGTGTCTCGGTAGAGCACTTTCTGTAAAGGTCTTGAAAGATTCGTGATCATTTGGAGCTCAGTCGGCATCAGAGTTAGATATGGAACCGAAATCAGGTATTTCACCTTACCTTTGTTTTTAATCATTTCATGTCGATTCGGGGTATGTAGTAAGGCCTATACTACATATTACATATAGTATCAAAGCAGTTACGTGATCGGATTGCCAGAAATGAAGGTTTTTCAGTTTTTCATCTCATATGATTTTTCTCGATTTTTTATTCTTTTTTTTCCCCAATTTTTTGATATATAATTAAATAAAAGTGGTATACATAAGGCTAGCTATAAAAAACGAGTCAAAATGGGCCAAATGAAGCAAAAAACAGAACCCGAGATGTCAAAATTACCTCTGACATCGGTGCACACGCCTGACTCCACTACAATAGCACAAAGTGTCGATGTACGACTGGCGCGTCCATCGCATGTCGACACTTCGCTCCACAGAACGACTCAAGACTCGCACTTCCACGAGCATAGGATGGTAGGGGCGTGTGGTGCATGCACCCATCCGGGCCATCCAAGTGGTACGTCGAATGGGGGACACGTTGACAACGAGTACGTTGTACACATCCTACAGTAGACACGCACGATCCAAACGCACATGTGAGGTCATGCATCATGTGCACTAACATGTGCACCACGTCGGTGGATGA
This sequence comes from Erythroxylum plowmanianum, assembly GCA_025531925.1. Lineage (NCBI taxonomy): Eukaryota > Viridiplantae > Streptophyta > Magnoliopsida > Malpighiales > Erythroxylaceae > Erythroxylum > Erythroxylum plowmanianum. The sequence continues at coordinate 20,354,958 of JANVCQ010000005.1, read as the reverse complement.
TGTCATGCTAAGGTCAGCCATACGAAGCTACAGTAATTTTCCAAAAAATAACAAAATCAAAAAAATTCCAAATTTCTCGTAAGAGTGCCCGCGGGGTATTTTGGGAATCCAGGAAACTTTTAAAGTAAGTTTTCTCATTTTTCTAGATTTATTACATTAGTAATAAATTAAAGTTTAACTCCAGAAAAAGGAATTAAAGTTTTTTGAATCTGATTTGGAATGAATTTTCTTGCTTCAGATATCACATGAGGGAGATACTTCAAGTTTTGTCTCTCAGGTTTGATATTCAGTGTTTGGAATTGCATGATAGTTGATCAAAAAAGGATAATTCTGAAGCCATTTTTGAGTGAATTTTTATGCAACGAACTTTGCCATAAGGGCAATGCATGAGGTTTTTGTGTCTCGGGTGGTCGATTTAGTATCCGGTGATGCACGATAGTTACTCTATTGAGATATTTCTTTTACGAAAGTCTCAAATGAAATTTTTAGAGAATGTCTTCAGCACGAGTGTGTGACAATGAGACTATGCATTCAAATTTTTGCATTTTTTATATTACATTGTCACATCCATATGCCCATAAAGAATGTGAGGATAACATAAAGTTTTATCCCTTGTGGACTTTTTGAGTACTGATAAGAATATAGTCACCACAGTGGCCTTTCGAGTCAATATTTTAAATTGTTCTGCTTTCATGTTAGGAGATGTCTGTGGTCTCATGTTTGGTTATTCTACCTATAGGTGTTGGCCTTATATGAGATTTTGAGATGTTTATAAAGGCATTGGATGGAGGAAAGCTATTGCTCAAGTGATCTATTAACCTAAAAGTGTTAGTGTTATAAGAGTTGATAATTTGTACTCTGATCGCTTTTATGTATGGAAATCTAATTGCATATATTATGTATTCATCCTACAGGTGTTTCATAATATGTGTGATCAGATTTTTAGCAAAGATACTATTTAATGGCTTTAGTATCGCTATTATCCTACATTTATGTTGATTTAAAGATTATCATCTTGAATTAACCTTTTCAGTCAACAAAATCAGTGTCACCATTGAAATCCTAACCAATTTTAATTCAAAGAAGTGGACGAAGGATGTATTGAATGCTATGGAGATAGTTGTGGCTGATATGACCATACAGACAGATAGGCCATCTCCACTTACATCTATGACCTTGAAAACTCATAAAGCAACTATGAAATATGGGATCGGTTTAACATATTATATCTGATGACCATTAAGATATCCATTGTTAACCATCTGCAAAGTGGACTTCTGGACACAGACATAGCAAAGGAGTTTCTTGATAATATCTCCTAGAGGTATATAGTCTTATCTAGTATTGAGACAAGTGCCTTAATGAAAGAATTAGTCTCTATAAGGTATACGGGAGGGAGTAATGGAGTACATATCAAGAATGATTTGTCTTCACAGTAGATTGAAGATATTGGGACTTCAATGCTTTGATAGCCCATTGTGTTGCTGAGGAGGAGAAACTCCAGTTTGCTACTCCTACAGCCCTCAAAGTAGTTTAAAGGAAAACAAAGATGAAGCCTGCTAAGTTTGAAGGTAGAAACTTAAAATCTTTTGCACATGTTGAAGTTGGTTAAACCAGTGTTGTTAAAAGTCCTAAGGACATAAAGAAACCAGTAGTATGAGGTTTAAAAGGAAAGACTGAGACCATCAATGTAACATCCCTTTACCTATCTTGAGGCTAAAGTAGGAAATATGAAAGATTACTGAGAGTTTAGAAATGCATCTCATGTTCATGCATTAAATGATATGCACTTACACGTGAACATTGAATCTTTCCACATGAAAATAATTGTACATGCATTCATGGATAATTTTAGTTATAATTAAATTGTGATGTGATATTATTGAGAATTTTTAATTTGTTGTATTGAAAATTTAATTGGTGAGTGTATTTGTCAATTTTAATTTTGGTGAATTTTAGAAATAATTTTTGAAAATTTTGGATATTATTGTACAAGAAAAATTGCCACTAGGAAAGTAAATTGATGTATGGAAAATAGAAATGAGTGTAATGATATTGAAGAAACTTGTGAGAAGAGGACATTGAAAACTTTGGAGATAATTGGAATGAAAGGATGAGAGTTAGGGAACTAGTTTAATAAGAATTAGTTAGTTAGGAAACTAGCTAAGGTCTTAAGAAATGGACAAGTGTCCAAGTATAAAGTTAAGTCTTTCTAACGTTGAAAGACCAAGCACTGTTGTTCTTATCCTAGTTCTCTTCCTCGTAGCGTTTTCCTCAAGTTTTTCTTTAATACAGAGTTTTTCATCAAATCTTCACCAAAGAAAAATCTTGTTCTCATCTATTCTTTGCTACTTCCAACTTTGGTTTTCTTTCATTTTACTTAAAAAAAACTGAAATTTCCAACCTCTACGATGGTGCATGTGAGTTGTATGAAGAAGATTTTGGAGTTTTAACAAGTAAGTACTTGTTAACCCTTACGAGTTGTTGGTTTATGAGATAAATTTGGTGATTTATTTGTCATTAAATGATCATATGAAAATGGACATTTTCATGTATACCATAGGTATAGGATGGAAATGCGGATTTTGTTAATTTTTGGTTTTGATGATAAAAATGTTCTAAAATAGTGTAGAAATTATTTTTTAGAGTTAAAAATCAATAAAAATGCGTATGAGATTAGTGCAAAAATTTATGAAAGTTGTATTCATATATGCTCTATTTTCTTTTCTTACGATTGTTCATGTGAATTTCTCGATGTTTTTAAAAATGAACAAACATAGATTTATAGATAAGGGAAGGGTGTAAGGTGATGTGTAGAGATGAGTAAGAATGATTAAAGTGATAGTTGAAGGAAGAAAATGAGGAGAGTGCAAAAAAATGAAAATACAGAAAAATGACAGTGAAGAAATACCAAAAATGGTGATATACATGAATGAGGTTCTATTTTGATGTTTTTGTATGATCACAGTTTTTGATTTGTCTGTGAATGTGTTGAGCTGAATGGGAGTTGAAATGGTGAAATTAAAATGGGGAATGTACATAAAAGGAAAGTGCAGGAGAATGAAAGAAGAAACATAGAGAATGAAGAAGATGAGTGAATGAATTTTCTGTTTTTGATGTATATGTTTTACTATGGAATTTGGATTTGTTTGTGAATGACTTTATTTGAATGGGAGTCGAAAATGGGGTTGAGAGGAGCTATAGAATTTGGTTTGAAAGAAAAGTAAAATTTAAGTTAGAGAAGTTGAATAAAAATAAAAGAAAGAAGAAGAAAAAGTGCAGAGGTTCGAAGTGTTTTTGGAAGAGTGAAGCACAATCGTAACTTTCTTTTAAGGCTGAAGACAGCACGATCATGACTTTGTAAGTTGGTAGCAAACTCGTGATCATGCAAGGTCAGAGGCTGACACAACATCCTTATATCTTGTGGCTATATCTCCTTCTTTCGACCTCCAAATGACATGGAATGTGAACTGCTGGACTCGTAACACACTAATCTACATCTCCACCAAAAATCTTAGCCATCTGAAATCATTTGGGAGAGATTGAGTGAAACATGTGGGACTAGTCTGATCAGGTGTGCACGGTCGTGCATTAAGTTCTCACAGCCGTGATTTATTTTTGTTAGTGTGCACAGGCGTGAGTTTTTGTTGCACACCTGTGATTCTTGCACAACTGTGTGTTGATGTTGCATGGCTGTGACTTAATTTATTTAGTGGGGTTAAAGAATTTTAGGATGCAAATGTTGAGGAGTATTAGAATATGATAACTGGTATAGTTTCACTAAACATGCTTTGGTATTGCGGTTATATCTTTATCTATAGATTTCCAAATAAGATCAGTTTTGATTTGTAGTAAAGTAAAGACATAGGAATACAAATTATCTGAAGAAATTGAATTTTAATTCAGTCTCTAAGACTTTCAATTTCTAGATGGAAGTTGAGTATAGGATATTGTTTTAGAATAACAGTCTGAAAATGTTTTGGGTATAATTTTCAGATTTCTAAACCAAATTGAACGATCTTATTGTCATTAGAAACTTAATAGATAGGAGAACACTTTTCTAGAAGAGAGTATTGTCAAATTACTTCATTTACATTGTCTAAATGAATAAGAATAGTAGACCTAAAATTCAGTTTTTGGAAAAATCTGAAATGATTCAATGAGTTATGAATTGTGAGGTATAAACCTAAGTACAAATTTGTTGGGTCCTGATTCCTCCTTCTTAGTATTTAAGCATGTTCAAATTAATTTGAGGCTTTTAATGCAAGTTAATGGATATTAAATGATGGGGTTTAGTTCAAATTAGAGTCTTGATAAGTTGTTAGAATTTAAAGGAATAAGATGGTGTAAGGGCAATTTAGGTAGTTC
>JANVCQ010000005.1:20332968-20346949 GCA_025531925.1 Erythroxylum plowmanianum | reverse complement strand
TTGTTTGCTTTGATCCAATTCGCTTTCGATTCGTAATTGATTTGCTTCGATTCGTTCGTTCCGCCTCTTTGTTATCGATCTTTTGTTTCGTCTTCCGGTTAGGGTCCGGTCTCGGGACCGGGTTCCTACACAAATCTAGAAAATAATTTAGAAATCAACCATATCAATCAAAACTCTTTAAGCATTCATCTAATTGCAAAGCTCATCAAATTGTTATTCATTTAGCTATTTGCATCAAGCCATAAATCAATTCAATTCACTCCATAATTTTTTAAATTTCAACTTAATCGAAAAAACTAAATTTAGGAGATAAAATGAAGATTTATGAGACAAATGTTTTAACTTTCAAAACTTTTCTTGACCCTTATTAACAAAAAAAGTAGAATCACTAATATTAAAATAACACACAAGAGTATTTAGAAGCTTGCTTGAAATAGTCACCTCACCTTTTTATGTGAGTGTAAACACCTTATTATAAATGCTTACAATTACTCAATTAGGTCACCATTTAAAATTCCTTTTGGTACCACTCTTTAACTTCAACTTTTTTACTTAGTTTAAAGCTAACAAAGTGAATTATTCAAACATTATTTTTCTTTCTTTTTCTCATTTTTTAGAAGAGGTGATGAAACTCCTTAAAAGTACTTCATATTAACTCTATTTTATATCCAAATTATACAAAAAAGTATCAATATTACAAATTAATTATCCATTCTTAAATTAATGAAACAAATTGAAATTAACTTAATCACTAAAGCTATAACTAATTGTCAAAACAAATCAAATCACAATAACAACCAAACATATATTGAATCATCTTGATCAATAATTTATAAAAATTACAAAAAATTTCATATTATGATAAGTATAATAAATTAATAAGCATCACAATTAATTCCCTCTCTCATACTTAAGTTATATATTGTCCTCAATATAAATAACATGCAAGAACAATAAAAAACAAAGAAAACAATGAAAAAGAGGTAAGGTTAGCTAGAACTTCTTGATAATAAAATATCATTAGCCTCATCCAATACCATCAAAACATGTCTAGGGTTGTTGAAATATTATCTTCAATCTATTACTTCAAAGTAACATTGTCAATATATCCTGCAAACTCCATCAAATCTCATCTCAAGCAGAATTATCAAGATCTATTCATGAAAGAATATCAAAATAAATTTAAAAGTATAAGTTTAAATTAATTAATATAACCATAACTATTGCTAAAGATCCTAAGAGCTACTAAATTAAAATAAAAAATATAAATATCAGGTCACCTCCTAATAAATGCTTCTTTATAAGTCTTTCAGTTGGAGGTTACGTCATTTAAGTGGGGAGGCAATCCAACTAGTAGAAATGATTCAATGGATCCAAGATTGCAGGAACCTTTCCAAGATTATGAAGGTTGCTTACACTATTGCATTAGAAGTGACAGTGCAGGAGTTATGGAGGGAGAGGAATTGGAGGAGATTCAAAGGGAAAGAAAGACAATATGAAGTTATCCTTAAGGATGTTACCTCTAACATTAGAGAGCAATTCATTATCTGCAATTTTGTTGAACATTGTGATCAAAATCTAGTTAATTCATGGAGGATCTAAAGTTGTCCTATCTCTAACCAAATATGTAAGTGGTATGTTATAAGATGCCTTAGGTCCATGACTTGTTGTAATTTAAGTTCTTAAAAGTTTGTTAAATAGTGTTCCTCTAGCAATATTGATGTTGTGGTCTGGAATGCAACCCTTTTGGGGACCTTTTTGTAACTTTATTCTTTGATCAATGAATTTACTTTTAAAAATCCTTTATTATTCAAAATTTTTATTTCTTTTCACACAATTATTTATAACTAGTTTTTTAATTAATTTTTTAATTCATTATTTTCCAACCATTATTGTCAATCTATCATTATTTAACTTTTTTATTTCTTTTTTCCCCTTTATTAATTAATTTTATTTCTTTTATGGTACTTCATCATTTTCTAGTCTTTTGTAATAATCTTTTATTTAACATCTTTATCCTTTTTCATATAATCCATTATCAGCCAAGTTTTTATGGTAATCTCGATGATTTGTTATTATTTAATCATTGTTAACAATTCCTCATTACTTGGCAACATTATTGTTTTCATTGAAATTCACTATAAGCCAATTTTATTTTCATTATTAACAAATCATTGTCGCTTAGTTATTATTGACAATTCATCACTGCTCGACACTTTCGTTGCTTTATAGTGATCAATCATTACTAATTTTTATTCAACTTCTAAAAATTTTTATTATCCAATTTGTTACAGCCTCGTGATTAACTTTTTCCATTATTATTTTAATTGGGTCGCTGTTCATATCACTTTTATTAACGTCTTACATTTTTGTGCAGTCAATCATAATCATAAAAGGGATAAGCAATGGGGCAATTGTCCAAAGTTGATTTCACCAAACATATTTTAATCAATCTTTTAAAACATTTGATTTAAATATTAATTCTTTTATCAATTTTTCTTGCAAGTTATTGAAAATAAAAATGGAAATTAAAGTTAAATTAAATTGATTCTTGATTAATATTACAAACTAACTAGATGCTCAATCCAAGCTAAATACAAAAATTAAGTACTTATTATCTAGCACATTCTTTGTTTTTCCTTGTGTTGTCTACATTGCCTAAGCTTAAATGAACCTAGTACATCAAAAAAGACATCTTTGAATTGTCAATCATATGTTCAAGTTCGAAGCCAATCTCCCTATATAGTTCAAGAGATCCTTGGTTTGTTGTTATTACTTCCCTTATCAATAAAATATTCCCTAATACAAGATCTGCAAGTCTTGATTCATATTATTTATTCATATTATTTGATTGCTAGTTATGCTTTTATTTCATAGAATAGGGGAATTGAGGGTTCAATTTAAAAATAAATTGGACCTGATAGAAATTATGGTGGGTGTGGAACCAAATTTAGAAATTCAAGAAAAAAGAAAGAACCTAATTGCAACAATAAAAAAATAATTGAGGAGGTGCTTTGGGAAGACTGAAAAATTGATATCAAATAGTTTAGCTACAAAACAATGATTGCCGAGGAAATCAAGGGATGGGATAAACAACATAAACTAAAATATGACACTTAGGACAAAGGAGGAGGTATTAAAGAACAAGCTAATAAAAATTATATTTCTTGGGTCATAAAAAGCTAGTCATTTTTAGAAGTCAAAATTTTAGTTCATGTCTATTTAGTGCAAGAACAAATTATGTTTGGTTAAGAATGTTTGAGTGATTAGTGATTCCCTTTACATGTTGATGAGTTTGGACTGATTAGTGATTCCTTTTCCATATTGATGAGTTTGATTAAAAACCCTTGACTTTTGTATTTAGAATGTAGAGTTAGTGTTATGTTAATGGTTTTTGTGATTTGTTTGGGAAGGTTGAGTCACGATTTAGATTCTGCATTTAGACTCTTTTAAGTTATTTCAAGCCTGATTCAAATTCTTTCTTTTCATTATTTGTCTAAACAGGCTAGCCTATCTGTTAACTAGGCATAAGTCACATTGGTTTTAGGTAGAAGGCCTAGATCCAATCTTATCCAAGAGTCTGTAAAGCCTAATTAATATGTTCTAAATAGTCAAAAGTTAGAGGATTCAAGGAGAGGTTAATTTTAGGTTTTAATCCTAATGTTTGTGTGATTGGATGACCTTTAAATGTTTTCTTTATTCATACCACTTTACTATCATCTTTTAGTTTTAAAGATTAAGAAATAGTCATCGATTTTAATATTTTCTTTCCCATTAAGAAAAAGATAGGTATGTTATAATCTTTCTTTCATCATAGTAAATGTGTATTTACTATTTTAAGTTTATCTATTATCACCAAAGTTCAAGAACATACAAAACATCTAATGTTCAAACAATTTCTTCATGCATTTTGATATACACTGAATTATCACCTTTGATAGTACACTCTCCATTTTCACCCAACTTGATAGTACCATTTTATTCTTTAAAAGGAAAAGAGATAATCGTTATTAAAAGTCATATGATAAGATGTGTTAGTGTATATTATCTATCAATTTGTAGAATTAGAACTATTCACAATCAAAGTATGACTAAATCTTCAATCCTCTTCATTGTGACTCTCTTTGGTTATAGCAACACTTTTCTATTTATTTCCTCTGTTTCCATTCTTTCATCATGGGTAGCCCTTCTTAAAGTGTCATTTCTCTTTACAATTAAAGAATCAAACAACATTAGCCTTTAATTTGGATCATGGTTTACTCTTATTTCTAGTATCTTTTTTCTTATTCTTTCCTTTGCTAACAAGTAGACCCATATTTGATCCACTTTCATTTGAGTCAGAAATTTTTTTCTTAGTTCTTTGAACTACAAAGCACCTTTCACATCACTAATAGAAATAGTTTATCTATCATACAACATTGTATCAACAAAATTTTCACATAAAATGGACAAGAAATACAAAAGGATTATGACTTGATCCTTATCTTTAATTTCAATCCTAACACATTGTAAATTCAAAATGATATTTTACTTATGTACTTTATATCATCTTTAAGATCTATAAACATTGCTTTTGATATAAATGATTCAAAGTAATTTCTTCTAATATGTACTTTTAGGTTGTTTCCATAACAAAGTCATCGTTTTTAATTAACCACATCTCTCAAGACCTTGTCATCTAAACTCTATAGTGTTATGTTATAAGCCTTTGACATTATATCTTCCTTCTGTGATTCCCTAAATTCTTTGGTAGTTTTTTTTTTCTCCTTCTATTATTGGTATACATGCCTACTAAACAAGAACTATCTTCATCTTCACCTTTTAAAAAGTGAAATTATTTAATGTATTGTATTTCTCAATATTATACTTATGGAGGGACATGCTAAGAGAAAAATCTTATCTTGATACTAATTGTTGTATAAACATGAGCAATATAAGAACGAATAAATGAAACAAAAACATAAAATTTAATTGATTTGACTAATATGTGACCTACATTCATAGACAAAGAGATAGATCTTTTTTATTACTATAAGAAAGATAAGACTAGAAGAATAGATGACAACAATCTTCACAATCTCCCAAAGTTCTACCTTGGAAAATCCTTGATAAGGTATTTGTGACATAAGGTTACATATAAGAAGTTTAGGTATAATTAAACTCTTTTGTTTCACAAAGGTCCAACTTCACGTTCAGTTGCCTAATGATATTGAAAATCAATTTCCATGTGTCCTCATAAATCATGTCATGAGTCTAATGCCTATTTCACAATTGACACCAACGTGGATTTGCTTCTTACTTAAAATTTTCTCTGGCAATTTCAAAACTAGCATCACATGTCCAACTCTAATTAGCTTTATATTTTATTATTTACCAAAAACTCAAGGTATATCCTAAATTTTTCTTCACAATAAAAGAAGGACTTTGGAAGGATAATGTTCACTCAATCTTTAAAGAATTAGTATATTCAAAATTCTTAAATAAAATTTGAATAATCGAATATGTTAAAGGAAATTAAAACATTGTTAAATCACTTTACAATGACTCTTAACTTTTATATTTTTGAACTAATTTAAATATACTCTATTGAGATTCAAAATTTGTGTATGAGGTGGTGGTTAAAAATTGTTAGTTTATATACTCAATTATTCATAATATAAAAAGATATTTAGTTTTGGTCATTTAATTAATATATCTCTTTTTTGATATTACTAACTTAGTAACTAGTAATAATATCAAATGAGTTGAATATCGATACAATGCTTACAATTCCACTAATCAGTTGTTTAACATTATCTCTTACAAATAAAATAATTGGTGTTGAAGATGAATCTTATCGGTGAGGTATTCTGATTAATCGATATTCTGCTGCCTACTATTACAAACTAAAAGACAAGTCAAGTTATAGCTGGAACAATGATAAGAACACATAAAAGAGAACACTAAAAACAAAAAGAGTGATGGAACGGTAGTACTGAGTGTGAAAGAAAGCAATTGGTTCGTGTGTGTGGATAATAAGTGTGCCAGTGCTTGCATCATTCATGATCCAATGCTTGAGTAAGCAGCCACCCTATATATGTATATATGAAGAAAAATATTAAGTTGGCTAGTGTCAATGGGGGGTAGCTTTTTGGGATAACATCATACAACGAAGAGAGCGACCACCATCAGAGAACCCAAAAAAGCTACATAATGAGGAACCAAAATTGATGCTCTCAATGCCCCTAGCAAGCAAACTCCTTCCCAGTGCTTGCTGGGCTCCACTTCCCCCTTCCCTTCCTCACGTTTTTTCCAATCCCCCACAATTACTCTCTTCGTGACATTATATTCTATTAATTTTTAGAGATTTCCATGCAATCCATGCCAACTAATGACGTGTAAATAACGATTATAAAAAGTTTACAAAATAATTAATCTTGCTGTGAGTTGATACCAACCTAGCAGTACTGGATACTTCATTGTTAAGATGGACCTACTTTGTTTTTAGCTTCTTAAGTCGAGCGAGATTTGGAATGGTGAAAGTCATATCAAGTCGTATACCAAACAAAAACAAAGATGGACTAGTGAAAGAGGGAGATCAGAAATTTTCTCATTATTCAATGTAACCAATTTAATATCGCTCTAAATATTCAACAAAACTTGGATTTTTCATAGTGATCATTAAGATGCTCTTACGTCCTGAATTATACGTAGAGTCTAAGTGGTAAATCTTGGATAATTTGTTAAGTGATATTCGCTAGAATACTTGGCTGACTATGAAAAAGAAATATGGAAATGATGGGAGACGGTCTTATTATTTTTATTATTATTGTAATCACTCATTCTGTGGTCTTGCTAATGCTGGCTGCAGGCATTGCACATGTCACTATCAGCAAATGCAACTGCCAGTATAATTTTGGTGGGAGTAGATGAGTGCTCTGAGCCAGGTTTTCCATGTCATAGTTTGGAGTGCTGTTGAATTCATTCAACTGCAAGTTTTTCCTTTCCGGTTTGTTCATTCTGCCATAATATAAAAGAAGGTTACAACATTTTCCTAACACAAAAGCCATAATTGATGCACTAGGATATCCATACATCTTCTTAATCAATTAGGCAAGTTTAGAACCTAACGGTACGTAGTGGTGGACCACTCTTGGGCCACAACCAACTTTGTTGGTTGAACAAAATCTAATTAATTTGGAAGGCTTATTTCATCTAGATCGTCCAAAGATAAGAATACTTCATCCAAGCAAGAAAGTTCTGCTGCGCCACCATCATCGTCGTCATCGTCATCACAGTTACTCTCGTAAACTCGGCAAATAACCCACTTACTATAGTCCTGCATGTAGATTGCCAGTGATGAACAAGAACTTTTCAGTAGACTTACCTAGCTTTGGATCACACACAGATACATATTTATATATTTATATATATACCAGCAAATTGATTGAAAAGAAAGGTAACAGGATAATTAATATGGTCTAAAGCACTTATAAGGTACCTTCTTATGTTTTCTTGTTTTAGATGATGATCTGCTGCTACTAGAAGCTGAAGAATCCGAGAGTCGAAACTCTTCCATTATCCAGTTAGTTTTCAATCCTGCAGGTGCTTCCCCAAAGTAGAATACCAAATAGTTCTTCAAACCAACTCGATGCTGAGAGCTTGTGAGCACAGGCTCTTCAATTCCTCCTGTCGTCCAATACCCATTTTTTGTATTTCTATGTTGTGTTCTTCTGCTGTAAAAGTACCACCGTTTACCCTCCGCAAGTGCTTTTCCTGCATGTGTGCGTTATGTGTATATATATATATATATATAGTTATATAAGAATAAACTCCAAATTATTTAATTCTTGCTTAGCCTAGAACATGTCTAGTAGTAAGCAGACAGTATTAAGTACGTACCATCGAGTTCCCAAGGATCATAAGGGTAGAGCTCAAGATCAGGAATGACATCTGGATGGCAAGGTAGAAGCGCTGCTTTTCGATGAAGAAAATGGACTACAAGCTCTTCGTCAGATGGATAAAACCTAAAACCTGGAGGGAGGTTAACATTGTTGTTATCCATATTATTTGTATACGCATATACAAGGGATCGAAAAGAATCTAAAAGATCAATGAACAATCAAAGACGAAAGGAAGGACTAGAGAGTAATTATGGGTGTGTGGTATCGACCAACTCTTGGTTGGATTGGATATATATATAGTGGCTAAGACTGAAAGAATATAGAATATCGAGGCTACAAGGATAAAGAAAGAGCGATAAAGACAAAGGGGAGTGACGTGAAGAAGAAGGATAATTTGATAACCAATGGCAAATGGGAGGTCTCTAGCTGATGAGTAGAGTTTTGTCTTTTTTTTCCGAATTTTGCTTCCAGGGTTGTGTTAAGCAACTAGTTAGTGAAGGTCACTAAATGATTACATATACAAGTTTTATCATCTCTTCTGAAGTTAAGCACACAACACAACATGTTTATGATTTCGACTGCACATATTTTTCATCTCTTTCAAAAGTACAACTTACAAGATGCAAGAATATTGTGCTGGTACATTATATATAATATATGAAAGGGATATGTGGACTTGGTCAGACTCAGAGCAGTAAATCAACCAACAAATTTTGATTTCTCATTCACCAAAAAGCAAGACATTGACACTTGGCATATACTTACCCTCAGAATAGTTAGTATAAACAAAGAGTTAAGATGTATAATTCTCATTAGATGCATACTTCCAAGAAACGTATCTGCTACAGTGATGCAGTGAGTAGTGAGTGATGCGACAATTTCATAAAATAAAAATGAACAGAAGGGAAGGATGATGCGGGGTTATTACGATCATCACACTTCATGCTGATCTCATGCCCCCGCTGTCATCCACGTGGCAATCAAACATTTGGGTTTGGTCATGGTCCAATACTCAAAAGCTTTGGTGGCCCCCTAATTAACTCGCACACACCAAATGTACCTGTGTACCCGTGATCAGTTCTCAAATTTTAAGCATGCAACTTGGTAGTTGAAGCCCTTTTTGTCCCCTTTGAAAATATTTTTACTCCATATAGGTCATATGCATTTCTTAAGCAAGCAAATGGCAAGTGCAAATTCATGAGATCCATTCCGAAATGTGAAAAGCAATCAACCAATTTCTTAGGACCGGGGGAGGTCCCAATCCATCTTTTTTCCCTTCAGTAGATGTCCCCCACATACCAACATTAAATATATACAATTAATGCAAATTTTCAAATGGATAAGTAAAATTAGTATTATTAATTCCTTAGAAAACAAAATTGCCATATATATAAACTTATGAGTGGAGTGTTCTTGGCTTGCGGTTTTGCTTATGACTTTTCCAAGGCAAGGCGTGTTGTTGTGCGGTTTAGGAACAGCCGAAAAGCAAACATATTAATAAACTTTTCGAATTAAACAAAGGAAATACATATAGTATTACATTTTCTTCAGTGACTCTGACGAGTTGACGGAATGGGCCAATCCGACCGAGTACTAGTGAGTGTAATCGAGAGTTGAGGCAACAAAACTTAGAGAGACAGACACACACACACACTCACATAATGGCTATTTGGATTGCTAAGGGCACAAGTTAAGGGTAGCTTTCTTAATCTGTGGGGTTCATTGATGCCCGCACATGTCCACTCTCATATTTCGTGTAAAACACATGTCCTTAGTTAACGTTAGTTAGCTGCGGTTCGGCTTAAAGGAAAACTACTTTTATAGCCCTTCCAAGCACTTTTCTTAGGTAGGTCAGGTCATATTGCAATTTGCAATCACATAACCAAACTTACCGAAAATTGTTCGCTTGATTGTATTTAACATGCTCGTACGATATTAGTTGCTATTTATTTAATTGTATGCAGAAATTTTAAACGATGCGTTGTTGCATTTTTATATGTTTATAATCACCAGTACTGAATGGAAATTGTCGTTTAGGAATAAAAAGGGATTCTAAAAATGGAATTAATTATATAGGAGGCCTGTGATTAACTTCAAAGAGGTAATTTTAAGTCTTTTATTAAAAATCAATGCATAAGTGTAAACCATTGACAAAAAATTTAAAGCATCAATTTAAAAGAATTGTTCAAAGTACTATCCATCATCTTGAATACAGACAAGAAGCGAAATAAACAGAGTCTGTATGCGAATTAAGTACAAGGAAGAAAGATGAGCGAGAGATGATGGGTGAGAAAGGACAGGTAGTTTACTCTTAACATATATTTAATTTTTGAAGCTTTAGATTAATATCAAACTTTAGTTCTCATTTTTCAAAAAAAAAGTAGTTAAAAGAAAATTAGATAAAGAACGTTAATGCGGAACATTAATTGCATTGTTTACACCTAAATAAAAATTGATTGCTGAGTTTTCTATTCACATGTGTTGCAAAATTTTCTCATTTTTTGATATCTTCTTAAGTTTTTGTTACTTATTTTTATTCTTATCTTATTTATCATTTAAAAAACTAAACAAATATTCTTATCTTATTTCCATCAATGTTTTAAAAACTGAATCAAAAATCAAACAAGCCAAAAAAAGGATTTAAAGTTTAAAAGTTTAACTGGTGTTAAACTAATATAAAACCAGCATATAACAAATAAGAAGTAAAAATAAAATATTTTATTAAAATAAAAAGTAAACAAATATCTATTGTTATATATTGAACTAATAATAAATCAAATTTAATAATTCAAACTAAATTTGAGTTTAAAACTTAAATATTACTTCTTAACACACTATTAAATTATTCTGAACAAAATTATTTATCTATACTAAATTACTAATTAATAACTTTTTTAGTTTCCTTCTTTAAATTTTAAATATCAATTCTTAACACATTCTTAAATTATCCTAAACAAAATTACTCTCTAACTAAATTACAAACTAATAAATTTTAGCAATAAAAAGAAAATTGTAAGAACAAAACTTACTATATATGCAAACCATTATAAACAAAAAAACAACATTAAACTTTCTGATTTGGTGTCAAATTTTTACTCCAGATAATGCCTTCCGGTTTATTGTCTCTAATGGTGCATCAAGTATCAATACAATGTCTCAAGATTTAAGTGGAGCCTTTAACAAATTGTCCTACTTAGTTTATAGTTGTAAATGCATTATTACAAAAAGTAAGTGTCACAACTCACAATGCAATTTCTACTGTTATCCTGTAATTATAATATATTAATATTCTCAATTAATGGAATTTAAAGTAAGCATAATACCAAAAGTAGCTCATATGTCTTCTCTTATCTCTCTTTCATTTCTGTCTTCTTTGTACTCTCTCTTTCTCTAACTACACAAGCAAGAATGTTATTGCCTCAACAGTTCCTCTCCTTCTCTTTTCTCTTTCAATCTCCACCCTCCATTGCCACTATCAGAGTTGCCCTTAGAAATATGAGAAATAGCGTTGGATGGTGTTCGTAGAAGTTGGGTGGTGTGCATGAAAGTTGGGCATCCTAGTGTGGGGTATGTTCTTTATTCAATGCAGATCAAGCACTTTTCTTTTAATGAAGTTCTAGTTAGTTGATTGTCATGCACCAGAAGAACTTTCGAGTCAGTTGGAGCCAGTGAAGCCTGTAGTGAAATCCTTATTTTGGTCCTTCATGGTTAACAGGAAACTAACCGATTTATTATTTAATTAATCGATTTTCACTCACAACGGTTAAAAGTAAAAATCGAACCAAAAACTAGTCCAGTTTGTACATAACTTGGTCAAACCGAATGGTTCAGTCCAATTTTTACATCATTGCTTAACATTTTGAAAACCGAACAAATCCTTTTATCTTATTTGTATTCTTTTCTATCTTACCATTTTCATAATTGAACAAATCATTTTATCTTATTTTTATTCTTTTCTATCTTACCATTTTCATAATTGAACAAATCCTTTTATATATGAAGATTATTGGAATCATTTCAGCTGTTCTGTTGAAATAGTTACCAATATTTAATTACATCAAAAATGTATTTTCCTTTATCTCTCACTCACACGTAATATGATTAATCAATTAGAATTATATACTTCTCATATTTGTCTAATAACTTATGGGGCTAACATACGACAAAAACATATTACCATGCATTTGTGAAGATTATATAACATCTCAACTAATTCGCCCTTAATTAGATTTATTATAGTATTACACCTCAACTCCTCCATTAAATTAATAATTATCTCGATCTCATTGTATAAATACCTTGCATTTGTATCATCTTCTACGTGGAATGAATGTTCTTTTGAATACATTTTGATTCAAACACGGATTTATAATGATTTTCCTTATATATCAATCCTTTGAATTAAATTGGCTTTTTTATAATGTCCCATTATTTTGAATCATTAATGATTTTTTAGTAATATTCTAAAATAGTCACCATGAACTCAATTCTCTAAAATTAGAACCTAAGTAAAGAAGGTATTTTAATTTGTAACCTCAAAGATCATCACACAATATAAGTTGACAATTTGACTTTTAATATCCTTATTAATTGAGTGTACACATATGATATGATTATGTGTTATAATATTAGCTCTCTTTTATCCTAGTATATATCTTTTCTTATATATTGTACAAATGTTAGCACAAGTATGTCTAATGTCTAACTCTAGATCATATTTTTACTTATTCAATCCACCTTTTAGTACTCACATCTAACATTTTAAGAGAACTTACTTTAATATATTTTTAATTTGAAGATGGGCATTTTTAAACTCACATCTAAAGGTGGGAGCTTTTAAATGTATTTTGTTGCAAACTCAAATCATAATGATCTTCTTTGTTTATCAATCATTTGAATTAAATTAATTCGCTTTTCTAAAATATCCCGTTATATCAAATTATTCATGACTTTCTAATAAAATTCTAAGCCAACAACCGTTAACTCAATTCTCTATAATTCAAACTTGAGTAAAAAGAGTATGTTAGTTTGAGTTTCATATAGCCTTAAGGACTATGACATAATATCAGTTGAGAATTTGACTTATATTGTCCTTATTAGTTAGTTATACATACATGGTATGATTCATACGTTATAGTAATAACTCTTATTAGAGTGTATATCTTTTCTTAAATATTGTATAGATGATAGTTTAGGCATACCTCATACCTAACTCAAGTTTATTTATTTAGTCATTCAAATCCACCTTTTAAAACTCATATATAACATGTTAAGATATATTGGGTGAACTCATCATTTCCTTAAGTTATGAAATTACTAATAACCCCTCATACCGTTTAATATACTTCATATCAACAATAGTTTTTAAACCTTAAACTCTCATTCATAACCTAGATAAATTGTTAAAACTTTTTTTATATCCACTCTTACAAAATAATAGAGGCAGCTACATGTTGAGAAGTTATCTTATATCTGTCTGATATACTTCTTATATCTACAATTGAACATTCAATATCAATTCTAACATTCATTTTAAAAGTGAACATGTAATTCAAAATCAATCATTCTCAAATTTTTAGAATTAAATCTTCATTCATAATTAATTTTGGACAAATGAAATTTAATACTGAATGAAACATACGTTGTATGTTGGGTCCCGTTTTGGGAACCCAACCTTTCGGAATCAAAAAGCGTGCGTACAAAATTTTTCGACATACAGATCTTGAAATCATAAAGCGTGGGCAAAAACCAAAGAAATAAAAAAACTTAAGGTCAAATCAAAGTCCCGTGTAGAAACCAAAGGAATCGAAAGCTTAAGGAGCCAAAGAAATCGAAAGGCTCGGATACAAAAAAAACAAAAATGCTTAAGGACAAAACTCTTAACTCCGACATCCGTAAACGCATACTTTACAAAAAAACAAATGCGTTGAAAAACTACAAAAATGATCCGATCTACCTCAATCCGCTTAGACAATTGGGTCTAATCTAAAACCAAATCGGTATGATTTTTTTTTCATCATAAAAGCAAAACCACTACCAATGGGAAATCATCAATCCCTCAACCTCAATACATTTTCTTCTTCATATGCAATCATATC
>JANVCQ010000005.1:20284608-20323237 GCA_025531925.1 Erythroxylum plowmanianum | reverse complement strand
CATAATTTTTAATAGAAATATTAGGCTGAAGATATTTAAGAGCCAATAGAAAGATAATAGAATTATATATTGAAAAACCAAAGGGGTTAATTGTTTGCAAACTTTCCAATTTTTTCGTGGACGTTTCTAGCACAAACGTAAACAAAAGTAATCAAAAACGAAGTAATAAAAACACCAAAAATTTGATAATGCAGTTCGACACACCTTGCCTACATCTACGGGGCCCTCACTCTGCTTAATAACTTTCACTAAAGTATAATAGATTTACTCAAGGCTTTACTGAGCTGGCATCACTCAACCCTTGACATTATCTCTCAACTTCACTCCTCGTAAAAGAATTTCACACCCAATACTATAACCGCCTCGTACTAACCTCAACAGAAGATTTTCTCAATCAATCTTTTAATGAAAGAACAATAAACAATTAATTCAAGTGATTAAAATAATAAATAATGAAAACTAAATATACTTGAGATAGACAACAACAACTTTGCGATGAGTTCGATTCCACTGAAATAGATCTGGAAGTCGTCGCAACAACAATGAGTTGATTCACATAAACACTAATACAAAGCCACAGCTGCACCAATAACACATTCACCAACTAAAGTATACACAGCCCATAAAGAAATCAATTAATAATCATTGCTGCCCAAACAATTACCCTTGGCCACACCTCTGAAAAATTCCAGCAACATTATCTTTAAGAAGACCTGGAAAAATCAAAAGCTTACATCCACTACTTCGCATCTTATATAACGCCCACTACTTCTTTTCTTGTCCAACGCCCACGAGAGATTTCCTTCAACTATAGAGATTTCCTTCAGCTATGAAGACATGCTCAATTAATGCAGTGTGATTCCCAATAAGCAATTAACGCACACACCCACTACACCTTAGACTTGTCTCACACCACACATGTATCTTTAGCTCTAATACCCAAAACATACACCCCAACACCGTATATGTTTCATTGACAAGTGACTCCCATAAATCAATTAACGCACATAAGTTCTTTTTCCCGTACCCATAGAACTCTCTACCGTATGTATATATACTCTCTGCCGCACCTGTAAGCCTTATATAAAACTCATTGTTTCACTGAACAACTAACTCACGTTTCTTCAATGCCACACACATGTGAACTGTAAGTGTCGCACACTCCAACTGCGGCATGCTCACCTCAACATCGTTATCGCACAACCCAGCTACTATGTTGATTTCATAATGAATTTTCTTCTCTCACGTTGTATGTCGCACGCCCTTGAGAGATTAACTTCAACCATAGATACAAGATATTCACAAATCGCTCACCCAATAAGAATAAGAATCCCACTACACAATTAATTGCACAACAACCACTTCGATTCAAATATGCAATAGCCACTTCATTATCTTTTACCACAATAGGAGATGTTAATGACACAAACACATTTAAGTAAGAAAAGTCCACCTTGAATGTATTTTCTTATATCAGTAATATCCTCACAATTCAACGTTAACACCATCCAATTACTAATATGTTCAGCAGTAAAATAATCTCAATATCACTATGATGATAGACTCCAATGTAGCGCAGAATTCCTAAAAGATATATACAATATATCCTAACATATATAATTTATAATAAGACATAATAGTTACTCCAAATAAGAGAATTTTATAAAAATAATTTTGTGAGTTTATTTTGTGATACCATAAAAGAATATTTGATATTTTGTTCATAATATTTGATAGAAATATAAGTGATTCAAAAGTATAATGCCTTGAACTCATTGTAATGTAGTATAGTAAAAATTTATTTTTACTTTTCAAAAAAATAGTTCTCGTGATTTTGATTCTTTTTCACAAAAAATTAAAAAAGAGAGAGAGAATAAGGATTAAAAAAATGAGAAGAAAGTATGCACAACATCTAGACAGGTGATAGTAAAAAAAAAGAGTTTTCATGTATACCAATTTGATAGCATATGTCAATTGAGATCTTTTAGGTATATAGTTATGTTTTTTACATATTAAATATTTTGCTAAGTATTTATTAACTGTTTTATCATTTAATTTTTATTTTTAGGTAGATTAGTAGATAATTATAATTTGAGGTATTCGAAATAATTAAAATTTTATCATAAGGGTTGAGTTTGTGTCAATTATGTGTATTTTGTAATCATCAAAATTGACCTGTGATTTAAGATGTTGGTTAACACTATTAACTACTTAGAAATTTAATTGTAGATGCATTTTTACAGTTAGTTGTCTCATATGCATTTCGAAGGTATTAAATGAATTGTGTTGTTGATATGATTTAAATCCTAAAAGGTAGTTATTGTGCATGTGTGTGACTTATCAATCAACATCTCACTGGGGCATATACAATTATATCGGTCATGCAAATTAGCCAACGCCAAAATATGTCAGATATCATTGGCAGGACTAAATTGAGGCATGTTTGTATGAATAAGTAAATATCACAATGAGACATGTACCAATTAAAATGAAATAAATGACTCCTATCTTAAGTAGTATAATATTTTGAACGTTGGTTTGACGTCACAAAGTTGAATTTTCTTAATATGTATTTTAAAAAAATTGGTTGTCCCATATAAATATAATTGCAAATATTTTTGTTATATAAAATAAAATGAAGTAATCTTGTGTTTATATTATTATAAATTTTATTTAAGTTATATGTACCATTCGATTTTGTGTTTTTTTAAGATTAAAATTTGTAAACGAGAGCATAGTTTTGTAGAATTAGATTTAGAAGGATTTCTAGATAAAGAAAAAGACTATATATTTAACGTGATGATTATCACAATTACTTCACCAATCTACACTCAGAAACATCAAACAACAGGAAAAATTGAAGAACAAAAGGTGCGTATATGAGAAGAGGTGTCTGAAGATGTCGAAGAAGAAAGAGAGAGAAGCTCTCAAATGTTCTTGTCTGTCAGAAACAAAATGGGACTAAAGTTTAAGACACATACACGTGAGACTCACATAGAAACACCAAGTCAGATACATCTGATCAAAACACAATCATAGTGACATCTAAAGCAAATTAAAGAAGCAGCCATAATACACAAAACGCACAGCTTCAGAGGAATACATAAGTGAATCACGTGAAGAGCACCTACATTATGTTTGACTCACTCGAAAGCCCCTGCATGCAACTCATATATAAAAAGAAGAGAATACAAGCATCAGAGAAGAGATAGAATACACAGATACTTCATTATTCACATCGCATTGTATTCAATCATCTGAAAGTGTAAGAATTAAGAATAAGGCTTGAGAGTTGTTAAAGTACTGACCAGCGAGTATTAAGGAGAGTGTGACACTCTTTGCAAATGTTCTAGAAGAACATTCATACTGTTGTAACTTTATCATTTTTCTTCATACTAGTTGAAACCATAACAATGGAAACTTTGGATGTAGATAACATTGAAGCTATCGAACTAAGTAATTATGGTGTTCTTTAATATTTATGCAATTCATATCATCTACAAATATAACATTCTTTATATATCAGTCTTTAATGGTTTAAAGCAACACTGACAATATTTTTAATAAATTTCATTTTTTTAATAAATTGTAATGATGAGACCAACCTAGTTTGTTCAGATTCGATCGGGACATGACAACCCAATTATATAGACAAAAAGTGAGAGCCAGGCATCAGCCACCAGTTATT
Source organism: Erythroxylum plowmanianum (assembly GCA_025531925.1). Classification (NCBI taxonomy): domain Eukaryota; kingdom Viridiplantae; phylum Streptophyta; class Magnoliopsida; order Malpighiales; family Erythroxylaceae; genus Erythroxylum; species Erythroxylum plowmanianum. The sequence goes on along the minus strand of JANVCQ010000005.1, from coordinate 20,319,549 downwards.
CTATCCTACAATAGAAATTGTGAAAACTGAGATAATCGTTAAGACTGAATAAAAAGATCATTAGAGTTTTATGAATGAATGACTTAGATTATGACAAGGAGTAACTTCAAACGCCTTTTAGTCTTGTGGAGGAGAGTGGACTCATTATGCATGCACATGTTTGTCTTTTAAGTTCATTCTCGTTCTTCAATGCTGGGGTTTGATAAGGAGTGTGATTGAATGCCCAATTGTATGAAAGAATCATACTCCATTAATTTTTATTTTTTGAGATAATTAAATTTAAGATCTATTAACAGTAGACTAAACCATCGACAAGGTTATTAACTATGTTAATTATATTATAGGCCACTAAACATTAAAAGAGAGGTGAAATTTGTAAAAACATCTTTCAGATATAATTTTTCAGTCATAAACACAATATCATGTTTAAAAAATTTACATTTAGAATGTTGGAAGTAATACCTCGTGATTAAAATGTTGTATTATCTCAAGAGTTTCAGCAACTTCGTGTATAGGTTGAAACAACTGCACTGCCATACACTACAAGCTGAAAAGGAATGGATCGAAGAAGCTCTCTTTTTCTTGCTTTCATTCTCTTCGCCCAGGCCTGTTCGTACATAAATCAAAGTGGAAACAGATGATAGTGGAAGACGTGGGACACAGGACATGCCATCATGAAATTGCGACCGACATTGTTCGTCACAAATCTATGACAAGATATCCCACAATCATGAGGATTGCGGAAATGTACCTAAAATTCTGGATTGTCTGCAGCAATCTTGAGTCTGAATCGAGTGTGGTCCGATTAAATTATGTCAACCAAAAACGATTATTGTACAAAACCGGACACTTTGTTCACCCAACACATAATGAGAACCATTTCAAGTGTTGCTATTGGACGTTGTGGTATGATTTAGGTCCCTGATACAATTGACCTATTTTAGTTGGTAATATTGGACCCTGGAGCCTCTTATTAATACTCATATTAACAACCACAGGCCCTGATTCAAGATGACAAAATGGGATAATGAAGAAAGGGCCTTATCTCAGTTATGACCCATTATGAACAAAAAGGTCAATTCTCCTATTCAGCAGAGCAGATTTACTTCAACCTGCTTTTTCAAAAGGTGGTTCAAATAACGTTTTGAATTTTCAAGTTAGAGGCTTTTACCGTTTCTTAAGCTTAATCCATTGTTCAACTTAGTACACGTTATTATATTATTTTAAGAATTTATTTATTATCATCGCAAGGTTTGCTTAAAATTTTATATCTTGTGGATGAGTTACTCAAATCTTCTAATCTGGCCTTTGTCAGTGACAGACTTCGACCTACTTGCAGGTTTTCATTCATGGAGGGAAGGCAAAATCATGACGCTCGGTCCCTTCCTGCTAGAATCGGGTCACCAACTTTTTTATTGATGTTCTTCAACAAATCCAATTGCACCAGAGATTTTATTAGTATACAATCTAATATCCAACTTCAAGCAGCTTGTTAATGAAAACTTGAGATCCAATTTACTTCACGTAGTTCTGTATATTTTCTTTCTTTATTACTAATAACGAAAGCTAAGTTTTATAAACTGAAGCATAAGTTACATAATTCCATGACACTTCACCAGTTTCACCTGTCAAAACGTTGCCTAGTTAAGAATCCAGCATATATATAGCTACCGTAAAGCTTTTGATTTATGCAGAGCCGAGACAATTTTGCAATCAAGAACATGAAATGGACTCAAAAAAATTAGATTTTTGTTCCATGGACAATGGCTAAAGTAGGATTAGATATTTAAAAGGTGTGTGTAATTAGTTAGTGATCAACACTTGAGAAGAGTTAACTCGGTAGACGACTCAGCATAGTCCGCTTGCCAATAACTCGGCCTTCCAAGGGTAAACTCCAGGTTAAGCAACACAGCTGGTGGTGGTGACAAGGAGCTACAGTCCAACCTGTCCTTCTCTCTATCAGACACATGGAGGGCTTCCTTGGGACCGTCCTCCTGATTATAGAAAACAAATAGGTCATGCAACTTAAGTACAAATTAGCTAGATCGATCTCAATCTATGTGAAAGACTTTTGTTTATATTGATAAAGTTAGTACCTTAATGTGAGAATACGTCAAAGCTTCATCAGGACTTGATCTATTTTTATCATTTCTATCTGGTGATGATGACCACGAACCTCTGTTCATGATATTGACAAGCTATCAATGTAAAAATAAAAAAGAAAAAACGATGGAAACCGCAGGCATGTAGCGGAAGTTATACTAATTAGACCTTCAAATCCCCTCTGTTTTACAAGAGGTTGGATCATAAAAACGCAAGAACATTTCTCGCTTTTGAGCTTAAATATGATGGTTATGATCCAAAATTATAATAAGGCTCTCACCTTCTGGTCTGATCATATATAAAGTCAACGAAATCCAGCCAAGCCAAGAAAGCATTAATGACTCCATGTACTAAAGACACGACTCTTTGAAGGGTGGGATTAAAATATGACATTGAGATTTGAACCATGACCTTAACGTACCCGCATACATATGGGGATGAAGTCACGATGACAATCTAATATATCTTGTTAAAAGACGACACCGTAAATCACTGTTTCACCACTGCCCTAGAAACCCTAAACCATTAAGATCAATGTAAAGCAAGAGATTTTTACTAGTCAAACCTGTTGTCTTCGACGCTAAAGCCAAGGCATGAGCTACTGTAAATTAATGCGTATGTATGTTTGCAATGGTTTAACGTATTCATTTTAAGTTGGGAATTTTTAATAGATACCGAGTTGATGGAGAGAATAAGATTGCACATCCTGACAACAAGAAACAAGAGGGAATAGTAGTAGAGGGAAAGCATGCGAAGCACTCACATTTGGTTTTCCTGCACGGTCGGTAGTGGTGGAGAAGTTGGTGGTGGGATGAGAGAAGAAGGAGAGTTGTTGGTATCAGCTTTTCCACAAGATAGTGATCCTGCATTCACATCAGTAATCCCATCCCTTTGCTGGTTCATACCCACATCTGTGCGGGACTGACCTACAAATTATACAATCATAGTTTTGATGAGTCATTGCGTATTACAATCCCAGCAAATAATTCAACTGGACTGATCAGGACAATCCAAGTTGCAGACAAAAACAGTAAATGGGTTCGTAAGATTTGTTCACACCTGTATGAACAAGCTCTACCCAAGCAAAGAGAATAATATAAGAGAGTGAAAAAGAATAGCACTTGAAGGACAAGATTCTAAATCTTTTACCTGATCCTTTGTCAGTGCTCTTCACTGTTCTATACATCTGCATGAATACCCATAGCAAAAAAAAAAAAAGAAATGAATGTATAAGGTGAATAATGCTAAAGATTAAAGATACCCTTTTGTCCTTGAACCATGGTTTACCATTCCACAGTCCCAGAGCTTCTTAATTGTGGAATGCATGAAGATAAATTCAGAGAAGTGGAAAATAGTGGAAAATCTAACTACGGGAATCTTAAAAACTGTCCATCTACACGCAGGTTAAAATAGGCCGAAGATTGAACACGGTAAACCCCACCTGCAAGTGACTCTTCACGTGGGCTAGGGTTAGATCCTTCACATTCATTAGCTCTAAGACTGACTTTGGCGTTGCTCCTGTGACGTACGACAAGGGAAAGGAGTCAGCTGTTAGCATTTAACATAACAAAGAACAACAAAGATGCTTCTATTCTTAGTAGAAGGAAATTGAACTATACAGAAAACAAGCTTGAAATATAGATTTTGTTTTGTATTTACTTTCATGACCACCAAGAAGCTGGACAGCGTGAACAAAATGAGCATGAAGAGTTGTGGTCCATCTCATTCTCGGAGCCCTTATGCTTCTTTTAACAGAATTGATCGTTCTAGCATTTCTCTTGAACTCACGGCCATAGATTTGAGGTTGATGGTGGTGGCGATGGTGGTTCATATTTCTCGGAGCTTGCAGTGTTGGAGGACCTGAATCAGCCATTTCAAATCCTAAGCTCAAAGTTGGCTCATTTCGACCAATAAGAGTAGGACTTATTTCTTGGTTAAAAAAGCCATTTTCCTGACTCAAATCGCTTCCACTGCTACCAGAATCTGTAGTTGAACTTCCATCACTATGCAGTGTTTTTCTGATTAATCCTTCTCCAGCATAGCCCACGTCCTTTGCTTCACAATCTGAAACTGATGGCAGGCTGATCTGCAACGAGAGATCAGGAAAGGCTGATGATGCAGTTCTCATTACGGGTTTGGAGCTCGAAAACATGAGGAGATCTAATTTAGTCAAGCTTCGGAGTAGTCTAGAGGATGAAACAAAATGAAAGTAAAAGGAAAAGAAGAGGTTTAAAGGGTACAAATTAGGAAACTGAAATAGAAAGCCAAGAACTAGTTAGAACTTTGAAGGGAGAGCTAGCTATGGGAGTATATAGCTGAAAAGGAGCAGAGCTGTAATTGTATGATTATATCATGAGTGCCTTATGATTTGCATGGAGTTTGAGAGAGAGTAAGAGATAGATAGAGAAGAGTAAAGCAGAAAGAAACCATAGCTAGGTACCTTTTAATAGTATAGCTATAGAGTTAGTAGATAGAAGATCAGAGGAAAATGTTAAAGAAAGGCTAAGGAATTGCAGAGGGAATACCAGTCAGGTTATATATATAAAAAAGGAAGGTAATAAAAGATAGCAAACAAGCTTTTTTCTGGGGATGATGGTTTAGATCAAAAGTTAGTGAAAAGGGTAAGTTGAATTTAAGAGTGCAGAATGATCAGAGACTTGGACAGTGAGAGCTATGTCTGCTTTTAATTTCTTTATCTCGGTATTAATGGAGAATGAAAAAGGAGAGGTTGCAGAGAGATTATAATGGGAGTGTTTTTGCAGGGAATGGCTGGAATTGGAGAAAACAAATGTGGTACTGTTCAATGGAATATTTGGAAGGGAATTTAGCTGAGTCTTCACTTTCCAAAACCCCATCTACGTTGGTGGATGGTGACCCTTTTAGACTTCCTAATATTTCTTCTTTATTCATTAGATTTTTGTTTAATACTCACTGTGATTTCTAGGCTTTTGTTTTTATTATACCAAAAAAAACAATAAATATCTCCTTTTTTCTCACTTTGCATAATATAATAACAATCATATCAAGTATTCCTTAAGTGGAGTCAAAATAATACAAAAAAATCATTACATAAGTAATAAAATTGTATTTGTAAACTAATAATATTTAATTATTAAATTTTTTTGAAATTTTAGATTCAATATCATTATCTATAATTATATATTTAATTCTCAAAACATTTATTTAATAACTATCAATTTTAAAATTTTAAATTATTTATTTTAATATTTTTAATTTTAAAATATGTTTAATAAATAATTCTCAATTTAAAAAATAATTACAAATTTTTAATTAAAAAATAAATTGATTAGTTAGGTTGTATTAGAAGTTAATATTAAATTAGTATTTATTTAGTTATAATAAGGGTGACCCTTTAAGCAACTAGTAAAGTTATTATTTTGGGATCGGAAGCTCACGAATTTGAGTTAGTGAAATAGTTTTTTTGTAAAATCAAAAAAAAAAGATATATTTATAGATGATTGCAGCTCTTTTTAATAAAATCATAATAAATAAATAAAAAGAAAAAATCAAAACTAAAAGCATAAACTAACATTCAACTAGAAAAGTTTTTTTTTCCTTAAAGTTTGAAAATTAAAAAACAGGGGAAAAAAGAAATGCAATCAAGTGTGCACTAAATTAACAACAAATTTGACGTATTGAGTAGTAATTCAACCATTGATATCCTCTTCTTCTTCTCGCGGCGGAGAGGCTCTTGCTTACATTCTCATTCTTGTGGCATAAGATTATGATTAAGGTAACCTTATTGTATATAAATTGAGTACAAGTAGTGCAACCTTAAACAGTTTCCTAAACCGACCATTTGATTTGGTGCCAGCTAAAGTCAAGTCAAACAGAGCTCCTATAGTAAGGGGTTTTATTTTTATTGTTTTTGCAATGAAACGACGTTGTATGCAGAAGGGCGAATGAGAGAAGAGCGTGTATATATATATATATGCAAGCGTTACATGAGGAGGAGTGGCTGATTGGCCTGAAGTCTCCGGTGACATCAGGAACGCTGGTGACCATTTTCATCACAAGTTTAGCCCCACGCGCTTTTAAATACTCTCCCCTCTTTCTGTATTTCTTTTTTAAATAAATAATAATATTTTCAAAATTAAAACCGAATATCAAACCAGTCAATAAAAAATTTAAAATTTAATCGAAAATAAATCGCTATAAAATTAATATATAATAAATGGCTAAAATTTAATACCTTTGACGCTCCAAAAAGTATTCGCATACAACACTCTAAATGGCTCAAAGCTCCGAGGAATACAGATAGATTCGGATACAACAAACAATTCAGCCCTTATATTTTATTATTTATATTGACATCGGGTAAGAATAGTATAACAACTTGTTAAATAAGTATTCGCATTAAATAGCTCGAGGTCTGAGCTTTTAGATAAGTCTAAAAACTTAATCAAGATACCCACACGTAACCTTTTCATTTAAAATATATTTTATTAGTTGAATCACTTCTTAAATCAAAATCTGTATTGAGATTTAAAAAAAAAACAGGCAAATTTTAATATTTTACAGAAAATTTTATAAATAAATTATAATATTTTAAAATCATCTAGGTTAATATTTTTAATCATCATAACTTCTAAAAAAACAATATCAATCTTAAGTGGGAGTCCCATGAGACTTGAGATTTTAGAAAGTCTAATACTACACATTCTTACCCCTACTTGATAGAGAAGATGTTTCAGATAAATTCGTATATAATGCAACATTAAAATATTATAAAATTATAAATAAATATTCATAAAAAGGATAATACAATACAAAATAACGTTCGTATTCAACATGTTAAAGATAATCACCGTAACTTTTGATCCCGTTAAATTTGTTTATTAGAGTTTATTTTGTAAGTAAAATTTACAAAATAATATAGCAACCTGTAAAAGATATGAATCTTGTATATTGTTTTATTTATTTTAAAAAATATAGTTGTTATTTTAAATCACAAAAATATTTTGTGATCTTAAAAATTCTTAAACTTTTCATTTTATCAAGTTTGTATAAATTTATTTTGACATAAATTATTGTATAACTAATTGTTTTTAATACCATAATGAATTTCTAATATCATAATTGTTTTTAATACCGAAGACATGACTCGCAAAAGAAAACTTTAGCGTATTATAATTCAGATAAAGAATTCTTCATAAAGAGATATTTTTAGTTCTCGTAAGTCTTTAACTATTTCCTTTTATAATTAGTCTATACTTGTAAATAGGAAGTACTACCTCTTAGGGTTTTAGCATAAGGTTTTTTTTACCTACCTTATTTTATTAGTTGTTTGTTGTTATTATTATTATTTCTCTTCATATAAGTTATTTGGAAACAACATTTCTACTAGTTAGGGATACGGTTACGTATTACTGAACCTTCCCATATTTCAAGGATCAGCAGAATTCCTACTAATTGTTGTTGTTCTTTAATGAATTTTTAATATTTTGATAATAATAATTTAAAATAAAATATACAAAAATATATATCTTTTATTGATAAAGAGTAAATATTTATATAACCCTAATTAATTAAGAGCATTTATTAGTTGAAATAAAAAGGTTTAAATAGGTTAAAGAGTCGACCGTTGCATGATATATACACCTAAGAATCCCATATGATTCATGTTTACGTTATTGATGTGAATTTTCAAATTTTCACCGACTACATGTTATAGTTATATTAATACTATTTGAATTCTCAATTCCCAAAAAAGCAATGAGATAATCGTAGCATAGTAAGCGCGTGAGGGAGGAAACCGTACTCCGACCTAAACCTTAAAAATCAATTGATCTGTCCGATCTGTAATCATTTCCAATATTCCCTCCGAATTGTCCAAATATTCCATGGACAAGCCCAGCTGTCGAGCCCACCCGCGCGTGGAAACCCACGGAAAACAATAAAAATTAATAAAAACATGCCATATTCCTCGGCGTCAACAACTACAAGTGTTCCGGTCACGTGACTTACGGACGTGACCTTGTCTAGGTCCATATGGTCTCTCCTCTTGATCTTCTCGTGTCCTCCGTCTAAATTGATGCAATCCTCCGTTTCATTAATACCATTAATTGCTCGCAACCCTATGGTGTCTCCGTTTCTTTTAGAATAACAACAAGAAGATGACTCTTATGTGTTTGATCTTTTGTTAATATATAGTTTTGGAAGCCATGGTCAGCGCCTGATGCGCTCTAGATTCTCCGGGAAAATACAAAACTTTTGCCTTTGTTATTATTTTATCTGCTTGATTGGATTATCGTGGGATTTGCTTGTGATGTGGAGTATGTGATCAGCATGTCTCCTTGTGGTGTTGTTAATTGCAGTTTGACCCTGCCTATGCTCCATATTCCTTCCTTGTGCTTGTCTCGTGAGCACCAACTTGTATTGCTTTAACATTTGTACTCTTAATTCGTATCAACCACAAACTGTCTGGAATTTCAAATTAAAAACTTGATTCATTTAAATTTTTTATTAAATCCCTTAAATTTTAATTAATTATAAATTTATAAATATAAATAAAAATACCCTTTACTTCATACAATTTATAACACGCACCTTATTTAATTAAAGGACTAAAAGAATTGTTAAAATACAATTTACAAGCTCTTTTTATTTAATAAAAATTAAAGTTTTATAAATAAAAAGTGCATTCTTAATAAAAATTCAAAGACTTTATATAACTATTTTCCTTAAATTTACAAGTGAAAATTACAAAAACGTGTTTACATATTGTTTAATGATTCTTCACTTATATTTCAGGTAAGTGAACCAAAAAAGATTGTTATTATATGTGAAAATCAAATAGGATTTGGTAAGGGAGTGACCTTTGTTATAGACATATATTATTGCCCATCGCAATTTTCTAGCTAGAATTTTGTGCTTTCCATGTACAGTATGTCAATATGTACTGATTTGTTAGCTTTATATAATGAATATGGCCCAAATCAGTTTCAAAGTTGAATTCCGTATCTTCAGACAAAATAGTAACACAACAATTCCTGAAGTGAGAGATGTTTAAAAAAGTTCCTGTCCTTTATAGATGCCTAAGCATTAAAAGCCGTATACGATGAGTGGCATTAACGACAGTGGGGTTTGAGGCAGAAACGGTGACTTGCAAGCCATTGCAACGCCTCATCTTTTTGTTCAAATGTGCAGTTTATGTTTATGTATATTCTGTCTCCTGACAGCCATTATAATAGTAGTGTAGCATTTGGAAGAATATTAGCTTCTTCGTTGTGAATCGTGAGATAAGAATAGAGTCATGTGTTGCTTCGAAATTCGGGTTTTTACCTTCTCCCTCACCCTTTTCGAGAGTACCATACACACATATATATATATGTATATCCAAAGAGATGACAAAAGAGAAAAGGAAGGAATCACCGAAATCTACGCCGTTTAGGCTGACGTGCATCACCCACGACATTAGATCATAAAAATATAATAGTTAGCAGACTTGCGTTGCATGGCTTGTTAACCTACTTTTGGAACTTTTTGCGTCTTTGTTTCATTATACTTTATCGTGTCAATAAGTGTTTAAAGAAGATGCTCTCATTAGAAGGTTGGCTTTAGTTATTTCTTACGAGACTTAAAACAGTCAGAGATTGAATCTCTCTTAACAATCATCAGTCCTATGATGAAATATTGGGGTCAAAGCCGGGACTGAAGGTTGAAAATGGACTAAAAAGAGTAACTCGACATGCACACATTTTAGAAAAGCGTAACTGAAAGCAACATTTTGCAGTGTAATAAGGAACTGGTGATAGGGTCAGGTGCATCCATCCCCAAGCTGAAGTTGTCAAATGTTGCCAGCAACAACGTTAGCTGTGAAACAACTAGCAAAATGTACTTCAAATTTCGAACCTTGGGACTTACAATCTGGATTCTGGACCAGTTTCTCCAGTCTACCGGTTCATTGGCTCATTTAGTTTTTGCTTTCCCAATGTTAGGCTCACCAGTCAGCGATCACGTCAGTGTATATACTCGGCCGTGACATTAAGAAAGTTGTTGCATGAATAAGTTTGAGACAAATATGAAGACGTCGTGAAAGAGAGAAGTAAACGATATAGACAAAAGTTATTGAAATTTGATGGGTAAAAACTAAAAAGTGGATCTATTATTTCACTTATTTTAAATATATTTATTATTTTAATGTACTTTAAAATACCAAAAAGATATTTTACCGAGTTTTTAACTACTAAATCCTTGATAATATTTGAATGACCCTTTTTATTTGAATTTAATAGTGAATTATTAAAATAAGTAAATAGAAATTAACTAAAAAATATATTTTTAGAATATTTACAATATTGAAAATATTTTAAATAACAAAGATATTTTTTAAAATGTGTAAAAGATATTTTTATCCTTTACACCCAATATGATAAATGTTATTAGGGCATGAAGGATATTTAGTTATTTACTTTACATCTTTGGAGGTGAAAGAGAGAGAACAGAGGGTGTTGTGTGAGTTGTACCTCTGCGGTTGACTGCAACACAGTCGAAACTTGAAAGTGAAATCTCGTTGATAAGATGTATACAACAGGCACATTTTACATTCCATACGTAATTGACAATATTGGAATAAACCCCTATTCTCTACCGAGTAGAGTGAACTGAGGTGATTGATAGCTGCCTAACTCCTACTGCCATTAATACCTGACCTGTCCTCTACAGTCTACAGACATCTCCCTCCATCCCCCCTCTGCTTCGTCTACTACGAGATTAAAAGATCGGTTTCTTGGAATTTGAATAAATATATTTTTAATGATACTGTCCTGAAAAGAGTGAACTTTGACAGGCCGCTTGTTGAGCACTCGTTATGTTTGGTGAGCCTCGCCAGGTTTTTCCCCTGTTACCGAAGAAGGTACGGGTTTGGGCTTTCTGGCTCATAAGTTCAACCACCCTCTTGATGAGTTTCTGACCACAGATTGGCACAGAAATATAATGTTAAAGACCCCACTTGCAGGTACATTATCATGTGCCTGCATGCAATCAGTTCATGTTGGTGGTGATTTTTGATTGGAGGCTGAAACGTGAGACCAATCAGATCTGTACCATTTTAAAGTTCACACACAAGATAAGCAAATACTCTTGAGTACTTGCACACTTTCAAGCAGACGCATAACACTTTTTTTTTAAAAATAAAGAGAGTAACAGAAAATATTACATGGTAATTTTTGGGTAAGAGACCCCCGATGTATCTTTTAAGAGGATAGGTATGCATCCGTTAAGTAGGTGCTCAAGATTGGTGATCCCAAAGGAGAACTGTGTTGCAAAATGTGCAAGCCAGTCCGTACAACGATTGCCCTTTCGGTAACTATGTTAAATTATTACAACCCAGTTTCGGAAGAGTAGGGCATATATGCTCTATAAGGTTGGAATGAACTGGGATTTAAATGAATTCTATTCATAAATCACTTCTGTTTATATACATGTATATTAGTATATTTGAATATTCAAAACAACATCTTATCTAATCCTGTGTATATCCGAATGATGATTACAATAATCTGTTTGAATTTTAACTTATGCTCTTATCTTCATTTGGGTTGGACTTGGGCTGTTGAGATGGGCTTGCGACATAACCCTAATACCGCCCCTCAAGTTGGGATTCGTCGACGAATACCTAGCTTGAATTTTTGTCTGAGAAACGGCTGTCGGGAGAGAGGCTTGGTGAAGCAGTCGACCGTCTGATCTGCAGCGGAGACGTGGGAGACACGGAGGGCTTCTAACTGAACCAGATCCCTAATGAAGTGGAAGTCGATGGCAACATGTTTCATTCTGGAGTGAAAGATCGGGTTGAAACTCAGTTGGGTGGCGCCGATGTTGTCACAATAGATCATTGGTGTGTGTGGTAGCCCGATCCGAAGTTCAGCAAGGAGATGACGTATCCAGGTTATCTCAGCAGCAGTGTTGGCGACGGCTTTGTACTCGGCCTCAGTGGATGACCTAGCCACCGATCGTTGCTTCTTTGAGCTCCAAGACATCGGGTTTTGTCCGAGAAAGACAATAAAGGCACTAGTGGAGCAATAGGTATCCTTGTCTCCTCCCCAATCAGTGTCAGAAAAGGCATGAAGATTCAAATTGGGGGTACGAAAAAATCGTAGACCTTCATCAATGGTTCCAGCGAGATACCGAAGCAGACGTTTTACTGCAAGCCAGTGCTCATCGGTGGGACAGTGAGTAAACTGAGACAGTTTATTCACAGCAAAGGCGATATCTGGTCTGGTGAGTAACAGGTACTGTAGACTTCCTATAATCTTGCGATATTCACTTGCATCTACTAATTTGGTGCCCGAGTGTAGAGTTAGAATAAGATGACTCGCCATAGGGATGAGCACAGGTTTTGCTTCATGCATCTTAGTGTCATAAAGGAGATCAGTGATGTATTTTCTCTGAGAAAGTAGGATTCCTTGATTGTTCCGAAGAACCTCAATGCCAAGGAAATAGGATAGAAATCCCAAATCCTTAATAGAAAACTTCTGAAGGAAATACCATGTTGAGATAGAAAATCTGATAGAGCAATGTACTCTCCCCCATTATTAGTGTATAAGGTTTTAATAGATGTGTCAAAAAAATTTCAACAAGTGCTTTGTACTTAACAAAGACAGCATGAACATCATATTTTCTTTGTAAGTGATAGATCCAAGTGTATTTAGTGAAATGGTCAATGAAAATGACATAGTATTTGCAATTGTCAAGAGAATAGATTGGAGCAGTCCATACATCCGAAAAGATGACATCCAATGGCTTTTGAGACACAAGAGTAGATTTTGAAAAAGGTAATTTGTGACTTTTATTTGTCAAACATGCATTACAATGAGTCCTAGAGGAATTAAAAGAGAAGGTGGAATGAGGACTAAGTTTAGATAAAATGTGAGTAACAATTGGTTTTGCAGGATGTCCTAGCCTAGAGTGCCAGTCGGTGAATGTGGCAGGAGAGGTGGAGAAGGCAACCTTTGGTGATGAAGTTGCTGGCCATGCATATAATCCATTTTTAGGTGCACCCATGAGAAGAGGTGTTCCTATTGTCAGGTCCTTCACAAGAAAAGCAAAAGGTGAGAACTGAACAGAAACTTTGTTGGAAACACAAAATTGATAAATTGAAATTAAATTTTGTTTCATGTTAGGTACATATAAAACTCTATCCAATTTGAATGTTCTGTGATCTGCTTGTAATGTACCACTGCCTTTATGACTTATTGGAAGCCCTGAACCATCTCCAGTCATAATATCTTCATTATCTATGTAGGGAGTATGCATAGCAAGGTTCTGTAAGTCAGTAGTCACATGATGAGAAGCTCCAGAGTCGAGAATCCATTGATCTTGATTGGAGGCAGCAGCAAAGTTAGCTTTTGGCGAGGGAAAAGAAGAACCTGCAAAAACAATGCAAAAGGAGGGACAACGCTTGGCACTATGACCCTGGACTCCACAAATTTGACATTTTCCCAGGTATGGCCGTGGTTGATGTTGAGAATTGGACTGAGGTCCATTATTGTTGCTAGGATAGGAGCTATAAGGTTGTGTCTGTCCATAGGAGGGTCGAAAATTGGTCTGGTGATTGGGCTAAAAGTGATGATTGGGCTGAAAGTGATGAGGAGGATTATTGTGATACTGCTGATAGCGCCATATATTCCCTTCCTGATTTTGTTGAGTTGAGTGATGCTTTTTACCTCCTGATTTAGTGGTATAATTTGTTGTGATAGGAGAATGATGAGTTCCAGGTGAAGGGAGATCGACTTCAGCAGTGATGAGTTTCTCATGTAACTCATCAAATGAAATGGGATTATCTCGAGCATTGATGGTGCGAACCACTTCACTGTGTTCTTCACCTAGTCCATCAAGTACTTTATCTATGATGTCTTCGGGATCTATTGGAGCATTCAGAAAACTGAGTTCATCAGTTTTGGTTTTGATGGCCTGCATATATTCAGTGATGGACAATTGTCCTTTGGTAAGTTTCTTAAGTTGAGTTTTAACTTGTTTTTGTTTACCTCTGGATGCTTGTGCATAGGTCTTGGCTAAAATGTCCCAAGCCTCTTTGGAAATGTTGACAGTTGCAATAAATAGAATGATGGTTGGTGAGAGAGCACCAATGATGGCATTCAGAATCAGTTGATCTTGACGGATCCAAAAATGATAATTTGGGTTGGGGACAGATGTATCATTGGTGGTGATGGTTGCTGGAGGACAGCTCTTTGTACCATCAATAAAACCTTGCAAATCATAGCCTATAAAGAGACTGTTGAATTGCAATCTCCAGGCAAGATAGTTGGTTGAGGTGAGCTTCAAAGGAGCTTGTGCAGCTGGATTAGGTATTTCATCAGAAACTGGATTGATGATGGAGGCCATTGGGATCGAAAAATGACGTTAGTCGAAGTGCTCTGATGCCATATAATGTTGGAATGAACTGGGAATTGAATAAATTTTATTCATGAATCACTTCTGTTTATATACATGTATATTAGTATATTTGAATATTCAAAAATAACATCTTATCTAATCCTATGTATATTCGAATGATGATTACAATAATCTGTTTGAATTTTTAACTTATGCTCTTATCTTCATTTGGGTTGGACTTGGGCTGTTGAGATGGACTTGCGACATAACCCTAATAACAGGTACGCGCCAAAACGAATCGATCCGATAAATGTTTTACATTAGGAACATGTTTTAACATTACTAAAAATGGTAAAAGTAAGATGAATACAAATAAGCACAGGGGTGAGAGAGTGTAGCAAAGGAGGAAAAAACGAAAGGAAGAAGAAAATGATCTACCAGGAAAGACTAAAATAAGGAGAAGGGACAGAAATTTAGATGATGGGAACGAGATTGATCATAAAAATATAGAAATTAGAATGCGAGTGTTGAATGTCTAAATAAGGAAAAGGTGACTGTAAAGACATGGGATGATAGTGAAATTGAGAGAAGACAATGTTATTCGGAGGAGATATATTCAAGAAAGCAGACCTTTGAAGAATATGGGCTTCTCTGTCTTCATTACTTTATGTTCTTACTATGTTTTGTCAGATCATTAATTACTAACAAAGTATTCTAAATAATATGTATTAATTATTAATAAAATAAATTTTTATATAGAAATTAAATTTTTATTTATTAATAAAAACCAATTAAATTAATATTAATTACTTATAATAGTAAGTTGTAAATTAAAAATAAGAAAACTAATCATCTTTTTATTAACAGTATTACATATTAAAATAAAATTTTAATGCAAGACTTCGTTTACTATCATGTTAAACTAACTAACATATTATTAATTATTAATAAAATTTATGAACATTATAAATTAAATTTTTATTTATAATATTTGACATAAATAATGAGACGTAAAAATGACAAATCTATCAAATAGTAAGAATTTAATAAATATAATAATTATAAAGGACCTTTTTTGTGCATGCACCAAACCTTTTCCCCCTTTCTTCATGCATCCTTTATAAATTATTTAACTTAGCTTTGTTCAATCATGTTATAAACGTAAATTTTTTCACATAAAAATATATAATTTAGTAAATTTAGAACCTGTTTTATTATGTTATATATGCCCTACATTAATACAGAACCGCTTATATTTACATTGTTGAGAAACTATAATGTATAATCATCATATTTTTTAATAAATTAATTTATTGATTTATATTAGGATTTATGATTATGGATCAAAAATATTTTTATATGTATTCCTTTAACGTCACAAAGATTACAAACTTAGGGAGCAATTCCAATGAGATAAAGTGTCAAACAATATCATTGAAGAATTTAAAATGAAACAAAAATCTAACATTTTCTTAAGCATAGTAAAATAATTTAAGATAGCGTAAAACTTAATTTTTAATTAAAAGAATATATATATAGATTAGTACTAATAATTTAATTTATAAAAGAATCAAAATCCTATTGAAATCCATACAAAAAGCGTGGGGCTTAAGTAATATATATATATATATAAAACAATAGATTAGTACTAATAATTTAATTTATAAAAGAATCAAAATACTATTGAAATCCATACAAAAAGCGTGGGGCTTAAGCTTGTACTTATCTAGAGGATTGCATGTTGAGGCAATTCAAGTAAAATCCATCATCTAAATGCTGTTGGTTGAGCAAGCGTTGCACGACCCATCTTATATGATTACTCTCCAACAAAACCAACATCTTTATGATAATGGTATAAAGAGAAACATGTAGGCACTTAATTAAGTTTCATCAGATTCCAAGATTGAAACTGAAAGTCCTAATTACACCAGCTTGCTCATCGTCAGATCTAGCCTTTTGGTGAGCAGCAGCTAGCACGATCAGGCCTTCACTTGATGTAGATAAATCTGCTCATGTATCAATCTGAATTTCTCATTGAGCCTCTTAATCTGCATAAGCATTAGAGATTTCAGAAACTACAAATAAATTATATATTAAAAATTGGCACTGTAGAGTTGAGAAAAGAACTAGGAAACCAAGAGAGAATACCCTTTTCAGGTCAATTTCTATATCTTGCTTCCGTTGGCCCAAAGAATGTCTCAAGTTGGTAATGTCAAAAACAGTATCCAAGTCGTCTTCAAATGCAGATTCTAGGTCCTGCCGAAGAATTGCTGGCAACTTGTCCACTACTGGCATCAAAAGAAAACAGTTGAACTGCAAATGACAAAATCAAATCGTTAACATATTTTGCCAAGCTCAGTATTGCACATAAAACTGATAGAAAGATCAGCACTCATCAGCTGTCAACAATGTATTGAAAACAAATGCCAAAAGAATAAAGAACAAAATTCAAAATAAAGAAAACCAAAACCAGCAAGTAAAAAGATACGCCCATGAATTAAGCAAGAAACTCTTCATCAAATTGTTCATCAAACATGTTTTTAACCTTCAACTCAGCAGAGGCCAAGAAATACTCTCTTATGCCATGAAATATCTGTTGGACAAGACCATATACAATCCGCTCAGACGAAGGAGCAAGTCTGCGATTCCAAAGGGTACTGTCAAGAAGGTCAGCAAGCCTTGTTTCTGTTGTTTGTGTGGAAGAGTCAACGCCCAATGCCAACTGACTGAGCTTGACTTCTGCCTTTGGCTTGGTATCATGCTTCTCATTACCAACCAAACTCGAGGTCGACTCATGTGGAAGTGCAGTAGACACTACATTACCTCCCATGGGAGGCTGTTCTGTTCCACCAAAGGACTCCAGGAATTGCCGCAACCCAGCCCGATTCTGGAATTGTGACATCAAAGAAATCATACTAAAGTGTCATCATGAATAGAATAACTTGTGGCTTTAAACAACAGATGGATAGTTTATCCATATGAAATCACTGGGAAGCAACCTCTTAACAAGCCTGTGAAAGATAGCTACATGCTTTTTAGAGAAAGCATGAAATGAAATATATCAAAAAAAGCATGAAATGAAATATATCAAAGCTCAAAAGAGAGACTTATTAACACAGAAAAACTTATCACAAAGTTAAATATTATATCTACCAACTCCTCTGGACAAATATCATCAACCTAAATTACAATAGAAAGTAAAACATATAAAAATGTCCTTTGCAGAGGATATTATTTTTCTCCAAAAATCAGGTAACTTTAACCTTATTGTGGAGGGACCATGTCACATATCGTGTTGTGCTCACTAAATCCTCCATGCATCTGTGGCAAGTAAGAGATAAAAAAGAAATTAGCCAACAATACGGACTACCAATTTAACCAAAGAACGCATGGACAAAGTGAACTTACCTGAGCATTCATCAAGGACACAAATAAAAAGTCTCTGAGCAATCCTTCAGATAAGAAGACTATAATATGAGGTGCTACATTTAATACGGAAGCAAACCTTGGTTCAAGTAACTCAAAATGGATATTTAATGAGGTGCTCCAAAATCACTAACGTAGCTGAAAATTGTGGCATGATAAAAGATGTAAAAGACTTTGCTCCAATCACAGACCTAAAGGAGGCAAAATAGCCCGAACCCGGCCTAGCCTGACCTAAAATCAACAGATTTGCCCAAATTGACCAAACATTGGATCAGGTTTGGACTTCTTTTGCTTCAAACCATGTTCAGGCTCGGGCTTTACGGTCCTGCTTGACCTGAAACCCTACATGTATATATCCTAGGACTTCTTTTTGCATCTTCTACTCTTCTTATTTTTCTCTGCTGCCTCTTACTGTAGGTCACTTATTCCTCTATAGCAAGCCACACCAGTCCTCTCCTCAGTGATTTTTGTTTCTTTTTTGGTATTTGGTTTTTTGTCTTGCTTCTCTATGTCTAGTAATTGTCAACTAAAGGTTTTGCTTCTTATGGACTTGTCTCTCTAATGCTCCCTTATTTTTTGCTTTCTCTGGTATTTGTCTTATCAGGACTAAATGCCTCATACTTTCTCTAGTATCTGGCTTTTATCATGCTTCTCTATCTCTAGTTAATGGGATTGGCTTCTCCTCTGGTGGTCTAGACTTATCTTCTATAGTGCTCCCTTATTTTTGCTTTCCTTGGTATTTGTCTTGTCTGGACTTTTCTCTACTGCTTCTCTGGATGTCTGGGTTACTTTTGCTTCTCTGGGTTGTTTGGATTTGTTAGGCAATCGAAGATGAAGAGGATGATCAATGTCGAAACTTTTCCATTGGGTCAAATCAAGTATGATCAAATCGGATTAGGGCTGAGTGGTTCGGATTTGAGGAGGCTTTAAACCACCCAAAACCTGATCAGGCTCGAACTCAGGCAGTATGAGCCAGTTCTGATCGGGTCTCACTGCCATCACTAATATTTATAGTAAAATGTTGGTTACTATGTATAATTAAGGGTAGAAGTGTATTTTCCAATATATATATATAAACCTAACTGTATGCTTACGTTTAATGTAAATGTGATAATAAGATTATCACTTTCACAAATCTTCATGGCATCAGAGCCTCTCTGCCGATTTGAAGGTTAAGTTTACTCCCTTCTGCAGTAGGACAATTCAGAAAAATAGTTTCTGATATGCCACTTTTCTGGCAAGTGTGAAGAGGTCGTGTTTCGCCCCTCTTCTTTCGACACCACCCTCAACGGAGCACAGTCTAGGTCAAGTTTAGCAGGTACCTAAATTTTTGGCAGCATCCGACCTTGTGTGCGACCACACATTGCCAGCCTCTCTCGACTCTGACCAACTACAATCGGGTGACTTCCGACTTCTTTGTTTTTGGGACTAATCTGCTTCCTTTTGAAGTCTTTGCTGTCCCTTTCAAACAGGTTCTGCTTCTTTGTTTTTCGGCTAATCTGCTTCCATTTTTGGAGTCGCTAACGTCCCTTTCGTGCCATTATGTCAGATACTAAGGAAGTAGAGAAACATTATCCTGTTAATGACAGTCCCTACTCTCAGATTTGTCCTATTAAACTAGATGGTAGTAGCACTAATTTAGCCTGGTCTAGATTTATCAAGACTAGAAGGCTACAAGGTTATATTAATGGAAATAAGAAACCACCACCTGCTACTAACCCTTGTTTTAGTCAATGGGGCTCTAATAATTCATTGGTTATGTCTTGGCTTTTTAATTCTATGCACCCTAAAATTTCCCGATAGTATTTACTACTTGACACTACAGAGATATGGAAAGCTGCAAAAACCACCTATTTTTGAATGGGAAATAATGCTAGCATTTTTTAACTTCAGAACAAAATTCATGGAAAAAAACAAGGTGAGCTTACTATTTTAGATTATTTTTCTAAGATGGGTAGTTTATGGAAAGAACTAGATTATTATCAAGATTTTCAAGCCAAGTGTGTTGATGAT
Source organism: Erythroxylum plowmanianum (assembly GCA_025531925.1). NCBI lineage: Eukaryota > Viridiplantae > Streptophyta > Magnoliopsida > Malpighiales > Erythroxylaceae > Erythroxylum > Erythroxylum plowmanianum. The sequence continues at coordinate 20,299,650 of JANVCQ010000005.1, read as the reverse complement.
GCAGTACTAATTCAAAACATGCTTGAGAAGGAGTGAGTCTATGATTTTTTGGTTGGTTTGAACCCAAAATTTGACCAATTAAGAGTTCAAGTTGTTGGCAGATCCCCTTTTCCCTCTCTTGAGGAGGCACATTCTTTAATCCAGTAGGAAGAGACCAAAGGAAGTGTCATGCTTTACATTGCACCAGTTGAGAAGTCGGGCTTACTAGCCGATACTACTCATGAGCAGCCGAAGGATGTTACCTCTGATAAAGACCATTTGCACTGTGATTACTGAGGCAAGGCATACAACAAAGGTGTGCGGGAATTTGCATGGGAGACTTGCTAGGGGTCGAGGAGGAAAACGAGCCAACCCTACAAGGGCTCAAGCAAATTTGTTAGAAACAGTAGAATCATCCAAGGAGTCTGCTTCAATTGACAGTCTCTCTGCTGATGAAATTCATCATTTCAGGTGTCTCCTGTCACAGCTCAACTCTTCCTCTAGTGCTAATCCAATTTTGTCAAGTTAAGTAACACTTTTGGTCAACTTGACTCATGGATTATTGATTCCAATCCGAATAGACATATGACAGGCATTTCTAAAGCTTTCTTAACTACTACCCTCTAAAAAGGGATAGCGTCAGGGTGACTAATGGGTCTTTAACTCCTATGTTTGGGACAGGTTCTATTGTCTATACTCCTAATATTAAGTTGTCTTATGTTCTTCATGTTCCTCAATTCCTTATCAATCTTTTATCTGTCAGTGCCATCACAAAGGCTCTAAACTATAAAGTTGACTTTTTCCTAATTATTGTATCTTTCAGGATCTTCAAACAAAGAGGAGGATTGGCAGTGGTAGAGAGCATGATGGAAGACAATCAAGCCTTGGCCCTTTTTGGGAGATATCAGGATGTCAACCAGGAAATAATACAGTGGCACAGGCGCTTAAGGCATCCATCATCTTTTGTCTTAGAAAAACTATATCCTAGTTTATTTTCTAAAACTCGGTTTGAATGTTTATCTTGTGATGCTTGTGAGGATGCTAAGCATAATAAAAACTCTTACCATTTAAGTGATAATAAAGCCATTGTTCCTTTATGCTTATTCATTATGATGTTTGGAGCCTACAAAAACTGCTTCTTTGTCTGGAAATCTACTTTAATTGATTGTTGCACTGGAATGACTTGAGTGTATTTGATTAAAGCAAAAAGTGATCTTCTCTCCTACTTTCAATCTTTTCATAACATGGTTCACACCCAATTTGATGCTAAGATAAAAGTTTTGTGAACTAATAATGGGACAAAATACATGGATAGTACGTTTGGTACTTATTTGGAGTCTCATGGGATTGTTCATCAAACTAGTTATCCTTATCCTAGTTCTCAAAATGGGGTAGCTGAACAAAAAAATAGACATTTGTTGAAAGTTGTCAGATCCCTGATGTTTACTATGAATGTTCCAACACCATACTAGGGGGATGCTATACTAGTAGCAGCTTATCTCAGAATGCCTCTCAAAACTCTCCAATTCAGGACTCCTTTAGAAGTATTAACCGAGAAACACGGCTATACTGTTCCACCAAAGGTTTTTGGGTGTGTAATCTTTGTCCACACTAGGAATGTTGGGAAATTAGACCCAAGGGCCCTAAGATGTGTGTTCATTGGGGATTCTCTACCCCAAAAGGGATATAAGTGCTATCCCCCCATCTAGGAAGTTTTACGTTAGCATGGACGTTACTTTTCGAGATTCTGAACCTTACTTTGGCACTACACAGTCACCTCTTCATGGGGAGACTAGTGAAGAAGAAGTGGTGCCTGTGGGTACTTCATGATTTTGTTCAAAGTGAGAATGAGGAGACTAATGCTCAAGAGGTGAATGAGAAAATTGATGATGCTCAGGGGGAGAATGTTGTTGGACATTTAGATAGACCTTATTTGTTGAGATTGTTGAGGAAGAATAGGTCTGAAGAAGCCATCATGCTTCCTACCCTGCAAGAATCCTTAGTTGGTTATCTTCTGATTTTGATTTAAATTTACCCATTGCTCAATAAAAAGGGGTCAGGTCGTGTACAAAACATTCTATTACTAACTTTGTCTCTTATAATTCCTTGTCTCTCTCCTATAGAGCCTTTGTCTTGTCTCTTTCTTTTATGTCTATTCCACAGGATTGGAGGGAAGCTATCACAAATTCAAAATGGAAAGAAGCTATGGTAGAAGAAATAAAAGCTCTCGCTAAAAATGAAACCTCGGAACTAGCTGCTTCTCCAGGCAATAAGCTAGTTGGTTGCAAGTGGGTGTTCACAATAAAACACAAAGCTGATGGTTTGATTGAAAGATAGATTTGTGGCAAAGGGATTCACTCAGAATTATAGAGTTGATTATCAGGAGACATTTGTACCTGCTACAAAAATGAACACAATCAAAATCTTGCTATCATTTGCAGCTAACTTGGATTGGGATTTGCAACAATTTGATGTGAAAAACGCATTCCTACATGGAGACTTGGAAGAAGTTTATATGGAGATTCCTCCTGGGTTTGATAATGAAAGAAATCAAGGAAAGGTGTTTAGATTGAAGAAAGCCTAGTATGGGTTGAATCAATCTCCCAGAGCTTGGTTTGACAGATTCAACAAAGCCATGATCTTTTTTGGGTATCAATAGAGTAGTGCTGATCATACCCTCTTTTTGAGACACTACGAGGGTAAGATCACTTTTCTTATTGTTTATGTTGACGATATAGTGATGATAGGAGATGATAAAGAAGAAAATGGCTCGTTGAAGGAGCTCTTGGCTCAAGAGTTTGAGATCAAGGATCTTGGAAAGTTATAATACTTCTTAGGAATTAAAGTTGCAAGATCAACAAAAGGAATCTTCATTTCTCAGAGGAAATACATGATGGATCTTTTGGAGGAAATTGGTATGTTGGGATGTAAACTAGCTGAATCACCCATTGAAAGCAATCATAAGCTACAAGCAGGAACTGAAAAATCAGTTGATAAAGGCAGATATCAAAGATTGGTTGGTAGGCTTAACTATCTTTCTCACACCATACAAGATATTGCTTATTTAGTTAGCTTGGTGAGCCAGTTTATGCATTATCCTAGAGAATCTCATCAGCATGTTGTCTTTTGCATTTTGCAATATTTAAAGTTAGCCCCAGGAAAATGTCTTCTTTTTTCGAAACATGGTCATCTTTGAATTGAAGCCTTTACAAATGCGGATTGGGCTGGATCTCTAGATGACAGAAGATCCACTTCTAGTTATTGCACACTTGTGGGAGGTAATTTGGTCACTTGGAGAAGCAAAAAACAAAGTGTGGTTGCGAGATCAAGTGTAGAAGCAGAATACAGAGCTATGAGTCAAGGTGTGTGAACTTTTATGGCGACAGAAGTTGCTAGCAGAGTTGAAGTTGGCTGGAGAAGACAAGCTATCCTTGTATTGCGATAACAAAGCTGTAATCAATATTGCTAAGAATCCTGTTCAACATTACCGGACGAAGCAGATCGAAATTGATCGACATTTCATCAAAGAAAAGTTAACTGATGGTATCTTAAGCTTGTCCCACATAAAGTCAAAAAGATAGCTAGCTAATGTTTTCACAAAAGGCCTCAATAGTCGAGCCTTTCATACCATAGTTTGCAAGTTGTGCACGTGTAATATTTTTGCACCGACTTAAGGGGGAGTGTTGGTTATTACGTATAATTAAGGTTATGTATATAAACCTAATTGTATTCTTACGTTTAACACAAGTGTGATAATAAGATTATCGCTTTCACAGATCTTCATAAAGTAAGAGGAAGTTGTAGTTGTACTATAAAATGACATTGGCACACTTTTTTTTTCAAGTTAAAAGGTCCTCAAGGTTTACTACAATGGTATGAGGAGAAGTAGCTTAATTAGAAATGCTGCTGCTATGAGGAATATAAGGGAGAGTGGTGGGAAGAATATAAATCATCCTTGTTGCCATTGGTGAAGAGAAGTGATGCCCATAGGAAAATTATAGGAAAAAGAGAACAAAACAGATAGAACCCCATATAAACAGAAAGAAGACGACAGATTCTTAAAGGAAGATATGGTTTCCGGAGATGATAAGATAATTTGGAGAAAGAAGACATTTATAGGTAGAGTTTTAAATTAGGTTACCATGTGAATTAAGGGAATTGGGTAAATTAAATTAATCCTAATAGCCAATGTACTTATTTATATACTAAGTTATTTGCATACATCATAGTTATACATTTTTTAACAATACCGAACTAAAGTTTGAGGACTGATTTGCACCTCATCCCATGAAAAAGAAGGATCAGATACTTCATGACAAACATAATACCCCCTTAGTTATGATGCAGATCAAACAGATAGTGTTATTAAAAGGAAGATAAAAAAAGAGGAATCAAGAAGTTTACTTTTCACGACATGCTCTCTCAGTAGATTCGGCAAAATTATTAAATGCAGAAGCAACACGTCTGAGGAAGACATCATGCCCACTAAAATATTCTCCTTCTCTCTGTGACAATCAATCAAGTTTAACCATCCAGTTATGCGAAATTTTAAAAGAGGAATAAATAAAGACCAATTACTGGAACCCAACCTGAAGAAGATAGACAGAAATAGGAAGTAATCTCTTCAAAATATGTAAGAGCCTAGATCCCAACTGTGACACAAGAAGAAAACTTGCAAGTTGTGAAGCAGAAGATGGGACATTCAAACATAAAACAGAGAGAAATCATAGGTAAACGACATCACTTATGATTCCTAAGGCTATTTGCAAGAAAAGTACAAAAGTACTCACACATACACATTCAGTAATTGTGTGAATAATTCAATTCAAAAGATGGCCCACTGTTGAATATGATTTTGCAATCCAATTCTGTTACTCAAATGAGCCTTGGAATATTGACCCCAAAAGAAATTTTTTTTTTTTTGGTGAAAGAAAGTAGATGAAATGGACTATGTGAAAAGCAGACATGATAATCAAGTCATTTATTTTTTCTCTTTTATTTCTTAAAAATTGTCCAGAAAGTGTTGTTTCTTCAACTACAAAGATGGAAGATGCTAAAATGGGGGGAAAAAAAAGAAAAGAAAAAGGAATCAGTTCACAAAAAAGAAAAGAGGGATAATAAGGGTAGACCATTGGAACATCTATTGAGGAATGTCTTCAAAGAAAATATCTGAATCTCTAAGCTGAATTTGCACTTTGTTTTTACTGATACCACAAAGAAATAATTCCGTATATCAATCAGACTATTTATTTCTATGAATTCATAAATTTTAAGTTTTTCGGATAATCTTAAAAATTTTGATTTTTCTGCAACCATATCTAAGTAGATATCTCTCCAACTTTCATCCAATACACTATTGTGAAGAATCCCAACTAACACGATCTTTCAGTAAAATCTGTCCTTTGGTTGCACAGCAGCCCCCAGGAAAATGTGTCAAAAGGGAAGTACAGTGTTTGCTTGGTCTGGCTCTTGAATCCCATTGGAAGACTTTGTTGGAGATTTATACCATGTGAAGCCAATTCCTAAAAGTGCTCAAGAAAGAGAGTACTTTGGTCCAAGTGTTTATGTATGTTTTAAAGAAAATCCATTCGTATAACTGATAAGTAAACTGCATTGCTGCCCATTTAATATGGAAGCTGTACCCCAACTACAGTAATCAACTCGTAATTTTCTAAGTAATAAAAGTTCCAGTTTAAGATTAAAAAAGGAAAATAAAGAAGGCACAGCAGGGGGGAAGTGAGAAAAAAAAAAAAAAGAGGGACTCATTCCGAGAGAAAGCATCACTTATACCTGATGAAGAAAAGGTTCAAATGTATCTCGAGCCTTTGAAACAGCTATAACGCATGCTGTCCTGAAAGCCAAATATTAAAAACAACAAAGTACATAGAAAAGAGAAGAAAGAAGTAGGTAGAACTATTTAAAGGCAAATGTTTGGCAAATTGTGAACGTTTGGCAGAACAACATTGATTTAGCAATAAGATTATGGTTACCTGGAGTAGTTAGTTCCATCATGAATATCTTCAACTCCACATGCATTCACTATTTCTTCACGAGTGATTTGTGGACATTTGATTCCTCCAACAACAAAACGAAACTCTGCCATGGCACGATGATATTGTGCACCTCCATAAAGGCGCATCCCTGCATTCTACATGCCAAAAAGGACTGATATTTTGAGATGGAAGATAGTTGCCATCTAATAAAATAACCATCAGAAGAAAACATCAAATCTTATGCTGTAAAAGGCAGGTAGAAATCAAAGTTCCATGGTTTCCATTGATTAATTGCAGAGGAGATAAATAATAAGGATTAAATTCCATGAATCAAATTGACTTAAAGGATTTAGGAGATACTTCTGGGTAAATAATCTGTGCCTTATAAGGTCCAGTCAAACATGGAAGCAGTCAGATCTATCCTATTGCCATGCTGATAATTACTTGTAAGTAAACTAAAAAGTAGAAAGATTGAGAAATGAAAAAACTCAATTGTACCAGTACACATTTCTAAAAACAGCATAAACATATTGAACTTTAAACTTGTAGAATTACCCAAAAAAATTGCAGTTGGTACACCTAAACCATCTAATCTAAGACACGAGAAGGGCCAAAAGAGGAAAAGAACAAGTGAGAAAGAGATTTATGGACCCTATACCAAAATCTAGAGCATAAGAAAACTTTTGTTATAGTCAATGTTAGAATTTAGGATAGACTGTGCATTAATACTGTTAACTGTTGTTATGAGCTGCTATTAGCATGTTATCTGTATATATTATTTTAGGTCTTAGATTCGACCTTCCACATATATCACATGTAACAGTAGTAGTTTATCATGCCAAAATAGTGATTTCTGAATATTAACATGAGGCAATTAGTCCATATTTCTGAAGTTTTCTTTACCATTTCTCTTAGGCTTACTTTACAGCAATTAAAACTAATCTGACCTGTCTAACATTTTCTTAACTCCAATTTATGAGATGAGAATTTTGATATAAAATCCTACTTCCAAATGCAGCACTTTCCTCTTGGGTGCTACATGAGATGAGTGAAATATTTATGGAACTTACAGGTATTAGCTTGTAGGGGAATTGAAGACCATCAGTACCCACAAATGCTCCTCCATTTGTTCTTTCATCTTGCAGTGTTTCCCCTGAAAAGATGAATGAGAACTATTTTAAGGTTCCTAAAACCAAGATAATTGCTAATTTGATGGAAACAAAAAGAATGATGGAGTAACTTTCATGTTAATGAAGCCATAAGAGTATATTATTTACCAAGCTTTAACATCAACTACTGTAAAGAAATCGAATAATTACCAAACTTATCAGGAGGTGCAACAACTGTCCCTTTCAAGAGCAAGGACAACTGAACAAGCAAATTATATGTCAGCAGTTGCAAATAAACAAGGAAAGTAACCAAGGATTAGGAATCAATGCCATTGTCCCTGTCAACAACTGTCACAAACGCAAGCAGAGAGAGAGAGAGAGAGAGAGAGAGACACACACACACAGAGATAGAGAGAGAGAGAGCAATGCATGTAAAAACATCAATGGCAGTAATCGAAAGGAACCTTGGTCAAGAATAGATCATGAAATTCTCTCCCTTTCTCCTTCAATTTTGTTTCATCTACATTGCTGTCATCAAAAAGAAAGTGTAAAATAGCCATGAAATCGTTCACATACTAAATTTGCATGTACACCATAATATTATAAGATTAAATCTTATAACCTTAGGACAACTTGATAGTTAAAGAAATTAAAGACCATAAACTTTTATCACATACCTGAGTTCCTTATTTATCTCGTTGAGCTTTCTTGTTGTGCAGCGGTACTCCTTTTCAAGTAGTGGAATGACCAATGGAACATTGTCCATATACCTAACATGATGTAAAAGAGTTTAGGGTTTTATTAAAAAAAAAAAGTGGGGCAAAATCAACCAACCACAAGCTTTGATTTGATGGGACGAAGAGTTGGACTTGAAGGAGTTGAGGTGACTGTAAAGACAAGAACGACTGAAATTTACTATAGATTTCTTTATTAAATAAGAAGTAGTATTAAGTTAGATACATTATCTTAGTTGTTTATGACTTCAAAACTTATTTAAGAATGAAGAATTTTTATTAGAGTACGATTCAACTTCATTTTGGATATTTTAGTTATAAACTAGCATAAAGGTTCCAAAAACTTTTCCATGTATATGTATTCAACCCTTTCAATAAGAAGATCCTGAATATTTTTTCTATAAACTAGAGTTATTTATTTGAAAATGTGATGTTTTTTTGGAAGAGTGATTCTCCTAGTTCCCTACTTTCCATTGCTTGTTTATCTCAGAAAATTTTCAGCAATTATAGCCTGATTTCCAACAATCAAAAACCCTAAAATTCTTGTGACATCAAACTTAAAATTCCAGCCATATCAAATCCTACAATTACAGCTATTCCAAGGTTGAAACTCCAACGACCTAAGCTGAAATCCTAAACCTAAAACTCAAATTCCAGCAACCACTATTTGATATATCTTCTACTCATCATACGTCATAACAAGCATGTAATTCTAAGATTAGTTATATAATATTGCAGATTGATATGAATGATAACAGTGTAATCAAGGGGAAAAAAAGATTGACGAGCTTATAGGTGGTGTACCTTTTGTGTAGTAATTCTTCCAAAAATGACCTTAGTTTGCTGACACCTATTCTACTTCTTTCTTGTTCTGTCAGGGGACGACCTAACTTTTCCTCCAAAGCTGCAACATCTTCTTTCTCTCTCAAGGAGATGGCCTATATGAAAAAAGGTAAAATAAAAACTCTAGGACGTTTAAAATGATGAAGAGAATATTTATCAACAATATAACAATTAAAGGTTAGGGATAACGAATTAAAAAGTTCTAGACCTTTTTAGATTTCTTCACTTTAGTGTCCAACCTTTCATAGTTTTCAATTAAGTATTCAAACTTCTACAAATTGGACAATTCGATTCAAAAGATTGCCTCCATTAATATTTTGCTGATGTAATCCACAGAACAATGAAAAGATTGTTAGAGAAGTTACGTGCCTCCTCATCTTCGTAAACATGATTTTTGAGCCTCCTTTGGCAAATACATTGGTGATTACGTATTCAAAAATGTAGACACTTGTTTGATACTCGAAAACCATATGGGGAAGAAGATATCACATAGCTCCTTTAAACGTTAAGTGTTAATGTTGCTCTATTAGCCACCTCAGCAAAATATTAATTAAGATAACCTTTTAAGTTGAGTTGTCCAACTTTTAAAAGTTTGGACACTTAATTGAAAATTTTAAAAGAATGGACAACTCAAGGGAAAAATATTTTAAAAATTCAAACTTTGCAATTTAATATCCCTTAAAAGTTCTTTTTTTGGAAATTGAAAATAATATTAACACCTAAAAGGTATACAAAGTAGATCATGTTCTTTGCACAGATCTAAACTAGAGTTTTAACTTGTATTAACGCCTAAAAGGTATGCAAAGTAAATCGTGTTCTTTGCACGAATCAAAACTAGAGTTTTAACTTGTATTACACATACAAGGGTAATGCCAAAATACCGGACTACCTTCATTGTTGTAACTACCTTACCTTAAGAACTCCCTTTCTGAAGAAAGAAGTAATTGTTTTTCTTACTTTGCACAACAAGGGCCTTTGAATATATACACAAGCCCTAGCTTAATTTAGGTAACTAAAATATTTCCTATTTACAGCAATATCCGCTCTTTACAGCAATTTCCTAAAGTAAATACCCATAATATCCTCTTGTTTCCTATTTTATGATTAGGAAATAATTTCTCCTAAATCACTGTTTTGATTTTCATCATTCCCCCTCAAGCTGGTAGGTGCATCGATGTCTTGCATTCCCAGCTTGCTTATAACATCTTGAAATTGTGCATTGCCAACCCCTTAGTCAATACATCTGCCATCTATTTGGCAGTAGGAGCATATGTGGTGCAAATAAGCCCACTTTCCTTTTTTTTTTATGAAGTGCCTCTCAATCTCAATGTGTTTAGTTATGTCATGTTGTACCGGGTTGTGAGCAATACTAATAGCTTACTTATTATCACAGTAGAGCTTCATAGGTCCTTGCCACCTAACTTTCAAATCATTTAGGATGATACGGATCCACAAGATCTCACATATACCGTGAGTCATAGCTCTAAACTCTGTCTCAGCACTTGATATAGCCATAACTGATTGCTTCTTACATCTCCAAGTGATAAGATTGCCCAAAAACATAAGTGCAGTACCCAGTGGTTGACCTTCTATCAATGCTTGAACCTGCCCAACCTATATCTGTATAAGCTTCAACTATTTTATTGCCATTTTTCTTAAACATTATCCCTCTGCAGGGGTAGTTTTAAGATACCTCAATACCCTATACAACGCTTGAAGATGGACATTTTTAGGGTCATGTATGAACTGATTAATTACACTTACTGCATATGCTATGTCAAGCCTGGTATATGACAAATAAATTAGTCTTCTGTGAATAAGAATTGTTTTGCTCTATATTATATTTCTGAAGAGATTGTAGTACATATATACATGAATAGGAATACCGAATAGGATAAAGTATCTATACAAATACAAGAGATAATTCTAAGATAATGTTTATCCCTAAGATAATTCTATCTAATATAATCTGATTATCACAATATTATGTGATAATACTGTATCTGGACCACACTCCCTCTCAAATTGGATCATAGATATCAATCATGTCTAGCTTGTTGATACATTCTTCAAATACTTGTCTTTGAAGTCCTTTGGTAAATACATCTGTTGTCTGCTTCTTAGTTGGTACTTAAGTTAGGCATATTGTCCCGTCTTCTATCTTTTCCTTGATAAGATGTCGATCAACTTCAACATGCTTTGTTCTCTCATGGTGGACTAGATTGTGTTTCATGCTTAGGGCTGCCTTGTTATCACAATAATGCTTATGGGTGACTCAAAAATGATTTCCAATTATGTCAGCACTCCTTTTAACCAGAGACTTTCACAAATCCCTTTTGCAACTGCTCTAAGTTCAGCATCTGCACTACTCTTGGCTACCACCTTTTGCTTCTTACTTTGCCACGCGACCAAATTTTCCCACACGAAAGTGCAATATCCAGTGGTTGAATGTCTATTCTCTTCTGAACTTGCCCAATTCGAATCAGTATATATTTCAATTGTTCTTTGATCTCCCATTTTGAATAATAATCCTTTCCCAGGAGCACCCTTTAAATACCGTAAGATCTTATAAATTGCCTCAAAATGCTTACTCTTCGGTGCATGCATGTAGCGACTTACAACACTCATGGCAAAAGCAATATCTGGTCTAGTATGAGACAAATAAAGTAGCCTTCTCACTAGTGTTTGGTATTCTTCACGGTTAACCAGCTTATCTTCTTCATCTTCAAACTTTGTACTTTCAATGTGGGGTAGTGCTTGGTTTACATCCTAACATTCCTATCTCCTTCAAGGGATCAAGAATGTACTTCCTGTGTGAGATGTAGATCCCTTTTTTTGATCTAGCTACTTCCATGCCCATGAAATACTTCATTTCTCCTAAGTCTTTAACTTCAAATTCTTTCCTCAAAACTAACTTGAGTCTTGTAATTTCCTCTGCATCATCACCAATTACCACAATATCATCTACATACACAATCAAAATTGTCTTCTTACCTTCTCTAATTCTGAAGAACATTATATGATCCGACTGAACTTGTGTGTATCCTTCTATTTTTGGGACTTTGGCAAATCTTTCAAACCAAGCTCGTGGTAATTGTTTCAGCCCGTATAGGGATTTTCTAAGTCTGCATACTCTGTTTCCTCCTTCCTTATCAAACCCTAGTGGAAGTTTCATATATACTTCCTTTAGTTTGCCATTCAAGAAGGCATTTTTAATATCAAGTTGTTGAAGGGGCCAATCGAAGTTAACAGCTACAGACAACAATAGTTTGATAGTTTTTAGTTTGGCCACAGGTTCAAATGTCTCCTTGTAGTCCATCCCATAGGTTTGAGTATAGCCCTTTGCTACCAATCTCGCTTTATACCTCTTAATGGAACCACCAACCCTGTATTTCATTGTGAATATCCACCTACACCCCATGGGTTTCTTCCCTTTTGGCAGATCAACTTCTCCCCACATTTTTTTTTCAAGTGCTCTTATTTCTTCAAAAACTGTTTCTCTCCATTCTGGAACTTTAAGAGTTTCTTGGATATTATTAGGAATGTCAATTTTGTCCAGATTATCAATAAATGCTTTATATTGAGAAGATAGAGCATCATAAGAGACAAACCTCTCAATCGGGTGCATGATACATGATCTAGAGTTCTTCCGTAAAGCAATTGGTGAATAATAGAACTTTGAAGCTCAAGGATGACCAACCAAAACATACACTAATGAGAATAGTGATGGCATGTCCAAGTTATCAATGTTAAACCTAACAGGTTGAAGAGAGAGAAGATGATGGTAAGCATTAGACTGTTCTTTGAGATACTTCAAGTCTCCTATTCAATTTCCAGATCAAGAAGCCTCAATTCTAATGTCTTTATTTTGAAGAGAACACATGTTTTTCAAGAAGAGAATTAATAACGTAGTGTAAAAATATAAAAATGCTATCTTGTTAGGTCCTACAATATAGCTCCTGATGTCAACATACCAACTAAAAACAACAAGCAAGAGTTAGATAAACATTTCAAACACCACACATGGAAAAGTACTACTAGAACAAAATGGAAAGGGACTACTAGCTTCCTAAAATAATAATTTTCCTAATGATTCTCGATTAATAATTACTAGCATTAATATATGAAATGAAAGCCAAAAGAAATAATAGCTTTGGGAGTTGGAATACTAAACCTGCTTAAACTCATCGTTTGATTGGTAAACTGAATCATGATCTGAACCAACCCTTCCAGAAGGCACTGATGTAAAAAAAAGGGACCCACCGAACATGAAGCCATCAAGCGTTTGGGTAGGTGGTGTAAGGAAAACTTCAACATCAGAGGAGCGAGCAAACTGAGGTATCCTTGTATCAAGCTTGGTTGAGACAATTACGGTCCTTGAAAGCTCCGGATCAAGCTATAAAAAACTAAGATATTAAGTTTAGTTTTTTGCAAGAAGTGGAAAATATTAAGAACAATCCATTTTCCTATAAAAAGGGGAATATCAAAACAAAAATATTCCTTTTAGCTGACAGTAGTTTACATGTAATTACATTCTATAATCCTATATTCTACCCTCAAAACCCAAGTTCAAAATGCAAATTGATTTGGTAGCTTCAATATTTTTGTTTGTCCATAGGGAATTAGAACTTTGATTCCTTAACCAATTCCAAGAATTGAAATGTAGATTATGAATAATAAATTCTATTTTAGCATATTCAAAATGCACTTCCAAATCCACTATTAAGATCCAAATGAAGCCTTTGAAAATAATTTGGGGGTAGATATTTGGCAGAAGATCCCTGTGAAGCAGAATCCTCATATGCATAGATGCCCTTAAAATTCAATTTCATCACCCAATAATTACTCAAAGATATAAGTCTTTCCACTTTACTCTCCACAATTCCCGCTGGAAAATACTTGGTTCAGATCATGATTCAATTTATAGATTTTAACTGTTATCCCTATTTACACCTTTTATCACACCCAATAATTGGCATGAGTTTACTTCCGGCAAGGATTACTCAACAGTAGAAAAACTGCTACTCTATTGATAAAGGTTTAAACATCAGACAAAGCAAATGAAATGCATTTAGATGACCGAAAGGATGCATACTTGCATTACCACCCTTCTTGTAGTTGCATTACTCCAGTCACTACAATCTTCAAGACATAAGATAATAAACTCTTTATGTTGCATCTTAGCTCGCACCAGAGACTCCACTGCTCGGGCCTGAATCTGAATAAACACAAAAGCAAGCACCAATACGATTACCAAGAGATAAGTCAATTTTGTATACTACTTAATCTATCTTTCCAGACCTGTAGGCCTTGATTTTTTCGACCAGGTGCTGGAGCAATTAGTCCAGGAGTGTCTATAATTGTAAGGTTTGGACAGTACTTGTATTCCACTTTCATAATTATTTCCTTAGCTGAAAACTGACACGACTCACGCTCCAATCTCAAGTTCTCTGATTCAATATACGCCTGAAGAAATTCACAGAGAAAAACCACAAGCATATGATTGCACATTGCAGAATTTAAGAATTCCCCAGATAAAAATGCAACGTGAAAAAATAAGGGGCTGCCTGAGTTTCGTGGAGAGACTTGTGTTGGGAAAGAGAAGGGTCGTCCTCGGAGATGAGATGGCAGACGGGAACGTCACAGTGAGGATCATACTTCATATGAAGAGTAATGGGGCGGCGCGTTTTGGTGCCACCGCCAACATGGTTGAATTGGAAGCCCATGAGAGCCTCTACCAAAGCGCTCTTGCCGTCAGTCTGGTGGCCCACCACCAGAATGGCCGGTGCGTCAAAAGGGGTTTGGAGCTCTTGAGCCAAACCATGAAGTTCGTTGTAGGCTTCGTAGAGGCTCCACTGCTCCTGCATTGCTCTGCTACTTTCTCTTCTTTGTCTGTGGTTTCCTCTGGGTATTACTGACAAGTGAGTGGTTAAGTGAAGGATCCTTTGGCTATCTGATTATCTCAAGAGTTTACTTTTACTGTTCATTATATTTATTATTTTTATTTAGCGGAATGTTTGGATAGGGTTCAACCGATGTCATGTACTCTATCTAGTTCGATTTATACCATTTGAGTTAAATGTTGGTAAATAAAATATCTAAATTTTAATGAAAAATAATGGAGTTTAAATTATCATTTTTTAATATAGTATGTGATTATTATTTATAATTAGATTAATTTATATTTAATTTAGTATATTACAGATATCACTTTTAAGTATATTTTCATATTTGAAATAATATATTTGAAGGATAGAGATGGGCAAAAAACTTTTACTAACCGTAAGATAGATGACATTTATAATTTTAGTTATAATAATAAATAATATATATATATATACATATATATATATATATATACATATATATATATATATATACATA
>JANVCQ010000005.1:20213331-20237216 GCA_025531925.1 Erythroxylum plowmanianum | reverse complement strand
TGTAGGGAAATGTGTTACGTGTCCCATGGTTCAAAAATCAATTCATTTGGGGGTCTAGAGAAGAAGTTTTGGCCAGGTGAAAAAGACAGAAGAAGTAAAAGTTAGAAGAAGACGCGTCAGCAAAACACAGAAGAATCAAAACCTAGAAGGAGCAAAACACAGAAGAAGACGCGTCAGCAAAACACAGAAGAAGACGAGTCAGCAAAACACAAAAGAAGACACGTCAGCAAAACACAGAAGAAGTTCATGAACATAAACACAGAAGAAGTTCATGAATAGTAACACAGAAGAAGTTCATGAACAGTAACACAGAAGAAGTTTGTGAACAGTAACACAGAAGAAGTAAAACTAAGAAGAAGTGGAATTCAGAAGAAGCAAAAGACAGACGAAGCAAAACTAAGAAGAAGATGACGTCATCACAGAAGAAGCAAAACTAAGAAGAAGATACTTCTTCCTTTATGAGGACCATAACTTTCCGCCTAAAAGTCCAAAATTGCTATGCTATATATCGTTAGAAAGCTAAAAGAAAGATCTACAACTTTCCTTAACACAAATCATACTAAGATCACCTTTTCTACTTCATTTTTGTTTTTATTCTACTTCTAACTTTTACCTTAATCCTTCTCGTTTCAAAATCTCTTATCCACCAAAAATACCAAAGTAGAACATGGACATATCCACATTTCTCATTTATTAATTCTAGTCTTCTAAGAAAATTTCGGGGTCCAACAGTTTTACCATCCATCTCTTAGACTTCATGAACCATCATCATTTATGGTGTTCTAAAATCCTTAAGTCCCACAACATGGAACCTTAGGATATCAACCAAAAGACTCATATAAAAATTAGGGCGAGTCAGGCAAGTTCTAGCAGACAGCCACCTCAACAGGCAGAAGAGGATTCGAGTAGTGAGGAATCTGAGGAAGAGGAAGACAATGTAGAAGAACTAGGCTAGCAGAAGGTATTGGATGCGATCTTTGCAAACAACAAGACAATCAGAGATACACTTGTGGAGAACTCCAAAAGGATGAAGGAGATGGCCCGAACCCAACGATGTCAGAGTTAGGACATCCATCGGATTCATTGTTATTTTGAGGCTCAGGGTGTTCAACTGCCACCCCCAACACCGTTACCACCTCCATCACCATGAAACTTGTTCTAACCCCTTCCCTTTTAAATTTAGTCTTTATTTTTATTTTTATCTTTACTATTATTTTTTCTTTTACTTTAATTCATGATTTTTTGTCTTTATGTGTTTGTTTGCCCTATTCTCACGTTGAAGACAATGTGTTGTTCAAGTGTGGGAAGGGTTATGTCTTTTATTTGAATGACAATTTTGCATAGTAAATGATAGTTTGTTAAGTTTCAATATGTCAATCATGTGAATATATCAATGGCTTAGATGAATCGAAATTGATTTAATTTTGAACATAGTCTATTAGGTTGTAGAGAATTATTAACTGACATAATTAGTGAATTAGGGGTTCTTTGATTAATATGTTGGTTAATTAGGATTTAGTGTTTAAATGTAGCCCTCTAAATTGTCACATTTATTCATAATTTGAGGCATTTTAACCTAAGTAGCTTTGTTAGTATTTTTCATGAAAATGAGTAGCTAAAGCAATAAGGTAAGCAATAAAAATTATTATTTTATTAAAATAAGTAACTATTCCACTAGCCTTTGGGTTATGAATAGAATTAGTAGCCAGTTAAGAACGTGATATAGCTTAGTAACTTGATCGACATGCATCACAAATGTGTGCCTTCGCATAAAAAGGCTAGAATGACGTTCCAACTAAGCAACGATCGACATTCATTACTAATGTTTGCCTCCCCATAAAAAGACTAAGTCCATGTTCATAAAAAAAATAAAAATATGTTTCTGAATTAAACCTACCAAACTTGTAATAGTTTGACTTTTCATGAAACATACTTAGGATTAGTTACAGAGTTGAATGACTAAAGAATTATTAATGAGTGTGTGTAATTGAGAAGGGTAAATAATTTAACACTTGAGCCTGGATTAATATCAAAGCCCCAAGACATGAATTTTTCATGTTAATGATTTGAAATGACTTGAATGATTGTGTTTTAAATTAGATTTATATCATAAAGTTGAAGCCATTGTCTCACTACTACATTATATGATGTGTGAATTTCTATGTGTTTATTGTTTTGTTTGCTTGAGGACAAGCAAACATTTAAGTGTGGGGATGTTATAAGTGTAAAATGCATCGTGTTTTAGGATATAGTTTGATTTGTGTTTATCTATTTATTCAATTGTTTAGTATGTGTTTTCGGTAGAATTGTGTTAGTTTCTGAATTATTTGTGTTTAAGTGTTTTTATGGGTTAGTATAAGCATTTGAGCTTGATTATTATGTCTTTGAGGCACTGTCATATATTTGTTAGTGTTTCAGAGTCAACAGCAAAGTATTGAAAAGTTTTGAAAAGACTTGAACAAAAACAACGGCCTATGATCGTGGCCCATCCTGCCACGATCATGATAGAAGCGAGGGAGATAGCCCACGATCATGGTCAAATTGCCACGATCGTGACAGAAGCATCAAATTTGACTCACGATCGTGACAAATAGCTTACACTTGGCCTACTCAGCCATGATCCTGGGCTGCTGGGCTGTGATCGTGGCTACGTCTAACAGACACGTAAACACACAGAAAAGTTGAATTTTGAGAGTTTTTTCAAACCTTTTTGACCTTGAAAGGGTTACCACAAACACATTAAGTATAAAAAGAACAAGATAAAAGAGGAAAAGTAGCTTCTTGCATCAGCCACCATCAAGAAACCCTAGAGAGAGTTCATCGAGGGATTGAGAAAGAGATAAAGGAAGAGAGACGTGGAGAAGAAGTTGACGCGAAGTACTTCCCAGAACAGGAGGTTTCCTGAATTTGTTTCCTTCGTCATCCGTTCAGATCTGGTTTCTGGTGTATTTTAACCTTATTTATGTATAGAATTGGGATAACTGTTGAGATAAGATTTTATGAATGTTAAGGAATGTCTAAACTCACCTTCGGGTTGTTTTTATCTTTGATTCAATAAACATCCTATTGTTTATGTTATTTGGATTCATTGTGATTGATTTCTGCATTTGCATAATTCGGTGATAAACTGAGAGCGTGAATCAAATGAAAAATAATTAAATTGGGCTATCGAGAGTTAGGTGATTTAATGAGAACGCTAAATCAATCAAATCAGTAATTATGTTAAGAGAGATCTCATATAAGTTTTTGGTAGTCTAGTGGAAAACTTCAAATGTAAATAGGATTTGGATAAATTATGAGTTGAGAAATTGCAATTTTCGATAATCTAAATAGGGTTTATAATTTAAAGCTATTGGTTATAACTCGAGAGAGAGTAATCAACTCTAGGATCATCCATGACCAATAATCTGACAATTCATAATTAATTAGAATAGTGTTGAAGATAAGTAAAAATTCATAATTAATTAGATAAATAAAAATTCCCTTTTCTCTCAATTGGTAGTTCCTTAGGTTGAGTCTTGATGTGTGTTCCAATTTCTTGATTTGTTAATATTTCGTGATTAATTCTAGAATTGAGTTGTTTGATGGAATTGCATCATTGTTTTAGTTTAGTTAAATTTGAATTTCTGGGATTAGTTTTAACCTTAGATTTTAGGATTAGATTGACCCTCCTTATGGGATTGACATCTTAGGTACTACGTGGACGACCTATACGCTTGCAGAATATTAAGGTTAAAACATTAAGACTACACATATTGGAAAACCGCGATCAATGCATAATTGGACCTGTAAATGAAAGACACTATAAAATATGAACTAATATGACTAAGAGATGTATAATTTAATATATAGCTAGAATGAGTGAGGTCTCAATTTTTTTAAGATCATATGTGATAATAATTAAGCCATTATGATGATATTGATGGTTAGTAAAGGTATGCCAGTGTTTAACCATTATCAATAACTTTTTACACATATCCAACTAATATAGGTGATTGACTAAGGTTAAGTTCAATATTAATTTTACCACAAGTGCATGGCATAACTATATCTAGCATAGGTAAGTACGAGTCAATCTTATGAAGACAGTAAGTACTAGTAGTTACCATTTTCTATTATCTAGCGTATAATCAAATTGTTGGTTTTAATTGAAAATAAAGCTAAATAATTAAACTAAGATTGGAAACAAAAATGAACAAAAGACACAGGAATTTACTTAGAAAAATCAATATCAAATAATAGTGTCTAGGTGATGAATCCCCCTAATAATCATTAAATAATTGACCTTTTATTATGCAAATTTATTATTGATTATTTGACCTTGAGAATTCCTATCTTATGTTAATGTCTCTC
Organism: Erythroxylum plowmanianum; assembly: GCA_025531925.1. Classification (NCBI taxonomy): domain Eukaryota; kingdom Viridiplantae; phylum Streptophyta; class Magnoliopsida; order Malpighiales; family Erythroxylaceae; genus Erythroxylum; species Erythroxylum plowmanianum. The sequence goes on along the minus strand of JANVCQ010000005.1, from coordinate 20,232,863 downwards.
TCAAAATTATTAATAATTAATCTATCAGTTTATTAACGAAAATCTTTCTAGTTAAAACCCCTAGGATTGTATAATAGATTTATGAATTCTGCTATTAGGTTTGACCCTAATCGAGAAGATTTATATTGATCTATTTCTAGGTTTACATATAACTCATTCCAATTATAGTAGATCTATTCATACAAGAGGATTTCTTAATCTCAATCATATGAATTCAAATTAAACACTAATATTCCAAATATATTAGAACAAGAATAAAACACATAATTGAATCATAATAAATCAATTAGTATAATTGCATTGGATAAAAAGATTAAATTATATTATTATCACAAACTAGGGTTCATCACACCTAGACACTAAACATGTTTAGTTATTAATCATAGAAAACGAAATCAAAGATAACGTGAAGAAAAACTAATAGAAAACAAATAAATCATAATTCTAAATCTCCCTTTCCCTTCTATTGAATCCTCTTGTAATTATGAATTTGATGTTGTTATCTAAGAGATCTCTTGACACATTCTTTGTGTTTTCTCATCTCTTGATCAAAATCGCAGCCTCTTAATGTTAAAATGCTTAATAATTTGGTTCTATTTCTTTTTCCTCTGCTCACATCATTTTATAGTAAAATTTAGGGTTTCTAAGACATACACAGTCACCAATGCCAAGCTCCAATAACACTTAAAATCATGACTTTACACATTCACAAAGACTTACATGGGCACATACACGACTATTTAAGTGTAAGTTGCTTCAAATCTTCGTTTTATGTCACGATTTCATCTTAATTATTCTCCTTTTAGTCCGAGAAGGTAATATCACCTACAAATGCACTTAGAGCAAAATTAAGCACCAAATATACAACAAAACTAAAAAATATCAAGAAAAATTAATTAAATATGGGTGTATAATTATAGTCAAATAAGAATTTATCAATATACCTTATTTCAAAAAGAAAATCTCTAAAACTTATATTTTTTAGGTTAGTTGATACCCCTCAGATTCTAAGATAGGGTAGATATTAGGAAAGATCTAGATTCTAGCTTCCAAAGCCCTTAGAGTTACTTTTCCTCCTATATCTTCTCTTATTATTTATCTTGAATCCCCCTATTATTGAGGATTAAACTTCCTAATTTGATAGATATTTTTTTAAAATGTGATTCATCTACAGCATTAAGTGGCAAATAGACCTTAGGCATTTGCATCATATGAATCCTTCTAAGGGTTAAGTGAAGTATTAATATCTTGGGTTATGATCATTGCAAGGGAATTCACATCAGTATCCTCTTTATTTGAATTTTCTTATGATAATAGGTCCTTCAACGTTGACAACTACTTTAATTTTAGAAGAGGAATTAGGTTTATCCTTTTTATTCTTGCCTTTAGCTCTTATTTTTGGTTCCTTAGGACATTATAACCCTATTAATTAATAATAATCACCTTTTTAGAAGTTATTACCTATAGGTTTCCATTTTTTCTTACTAAGTTAAAGAGGGTCTCCACTTATATGAGAACTAATTGAATTCTCAACTTGAGAGTCATTTGTTTCCCAGCCTTATTAGTGGTATCACTTCAGGTAAGTCTTGTTTCATATTCACAACAACATAAAGTCTAGCATTACCAATGTAGCGGCCCTTTATCTTATAATACATACTGGGATGCTCGGAGGTCATTCCAGTACATAACCTAAGACAATGGTGCATTACGTTCATTCACTACATTCACTTTACATGGCATCATATCTTTACTCACTTATAAAGCATCATAAGAAAATCACAATATTTTAAAAACCAATTTTTTCCTCATTTCATTTTGTAATTACTGAAGGTCTACAATATGTCTTTCAACATTTTCTACATGTACATCATCGTAGCCTAATACAAAAGTACTATATGATAGAGGAAATATATAAAAATCTATCTACTCTATCCAAAACCCAACTGAACAACCTTTGAGCCATTACTTCTCTTCCCAAATCACAAGTCTATACTACTTGTAGTGCCTCTCAATAGCTAGAGTCGTCTCTCGGTCCTGAAAAGTCAACGTTGCAATTTTGGTGAGTTTTGCAAACTCAATAAGGTAACCATCATCGATGATTCACTCAATTCATGCATCACATCAACACATATAACATCTTTGCATTTTTGCATAATTGAACACATATCACATTTTCACTTAAGAGCAAACCAATTTGGCATTTCCAACAATCAACATGCTTATTAAAATGCATATGAAATGCTCATGTGACTCATTTCAAATTATTAAGTTATTATGACTGAGTGCCTAAACTGTCCCATATGTATTGTGGACACCGGACTCATTTCAGTACTGTCCTGTATCTGTTGTAGATACCGAGTTCATTAAATGTTGAGCCTGAGGCTCTGATGCGCATAATTGAGCTGAAAGCTCTTTTTACATTGGCTACTCAACTCACAACCCTCGTTATCTGATCATGCATTCATGTATGGAATGCATTTTTCGCAATCAATCATATCATAAACATTTAGTTCATCACATTCACATTCAAGTAGCACTTCAATATCTCAATCAAATATCACAATCATCAGACCTTCATTGTCCAGAATCTAACAATCAAAACACATTCATTCAACAATTCAAACATAATATAAAACAAACATTTAATCGAGTGAGACCGTCTAGGTTCCTCACAAGTTGCTTCCAAAGCTAATGCTTAGAAGTTCCAGCAACGTCTAGAGGTTGACGTTCCAGTTGCTCCTCTATATCAAATAATACATACACATATGTCACAATTACACAAGTATAAGTGTTTAACAATGCACATGTATGTAATAAAATATGTACAATGCATGTTCATGACAATCTCGGGTATTTATCCATTAGTGTCATCACAAAATCAGTCCTATATCAAGACTCATCTAAGTATAATTTATACTTGGGCTTATACCTCACTAAAACCATTAAAATTACAATTTATACTCTTCTATCTGATACCCTTAATTTAATTCAATCAATCTTCTTCAATTCAGTACCAAAGGCTATAAACTTTTATGAAGAGGTAGGAAAATGTGTTAGGAATCTATTAGTCTAAGAATCACTTCATTTGGAGGTCGGATAATAAAGTTATGGCCGAAAGAATCAAACAAGGTTTTGTCCTCAATCATATTGAACCTGTTTAGGGACAATTGGCATAACTTTCTCCATAGATGTTGAATTAAGGCTTAGGATAGTTTTGAAGAGGACTTCGAGATCTACAACTTTTGTGAAGACCTTCAAGGTAGATTCTATCATCTAGAGGGTCAAAATTTGGACCATACATTGTAAGATGAATAGTACCGAAAAGAAATTTATGAACAGTGCACAGAAGATATTTTACAATTGGTATAACTTTCTCTAGAGATATCGGATCAAGGTCATTCTTAGAGGATTCGAAAGAAGACTTCAAGATCTACAAATTTCATGAGACCTTGAAGAAAGATTATGTTATCTAGAGGGTCAAAATTGGACCAAACGATATAAGATGAATAGTGCACAGAAGATACACGTCATCACTAGATGATACACGTCATCACCAGACGATACATGTCATCACCAGACGATACGTCATCACTAGACGATACACGTCATCACCAAACGATATAGTCTATACTCCTGATGCATCTCCATTTATAAGGATCATAACTTTTGACTCCGATGTCTAAAAATTTCATACTATATACTATTGGAAAGCTAGAAAGATAAGCTACAACTTTCTAGAAGACTTCTTTGTCTAATTTAACCTAGATCATCCAGTTTTCCTCCTGAAGTTAGAACACAAAATTTACCCCTAAGGAAGACTTGAAAATTTGCACTGTGCAAAACTTCGAATATCCTAAGCATAACCATTCAGCTACCAAATTGACTTCAATAAACTCTCAAATCTCAACTCAATAGAGTTTTCAATTTGAAAAATTCCACAAAGCACAATCACTAAAATTTGGTTCTAGAATACTTAAACCCATGCATTTTCTAACTCCATGGACTAAAACCCTTTCAAAAATCTAAAAGATTCAAAACCATCTTATCTTGATTCTTCACCAAATAAAGAGATCTTTGGCTCAATTAGAAGCTCTTCTCTTGCTCTTCCTTTTTCTCTTCTTGAACCACTTCAAAATCTTTCTCAAGACTAGGAAATGATGAAACACTAGCTCAACTCTTTTCTTTTCTCTCAACCAACGAAATTCTCTTCTCTTTCTTTCTTATTTTCTCTTCTTCTCTCCTAATTCATGTTTTCCCCCTCCTTAAAAAGCAAGATTGTATTTCTTTTTTCCATTTCTACCCTTAATGAGCCTAAAAAGCCCCTTTTATCCTTTCTTGTAGGCTTATGTTCTTTTAACCTCAAGTGTCTTGCCAAAAACATCCCTTGAACATTCTTATAACCTTTACAATTTAATTCAATCAACCTATATCATCTAATCTTTCTAACATCAACATAATAATTAATTTCCACAAAATTTCCTAAAGACCTCATAATCAATGTAAATCATACTTATTAATTAAGAAGAAATTTTGGGGGCCAGCATTTCTCAATATACTCACATTTATAAACAATTATACCTGGAATGTCAATAAATGCATGTACAGTCATTTTCATTTGTAACGATTCAATATTCATGTGCATGAGCATATCACATAATGCATGAGCATGAAACACATTTCTAATCTCTCAGCGAATCTCTCACATTTACAATTTTAGCCTCAACATGGGTAATGGGATGTTATAACCAACCTTTTGCTATAAATAGTCATCTCATCCATATAATAGCCCTACCTATCCAACTTGCTAAGTAGCTTAATCTCTTGGTGGACCAATATTCTAAGGGAACATTATGAATGTTTATTCATAACGGGACCCAACACTACTTGAAACTTTCCATTTTCAGACTTGGTTTCCAAAGTTAGAGGAATATAATTATGTTAGTGAAATTATAAGTTTTTGGGCACTAATGTCTAAGTGGAAAGCGAAGAACATGTTTTCTTCATTTAGGAGGACCTCTTTTGGACTCATTTATTTCTAATGTTTCAAATCCCATAAGTTAATTAAAGGAAAAATAGGTCTTTTTCAAGAAAAAGTCTACTAATGTTGAGTACCGACTATTTGCATCTTCTTTTAAGATCTCTAATAGGGGAGCAACAATAAGGACGCTGTTAGATATGGAGGGAAGGCACTAGTGAATCTTAATTTGGAGCACTAGTGAATCTTAATTTGGAAGTGTTATCCTTCTACTTACTTCTAGTTGTTCATGGTGTTCAGACAAGAATAAGGAAGAATAGGTTAGGAAAGAGATAATGGAACCTAAGGAGGGTGAATCAAGAGCCTAGAAAGGGTAAGTAAAGGTATGGAAGAGCAAGGAGCGTTCAAAGTGGAGTCAAGCTAAGCATCATAAATATGAATAGGAGTCGGTAGCATAAATGAAGGAGGAAGAGGGGAAGATGAATATGAGTTAAGAAGCGATGGTTTGGTTAAGGGAGGATGAGAGGATGGCAAGTCAAGGGTAAGGAGAGGAAAATTGCCAAGATTGAGTTTATCCAGCTAGTCTACTTTTAAGTTGGAAGAGGGCATGGTACCAAAAGAAAAAGTAGAAAAGTTACAACAAGAGTTGTTTTAAACATCGTTTTAAAAACAATAAAGAATAGAAGGCAAAAAAAAGTAAATATGATATAAATGCCCATACTAGGCCTTAATCTATAAGGAATTCATAGGGAACTCAAGATAATCAACCAAAGGAACTAGGTAATAAGAATAAAATAGGAGGATAGAAAGTAGAAAGAGAAGGAAGAGTATGAGAGCAACAAGGATATCATAAAAGCATAAAAGAGTAAAGAAGTAAAGGAAACTTTAAAAAAAACCTAGAATGACTAAAGGTGAGGGATTAAACAAACCTAAGAAAAAAGAACAATGATGAAGCTAAAGAAAAATGCAAAAGATCCATATACAACTAGCAGGAGAAAACGAGATGAGAGAATTAGGCTTCTTACTCATTATTGTGGTAAGTCAAAATTAGCTTATAGTCCACATTTGGGGGAAAATTTAATACCATAATATTGAGAATTTCTTAATAAAAAATTAGGTTTCATATTGAGTTGAAAAGGAGAATCTCTTATCTTCAACAAAACAAAAAAATCATATAAATAACTAATTTAATTTGTAAAATAATTATAAGAGAGTTAGATTTCAATTTAAAGCTTTATAGTATTTAAAGTATTAAAAGATTAAAATAAAGTCATAATAAGAGTTGCTTTAGGTGATTTATACTACAAAAAATTTGTTTTAGGTGATTTATACTAAAGAAAATGATACAAATTTGAAAATATTTGAAATGACATTTAGCAAAATGAAAATCTTGTCTTTTGAGAAATTTAAAAAAAACTTATTATATATAGCAAAATTATATATTTACAAAATGTTTAAATAAATTGTAAAATTTTTATAATGTTTGTTTGAATCGTTTTCTTTGTTCTTATATATATATATGGGTCGATCCATAAGCCAATTCAGGTTTAGATAAACTCGATGTTTAATTATGTTAAGTAAAACAACATTATTTTATTTAAAAGAATTGGGTCTCGAGTAAGCTTGGGCCTGGACAACTCAGATTTTGATCTAATTAAAAAATAAATTATTTGTAATTTTTAATTTTTAAAAAATTAATTTAAAAATTTTGATCAGGGGCTAGCCCATGGACCAACCCATTGCCATCGCTAATTAATTTCGTTTATAAATTTGTTAAATTTTGTGATTTAATTATTTTGAATTAATTCACAATTATTCGTGATAATTTTGAAATTTTAGAAGAATTGATATTTTGAATTTAAAAATATTTTCATTATAAATATAATTTAGGTTTAATCATGAGTTTTTATATTATTAATTAAGTTTAAAAGAAGTTAGGACACAAAAATATTTCAATTATAAGGAATTTGCAAAATCAACAAAAGGACAAATCTATTCTAGCTTCGATTAGGGATGGCAATGGGTAGGGTTCGGTTCGGATTTTACTCAACCCATATCCATATCCATTTTTTATGACTCAACCCATATCCATATCCATATCCATCGGTTTTTACGATTTACTACCCATATCCAAATTCATCGGGTTATTCGAGTTTTTGGATATCTATCGGGTTGTATAGCACATAAAAATATAACTTCTAAATAGAAAATATAAAGAGCAGATTTTTGCGAACATTTCAAATCTAAATTACTTTAATAATAATAAGTCAAGATTTTGATTTGTAAATATTAAAAAACCATAAAATTGGAATAATAAAAACCATAATGTCTAGTACAAAGACAGCATACATTTTTCACAATTTAGAACTGGAACAAAGATTGAAATAACCAAAGCTTCAAATTGTCTTTGCATGAACTCCACAACATTCAAAACTCCATCTCTATATCATTTGCATTATTATCATCCTTTAAGAAAATAAAATATGATGAAAAATGTGAGTACTGAGGAGTAAAATGGAGATTTTAAAGTTGTCTTTTGTCATAAAATATTAATATTTTATTATATTTAACCATAAATATTCAAGAAAAAATAGAAAAAATAGAGTTAATAAAAAATAGGTAGGATATGAATATCCATAATTCGGGTTATCACTAGACCCATATCCAAATCCAAATCCAAATCCATATCCACATCCATTTAAAATCTATTTAAAATCTATTTTTTAGCCTCCATATTTATTTTTTTGGGTAGAGTAGTGCGGATATTAATCGGGTTGAAAATTCGCTGCCATCCCTAGCTCCGATTCTTAACTGTTGAAAATTGAACTTAAAATAGTACATAGCACTAGAATGATTTTGGCTTACAAATTTGAGACATTGAGGAGCTTAACGAGCCAACGGAACGCATCGTTTTGGCTACTCATCCCGCGAATTCATAGGGTTCCAAAGTCGTACTCTATTTGCGTTTGTCTCCATCAATATCTCGCTCTAAGACAATTCCGGAGCAGATTTGCAGCTTCGAATCTCCGGTGAGGGTAGATCTATGGTTTCCTTTAGTCCTATACTCATAACTGATCCTTAGAATTTCATGCTTATTGCTACTGTTTATTATTGTTTAATTCAACATTTTTCAGCCTACATAACTTTAAGCATTATTAATGTTAGTTTAATCTTAGTTTATTTTTAAGTAATGGTTGTTTTTGTTCATTCTTTCTTCCAGGTGAGAAAGTGATCTCCTGTCGTTCAATGTAAGAGCTTTTGTTCTTTTCTTATAACTTTTAAGACTATGCATTTTTTAGTTGTTTTATTTTGTTTCTGAGCTCATATTCTTTAACGTGGTGATATTGAGAGTTGTTGGATGATGTAGGAAATTCAAATTCTTTTCTTTTCCTTTTTTTTATACCTTTCTATTGATTTGTGGGTTTCCCTTGAGTGTGTGAGTACTTGATCAGTAGTAACTAGAATTGTAAACTTTTGATCATGTTAGGGATGAATGCCCATAATTTAAAAGAAATGACAAAACATTGTTAATTTTCTCATTAAGAAAGAGACCTCTCTATCAGCATGATTATACTTGCTCTATTTCTTTATTTTTTTTATCCCTTTTATTCTCTAGTATGTCCATATTAATGTATATGTTCTTGATACTCAATCTAGGGCGGATGAGGAGCCTGTTGATCCAAAGAAGTATTTGGAAGAGGCTTGCAAACCTAAATGCGTGAAACCATTACTTGAATATCAGGTAAAGTTTAAGACTTTGAATTTTTTTCCATCATTTGGATCCAACAATGCTTTAATGTCTGTAGATTTTGTTAATTTTTATTTTTTCTCACATGATAGGCTACAGCTCCAAAGCACCACAAAATAAATAATGCAAACTAATATGTGTTTTATATCATGTATGAAATTTCCTTTATTTTCTTGGAACCACACTTTATTTGTTATTTTTCCCTTATTTAAATCCTCGTTGTGTTATTTCTTTTCTACACAGTTTTTAGTGAATGTTGCTGTTATGTGTATACTGCCAAGCCTAGGAAATCATCATAATTTCAATTGAAGGGAAATTTGACCATTAACATGATTGTCAATCCTGTTTAGTTACTTTCTTATTTAGATTAAGCTTTATTATGTTTTTATATTACCTTATATGCTTACTTCGGTAAGTTTTATTAATGGTTAGGACTTTCTCTTGGAATCTTGAGCTTACTTCTCCCTAGTGTGTTGGACTTCTGGCTAGAATGGTATTAGCAGTGGCTTTTGTAGCGTTGATTGTGGCTGAAACAATTATCTTTGTTTCAGAACCTCCTTCAATAAATATTCCAAAATACCAAAGAAGCTAGCTTTCTCCAGCAAAACCCTATTTAAACTAGTTTAGGCAGGATTCTTACTTACAATAGGAAAAGATAAGTTCAAGTTTCTAGTATAAAGCCATGGTTGATAATAATTATTTGCTAAGAGCATCTAAAGCAAATTGGAGAACAGAATAAAAGCCTTACCTAAATATGAAAATAACTAAATAAGAAGTTATAATGAAACTGATTTAGATCCTTAGATTCTCTGTCATCATAAGGATAAGATAAATAGCTGTATATTGCTAGTATTGCCCTTCATTCTTGATCTCTAGCAATTCTTCCAGCTCTCTTAATTGTAAGTTTCACTTTCATTTGGCTAGTGTTATCTTTAAGTAACATCTGTCTTTTGATAATATTAGACACTATCATAACTGTTAATGCTTTTAGATTCTCTCTACAAATCCTGCTACCTGCACTCGCTTTTAGATGATCTCATGTGTGCTTCCTAATGATGTAGACAGATTGGACAACTTGTTGGCTAGGTTTATGTAGACATAGAGAGGGGAGGAAACGATCATTTAAGTCAACAACTGGTTGTGTGGATTTAGCAGCCATAAATAATTGTAGAACTTCAATTAATGATCTGAAAGTTTCCTTCATACCTTAATAAGTTCTGTAGTTCAAGGCCCCAACTAAAATTGAATCTCATCCCACTTATTAAAAGTTAAGCATCAAAATAATCTAACAAATGACAAGAGTTTTTCTGTGGAGATGAAAATTATTGTCGCATGAATATTGATGTGGTGTTATCAATGGGATAAACATTAATAAGGCCATGCTATTACTGCTGCATCACTTTAACTGTCTATTAAACCATTATCAGAGAGATTTTTCCTCTGATTAAGTGATCTCGAAAAACCTTAGTGCTAGTTATTACTTCTTGAATGATTTTGAACAATAATGCAACCATTAATCTTTTATCACAGTAGTCATTAGATTATCAGAAAAGTACCACATTGCTTCTAATTTCTTTGACTCATCAATTGGATGCCTCATTTCAACAATCTTCATGCATGAACTATGTATAATGGTATGAATTAGCTACAACTCAAGATGTATATAGTAGTTTCTTTTTGCTTATGCTTCAGCTGCATATATCTACTTTATAGGCAGAGTAAACCTTTGTGCCGTCATGATCAGTTCTGGGAAGTTGTGCCCACTATTCAATTCCGATATGATTTTGGATTCCTAGTTGTTGTATGCTGGTCTCTAGTTCAATATTTAGAAGTATGATCATTTCAATGGATAGGATATTGAGCATTTTCAAGATGATTTGTATGATTCAACCAATTATGATCTGTATTCAACTTTGATGTACTAAGCGCTATTCTAACTGAATGACAGATTAGTTTGATCTTATATTGAGTAGATTTATTCATTTATCATTCATTATTCTTGTTCATTCATTGCTTCTCCACCTGGTGAAGAACTTGCATGTCTTTTTTTGCTTTATGGTATTCATTGTGGAAGAAACAAGGATACTATTTGTAAGCAACTATTCTTTAAAAAGGAGAGAAGTGAAGAAAAGAAATTAATAAGAGGCATGAATTTGCTTTCATTGACTTATTTTTGACACTTTGCTCCTTTTTTTTTTCAATAAATTGATTTGGGCCTCAGGCGTGTGTGAAGAGGATCCAAGATGATGAAACTGGTCATAAGCACTGCACCGGCCAATATTTCGATTATTGGTTTTGCATTGACAAATGCGTAAGTGTTAAATTTTCAAATTTCAGTACACATAGATTGTTTGACTTTTATATTTGTGGCTCAGTTTCCACATTTGATGATAATGCAGGTTGCACCAAAGCTATTTCAACACCTGAAGTAATAGGAGGACAATTACAATGCTCAATTCAGTAGCTGTTGGATTTTGTTATCATATCAGCTGTTTCCCCAAAAACTGACACAAAGTCTTCATGATGGGAAGGTGTTATGAATAAATTAGAATTACGGGAACAGTTTATTGATGCCAACATAATTACCATTATCTTTGTGAGGTTTCTACACTTCCTAGTATGAAATTTGAAAAAGGAATGTGAATAAAATAGAGGAGGAGAGAAGACAAAAACAATGAAACATTAGTTAATAAATAAAGGAAAGTTGTCTATCCCTTAGTAAAGCTTCAACCGCTTTTCTTCCAGAGACCAAAGCACCATCGAAAGTAGCAGAAGTCATGTAGTCACCACACAAGTATAGGCCTTTTTCCACCCCGGACTCTTTCATCAAGTCAGTTGGTGGCCGTTGGTTGGGTTGTGCAAAATGGATCCGATAAGTTCTTAAATGCCTCCATGACCTGACTACTGAATCTCCAAACCAGCCGGAAAGTTCTTCAACAACCTTAGCCGTTAGATCACCATCAGACACATCATTGTACAACCCGATCAACGACACTGACACCAGTCCCTTCCCTGGAGGCCCATACGATGAGGCTACATTGGTTGCAAAGAACATGTTGTTCACTATCCCTTTGCCCGACCCATTAAGAAACAGAACCGGATCCTTTACCGGAATCATCTGAGTGTCGGTCGTGAAGTATAAGCAAATCGTACTCCGACCCGGTCTTTTATCAACCAAATTCTTTCCCGCTATAAGCTTGTCAACTTCCGGTTGCTCAACAGCTAGAATTACTCCATGCTCGCTCTGCAGAATCTCACCATTCTCCAATTTCACACGGGGTGACGCAGTTTTGGAAAACGAATCGATTGAAACAACTCTAGAATTCAACAAAACGGAGTTAGATGGCAATTTGGCCGCCAACTGATTGGGAATGGCTCCAATGCCCCTCTCCGGAAGGGTATTGTCGCCAAGAGCCAGACATTTGAAGATGAAATCAAATAATCTAGATGTGGTTTCAAGCTGTGTGTCGAAAAATATGCCCCCGAAGAAAGGTCTGAAGAATCTTGCAATCATTGAATCCGAGAAACCCAGGTCTCGAAGCATGTCAATTGTGGTGGTTTCAGTAGAGTTGATGATTTGATCGTTGGATTTGCTCAAAACCCGAATTCTTGTTGAACCAATAAGTAGCTTATCGAGAAGAGATCCGACAGGATTGGTTAATGACTTTAAGGAATCAGCAAAGTGGCGTAGAGGGTCTGCCACTGTGTGGAATTGGCCATCCAAGTAAACGCGAGCACCAGAGTAGAATTTGTGGAGCCGCAGTGCTTCATAATCGAGGAGCTTTTGCGCTTCAGGGTAGGCAGTGATGAAGATTTGAAAGCCTCTGTCTAGGAGAAAACCGTCCACAACATCGGTCCGGACACGACCACCAACTCCATCCGACGCTTCAACTACAAGGAAAGGAATGTTGTTGGAGGCGAGGTGGGTGGCGGCTGCTAGACCTGCCAGGCCGGCTCCAATTATGATCACTCCAGTCTTTTGAGATGATGAAGCTTTGGTTTTGAATCTGAAACGGAGGTTTTGCGAGGATGAGAGTAATGATAGGCGATAGAAAGAGGAGCTGAAAGAAAGATGAGCGGCAGAACTGAGAGTGAGAGTCATTGAGGTTTTTGGATAAAGCTAGGCCTCTCAATTTTCACAATATCTGATGGACTACCCAATTATATATTGAATTAAGAACACTTTATGCATCTACACACAATGACACAATCGTCACAAGCGCCAATCTGTATACCCGCAACTGCACATCGTCTTAATCTACAATTCTAGTACAACTTCCAATCTAACACAGACTGCACTGCTCTGCTCATCAATTATTTAAGTTAAAAGTTGACGGTGAGAAAATAACCAACTAAAAATAAAATATTAAATAAAAATATTTATAATTAGAATTTAACATATAAGTAAAATTAAAAGAAGAAGAAAAAACTTAAAGTAAAATTAAAAGAAGAGGAAAAAAAACTTAAAACTTCATTCAAACATTTAAGGAGATATCCTATATAACTACATTGACTTTAATTTTTATTTGGTACAAAATTCTTATTGAGAAATATCATCATCATCGTCATTCAAATTCATTACACCAAATGACATGGCAATGCTCTCTCATTAAAGATTATCTTCTAAGTTACTCACATTTTATCAAAATTGATTCTTTAGAAACTCAATTCATCAAAAGATCGATATTATCAATGCAAATTGGATCTACTAAATTATTTGTTCTATTAAGAGTCCTAGTAAACAATAAAACGTAATTATTAAAAACATAAGAAATTATATCTAACTTAATAATGATAATAATATAACTTTCTCAAATATTTAAATTGTATCGAATGAAAACCAAGTCATTCAATATCTTGTACTTCAATCTATTCATTTTTTTTAGAATGAATGAATTCAAATGTGCTCCAATTCTTTTCATAACCTGTTGCACTCGCATATTGACTTAGAATTTGAAGTGTGAACCTTTGCAATTCTGGAACACTACTTCCAGACTGGTCCAGTCCATAAAATGTAAGTTGTAAAACAACAAAAATAGCATTATAAATAAAATAAAGTGATAATTAATTTTTAATAAGTAACAAAAGTGAGAAATATATACCCGAATTAAGTTTTGCTATTTGTCGAATAGCAATTGGCATACTAAAATCCCTAAAAAGACTGCTTATAAAGCTTCACTTATGATCTTAGGAGATCTTACATCATCTCATAAGCAACAACTATTGTAATAATTAATAGTATTTCCCTATTAACTTTAGTTTTCTTTGTAAAACCTAGTTTGAAATAAGTACTAGGATTTAAAAATACTTCAACTGCAAACAATGGAGAGTCAAGTTGACTTTCCCATCTGTCATTAATGACATCAAGATAAGGTGTAACAAAAAGGCCTATTTTTCAGATTAACTTTGATTGCTTCCTTCGCCGTCTCTATGGCATAAAAAAATAACTCATTGTTGCCTTTTCATTACTATCAGCTAAACGAAACACCCTTATTAAAAGGTCACAAACTCGGATGACAAATTGGTGTTTGGACCAAAAATCAGTATCTTCAAGTATAATTATGAAAACCTATAATCCAACATTAGACCTGACATACTGAGAAGTAACCCACTTATCACTTGTAAATATTTGTCTCAACTCTTTCTTCATCATAATAAAACATTAAAATGATAAGAAATTTTTTGCAAATCTTATAACAGCAGGATGATACAAATTCTTACTATTGGTACAATCCTTTTTCATTAAATTAAAGACCCATGCATGATTGTAGATGAACTTAGATAAAACATTATATGGAGTGAGTTATGTAAGGGAGAACATAACAACAATGTCTATCATATTGGGAATTTATTTTAGCATTAGGAGGACTACCAGCAACTTAAAACAACTTCTATAATGACATATATGATCCACAGTAGGCAAATCATTCAAATTTCTTATAGGAACATCAATCAATTTAAAAGTCATCCTTACTTAGTTATAAAAAGTACTAACAATATAAGGAGGAACTGAGCTTGGAAGAACTAATGACAAAATTTATATCCACACATAAAGATCAATTTCAACATTATGATGCTTCAATTTATAACTTTAAAAATCAAATTGGTCATCCAACTAAGTGACAGCGCGTTGTAACTCTAGTCAAAATAAAATAACTAAATTACTACTATAGTAGTGGTGAGTCTAGGTTGATCCCCTAGAGAGTGTGTGTAAAGTTGTTGAAATAAAATTAATTGGTGCTTAGGAAAAAAGAGGTGTTTGGATTTTGGAAATAAGAAAATAAAAATGAAACTAGACTAATAAAAACAAATTAAAGAAAGCATGCGAAAAATGATAAAAGTGGAGAATTTGATAAGGACCCAGTTCTTTAGTTCAATCTCGACTTACACCCTAATTAAACATATTTCATGGATTTGTTGTTTTTAAACCTCTCCTAGCAATTATTAATCATAGGTTAATAATTAACCTGAGTTTTTCCTTAGGTTTTGTTTAATCAAGATACGATTATTAGTTAAGCCTAACAATTGAATAACCTAGGACATAATCTCTAGATTTAATTAGGTAGTAGCATTATGAATTAGGAAAACTGATTAATCTAAGAAACATCTACATCTAATGCATCATTTAACCTAGGTCATGCTTTCTCTAATGATTATGAATCATTCGTCGCTACATATGAATTTCAACATAACAATTACAGATTATATTGAAATTCTAGCATTGGGTTTGCAAATAAACGATTCAATGAATGCACTAAAATCATCTTTTCACAATACCCAATAAATTGATACATAAATAACCGAACAATAACAAATTATCCATACACAAACCTAAATCAATTCACGTAGGATAACATAATCAATTTTTAATCAGAGAAAGAAACAACAAAAATAGTAAAATACACTTAACTCGGGTCGTCGACGTCAATGTCAACTTCGAATTAGTGTCGAAAAGTCTAGCCCTCCATGGGTTTCTCAAGAGAATGCTTCAACCCCATGAAAATTTTCCCCAACTGAAAAGCCCTATAACGCCTCCACTCTTCTGTTTTCTCTCTAACCTCACTATTGTTCTCTGATGTGACAAATAAACTTGGTTAGCCATGCTACTATTCATGCCTCACTTGTTTCTTCTCTTGAACGCATTCTTTGTTATGCAAGCATCTGCACTACGCAGACGTTGTTTCTTGCTTCATGCTACGCCATTTTTCTCCTAGTTACTCCTTACTTCTGCATTGTGTTTCATCTCTTGCCTTGTCCTCTTGCATTGTGTTTTCTTCCTCTTGCAATGTTGTTTTTTTTCTTTTCTTCCAATAGCCTCTTGCCTTCATTTAATTCCATAAAACACGTTGCTTAGGCTTGCATGGTCCATGCACAACAACTTTGATTAATTTTTGTTTCTATTTTTTCTTGTCTTCTTTTTGTCTTTTAATTTTCTTCTTTTTGCTCCATGAAGACAAGCAAAAATTAATCTTCAAAAAATGGTCAAAATATAGAGTTTCGACTTACTTTAGCTTCTTTGCTTCTGAATTGTACCTAAAATCACATATGACTCAAAGTAAGTATCATTTTATGTCAATAATCGCTAAGTGCTATGGAATGATTTTATAATCAATTAAGCACCTATCTCCAAGTGATAACATAGTGCATGATTTTAGAAATATAAGAAGGAGAGTGAAAAATAGTTAACTAATGCCAAGAAAGAGGAAGTAGAGAAAGAAGAGGTTGTGACTGAGGAAGAAAAAAAGAGGAATAATAAAGAGGATTTTATTATAACAAATGAGGTAAAAATGCTCTTTTTCTTATAACAACCATACTAACATTTTGAAGTGATATACACTAAGGTCTATAAATTCTTTTAGTATATTATAAAGCAAGGTATAAAGGTGTCACGAACAAGTGAAAAGGCATAGATGAGAGTGATATCAAAATCAAAGGAAAAGAACTTCATATGGCACTTATGAAATCCTAAAGAATCATGGTTTTAAGTCTATCACCCTACTGTCCTAATAGTAAAGTCTAGATAAAAGACTCTAAAGAAGTGCTTGTTGGAATGTAACTCAACCATAAGTTTTAAAAATATTTAAGCTTTTATAGATTTATTTTATCATTATAAACCAATAATTTGGGTATTTATTTTATAATTATTTAGGGTTTGTTTTTAGTTAATAGATTTAATTGTTTTATTAGATGCTATGAGTTTATATTTTATGTTTTACTTTTTTTCAAGTTCCGAATGAAAACAAAGAAATATAAGAGCCTAAAAAGGATATTTGAAGTAATTTAGGATTAAGGGCTTAAAGAACAGGCTAAAAGAAACATTAAAAATTATTTACTTTTTTTAGTTTAGTTGTTGAACACAATGTAAGGCACTTTTTATTAAACTAAGTATAACTTTTAATTGTGAATTCTAATTGAGATGATTTAAGATGATATTAAAATCTTACAAGATTATATAAAACTTTCATATCTTGAGTCTTAAGAGATTTAAAAGAGATTTAAACTGAGTCAAGGTAAAACATGACCTAGAACATTCACGTGTTCTAGGGCATGTTTTATACTAAGATGGTAAATTAAAGACATGGCCTTAGACATAACCTAAAGAGAGATCATATGGTGAAGAGAATTTCTAAAGAGAGACATAATTTCAAATACAATCATGTCCCGTTCCATTTCTAATCATAGAAAAGTTATAAAAAGATCCAAGGCATTAAATATAAGTGTGTAAGATCTTGAGCCTTTTTCTACATAGAAGCAAAGAGATCTATGGCTTGGTATACAATTGATTGACTTGTTTTAAGGTGTGTCAATTATGAATTATCCACAAGTGTACAGTGTAGCTGTTGCTAGTATTCACAAGTATGGATCAATCCTACGAAGATGATGACTATTAGTAATTATCGTTGTCGTATTATCTGGTCTACAAATTTGATTTTGATTTTAATAAAAGAAAATAAATCTTAACCAATTAAAATAAAATAGGTAGTAATACTAAACAGAGAAACAAGAAATCATCAAGAACATTATCGATATCAAAAATTTAGTCTCTAGGTTTTAAATCCCCCCAAAAATCCTTAAATAATTATCCTTTTATTATACAATTGTTTTATTGATTATTCGACCATGGAAATTCCTATGGTATGTTAAGAACTCACTTAAGACTACTAATAACTACTCTTAGAATTATCAATCAATATTATTCAAGATAAAGGTACTAAGATTGCTTTATTGATTTGTGAATTTTGCTATTAGGTTTAAGCATAATCTAGAGGATTTATGTCATCCTATCTCTATTGTTACAATTAACTCCTTTCAATTATGGTAGATCTATTCATACATAGGATTTCTTAATCTTCATGTTAAGAAATTAAATTATACGCTAATATTTTGGATCTATTAGAACATTTATTAAACATGTAACTGAATCACAATATATCAATCAAAACAATTACATTAAATAAAATAATCAAAACATATTATAGCACAAACATAAGGCTCATATTACCTAGACACTAAAGAAATTTAGTTACATATGATAGAAGACGAAATCAAACATATGCAGAAAGAAAAATGAATTGAAAACAAAGGTTTCATAATTCTAAATCTCTCTTTTATCTCCCATCGAATGTTCTTGCAAGGTAGAGGTTTGATATTATATTCTCTTAGATCTTTTGATGATTTCTTTATGTTTTTCACTTCTTTGGATCAAAATCGTCCCTTGAATCACCTCTGAAAGTCTCTAAACATCTACTCCTCTATTTTGCCTCTAAACTCGTCTTTTTATAGTAACATTTAAGGTTTTAAGAGATACACGAGTTTGTACTAGATCACATATAACTCAAAATATCCAGAATTAATAAATTTGCATGACTTGAGCAACTCACATAGCCAGATACATGACATATATCCCTTCTTTGCTTCAAATCTTTGTTTTATGCCATGTTTTCATCCAAATTCTATCCTTTTAGTCCATAAAGGAAATCTTAATATATAAACACACTTAGAGCAAATTAAGTATCAAATACACAATAAAATTATAAAATATCAAGCAAAAATACATCAAAAATGGGGTATAAATATGATAAATATGTATTTATCAAACATCCCCATACTTAAGCTTTTGTTTGTCCTCAAGCAAACCATAATCAAAATTATAAATCTTACAACATCTACCCTTCATTAATCTTAACCTGCCCATCCTTACTATAACTTATTATGTCATAATGAATCGAACTAACATACAATTAGGGTGAAAAGTATCAACACTCTAAATCAATGTATAGTAGAACTCTTACCATAGGCTTGTAATATTATCACCTCCACTATTATGTATAAACTTGAAAGAAAAATCAAAAGGTCTTTATAAAAGTTGTAATGGGGTTTAGGTATGATATGGCTGGAATAACAAAAAGGGTTAAATTGAAGGAAATTTACTAAAAGAAATTTCAAGAAATTTGTGTACAAATACACAGGCCCTTTTATCACAACTCTATTAGTACTTATACTTTTTTACAACTTTTTTCTTATTATCACTTTTTTTTCAAATCAATTCCGAGCATTCATCATATACCACACTTAACAAAATATTAGAACCTTAAAAAATTTACAAGTTTCAAACCAACATATGATGTAAATAACCTTTAGGGTTTAAAACAATTAATGTTGGAACCCCTCCCTAGTGAGATACGTGTCCGACATCCTACGTGACATCTGGACGTGCATTTCACGAGGGAGGAATTCCTCACCACGAAAATTAACTCAATCGAACTTATTTTCATGTCATCCGAACAAATCTTGATCAATTCACCCTAA
>JANVCQ010000005.1:20165744-20175833 GCA_025531925.1 Erythroxylum plowmanianum | reverse complement strand
TCAATTTCTAGTCCAATTTCTCCCCAAAATTCCAATGGCTCAAAATTAATAAATCCTAAAATCATGTATCTAATTTCTTGTGCCATTGGACAGTACTTTTCTAATACCAAAAATCAATCAGTCTGCCACTTGGCAATTTTTCCGATCCAGAAATTTTTCCCAAACTTTTCCAAAAAAAATTCTAAAATTCACCAAAAATTCAAAACTCATAAAGACCCACTCCACTTAAATTTTCAAACACAAAAATCACATTTTTCACAATAATCACATTTATAGGCACATATACCGGGAAATGTCATGAATGCACGTACAGTCATGTGCATATACAAAAATTACTATTCATGTGTAGGTGTAAGCCATATTATGCATGAATATGTCGAGACAAGTTTACACACTCATAACCTGTCCCAAATGACTATTCTACCCTTCCCATCAGTGATGGGATGTTACACCTTTCATTACCTCTTAACTTTCACTTATTGGTGTTAAATTTCTTAAGGAATTTTACATACCTCGACACTTGTTTGATCACTTCTAACAATGGGATGTTCACCTCAACCTTCCAAAAGGTCTCCCAGATTTTTTTATCCTTATCCTCCTTATTTAACTTTGTTAAACTGGTAGGAAAAGGTAGAGGATCAGTCTTTTCAATAATGAGGAATTCAACATTTACCTTTAAGCTTGACGACGTATCCCTTTCTTCTTCGAGCTCCCTTTCAATGTCTTCTTTATTAGTCATATTTTGAGTAAATTTTCAGGGTCCTCAAGATTCCTACCACTCCTTAAGGTGATTACACTAACATTCTTCATATTCTTCTTTGGTTGTGATGGTAGTTATCCTCTCTTTATGATTCTCGACAATCAATCCTCATTTCCTTTTGAACTATTTAGTGTTCCAAATTTTGGAAGCTTGATTTTACTTCCTGTTGAAATTTTATAATGTTATTAGCAATGGAATTAATCAGGTCTTCCAAAGATGTACTTGAATTCGATGAAGAAGCTCGTGGTCTTGGATGGAATTATTTCGCTCCTTGTGGCCGATTTAGGAAGTAGTTTTGTTGCCTATTTCCCCCATAAATCAAGTTAGGATGATCCCTCCAACCTGGGTTATACATTTGGGAGTAAGGGTTGCACTGGTTAGGAAAATTCCCTCCTATAGTGTTTACATATTCCATACTTCCCTCTTATAATATTGGACACTCATTAGTCAGATGGTTTGTGTTTGTACATATTCCACATGCCTTTATAAGTGCCTACCCAATTGCAAGTTTTCTAATAAAAGATGTTAGCTCATCTAAAAATGTTCAATGGATGAAGTATTTACCTCATTTATAAGACGAACATCATTACGAGTGTCAAATTATTGAATGTTAGTAGCTCTTCACTCAATCAAAATACGAGCCTCCATAAGAATCTTTTCACATAATTCTCCACCACTCATCGTATCAAATCAAACTTGTTTCCATAGGCAACAATCCCTCGTAGAGCTACTAGATAAGGAGTTGTTCAAGTATGTTATGATGCGGACAACTAACACATAGTTTCTTAAAGTGCTCCCAGTATTCATAAAAGGACTCTCCATTATGTTGATTTTTGCCACAGATTTCCTTTTGAATCCTTTCGATATTTAATTATGGAAAATATTTTTCTAAAAATAGCCACTTCATCTCTATCCAAGTATTCACACTCTCAGCAAGTAGATCAAACAACCAATCATTTGCTGCATCTTTTAGTGAGAACGGGAAAGCCATTATTATGATCTGCTTGTCAGTCACCCCTGGAGGCTTCATACTCAGACATAGCACATCAAGTTCCTTGAGATGCCACATCCTCACTTTCAAGACCATGAAAATTAAGCAACAAATGTATTATCTCAGACTTTAATTCAAAAGTAACATGCTTAACAAAATTTGGAAATGTAATGCATAAAGATCTTTGGGTTAGGTCTGGTGTAGCCAACTCCCTTAGCGTGCTCATATTTTTCCATCATTTATTTGGATTTAGGTTATAATTCTACTTCCAAAGTTATTCTTGCTTCTCTCTGAAATCTCTGCAGTGTTCTTTAGATATTCGGATCAAGTTGTTCAAGTTCTCTATGAGGAGATCTGGTAATTACAATACACCAACACTAACAAACATTTAAAAATTAACAAATAAAAAAAAGAAAGAATTATAAACAAATATATGCACAAAATACAATCTAAAATCAAAAACAAAAATTTAATCACCACACCCTTAGGAAACGATGCCAAAATTTGGCAGCTCATGTTGAGTGCACTGCAAAATTAACCTAACTCTGTACACTAAAGACTTGTAAATGCAGTGAGTCAGAATCGTATCCATAAGGAATGTTTGGTTAGTTCTTGTAATGAAATAATTGATGCAAAGGAAGTGAAAGGGAGGTTTGGGTTTAATGCAATTGAGAAAATAAAGTCAAATTAAACTAGCAAAAACAAATTATAGCAAACAATCAAAAATGATAAAATTGATGAATGTGTGTGAAACTTGATTCTCAGATCAATCTTGACCTACAATCTTGACCTACACACGATTAAACATCTTTCATTGTTATAGTGCTTTCACACTTCTCCTAGAACTATTGATCGTAGACTAACAATATGCTCTACTAATCTCGGTTTTCCCTTAAGTCATATTTAATTAAGAGACAATGTTAATTAAACGTAACCATCGAATAACCTAGGACATAATCTTTAGATTCAATTGGGTGGCCACATTACAAAATAGAAAATGGACCGATCTAACCAGCAATCACACAAGCTCTGGTCATTTAACCTAAGCTACATTATCCAAACTTACTAAAAACCATTAATTGCTACATACAAATCTAAATACAACAATTACAAATTGTATTAACGATTCTAGCAATAGGTTCACAATAATAAGAATACAATTATCCATACATGAATACCCAAATTGATTAAACAAAGGATAACGTAAACAATTTTGAGAGAGAGATCCAATATTAAACAAAGATAATATAAGCTTAACCATACATCCTAGGCGTCAATTTCAACTTCGAACTAGTGTCAAGATGGTTACTCGTCTATCTTCTCCATTAATTTCCAAGAATCAACCATGAACACCTCTATCTCTATTGAAAGCTGAAGAGAAATGAAAAAAATCACAGGTCTGGTCGCTTATGTCCTAGTTCTCCCACAGTTGTCACAACCTATTGCTTTATATAGTAAAAACTAGGTTTAAAAGTGGACAACTAGCTTTCTCACCACCGTGACTGATGTCTCATGGGTGTAAGTGGTGCCTCACACCTATGATACACATTTACATAGGCTTGAGAGTGGTCTCATGCTTATGCAGTTAGTGTGACAATTATGAGACTGTTCATGGCTGTGACATTTTTTTTGGTGTGTCCGTGACCTCTTCCATCTATCATTCTTCATTGTTATACTTTATTTTGTCTCTTCTTCTAGTAATCTTCTTCTTCTTTTTTCTCCATGAAGATAATAGAGTATGAAATTTGAGAAGATGGCTCAATGAGTATGCTTTTGGGTCACTTTAGCTCCTTCACTTTTGAAATGTACCTAAAATCAAATATGAGCTAAAGTGAGTGTCTTAAGCATTTTAAGGCATTAATTACTAATTATAATGGATTAAATGTATCAAATTTATACACTACCTTCTTAAGTTTAGAGCTCATTTTGTCTAATATTGTTTTCGTCAAAATAATGAACATAATAGTAGTAATTATATATTTTTTATCATCAAAACATCAATTAAAACCTCAATGGTTTAAAAATCCTCTCTATTTGATATTGAAAAAATATTTGTAATATTAAAGAATAATAATAAAATTAAGTACACAAAACATAATTCAATATTGTGATTAACTCCCCCTAATTCATGTATAAAATATCCAAAATGTAAGAAATACACAAATGGCAAAAACAATCACTCCCCCTAATTCTAATACCACCAAACTTTCTTCCCCTTTTTGGAATCATCAAAAAAAAATTCAAAAATTCATAATATAAAGTATCATGCATCAAGTGAACTTGGTTAAAAAGATTGATTTATCAAGATTGCCAACCTTTTTCATTACAGAGTGATACTAAACATTTAAATAGTCCAAAAAAGATTAACATTTATAAAGACATCCCTAATTGTGTCTATTTTGAAAATCCCCAATTTCGATATGATGCCCAAGTTGAAAAATTCAACTAAATCACCAAAGGCAAGATTTCATAAAATTAATGGTTGCAATTGTAATAAATAAAACAAAATTGCAATATCTAACAATCAATTTCATAAAAGAATAAATAATTTATTAAGTCCTAAATTTAAAAAATAATGATGGAATAAAGTAGTCAAATTTGAAATTCTAGAATGACAAATATGATGCAATCACATTTTAAAAAATCATTTAATTTATGAAAAAGATATGAACATTATTAAGTAATCCTAAAGTTAGTGATTTATCCAAAGAGAATTTCAATTATAAAGATCTTTAATAAAAAGAGGACAAAATTAAAGGAGGTAGCTATTTGAAATGGGGTGTAGTGTCTTTCAAAGATACAAGTGAGTTATCTAGGGTTTTGTGGAGCCTTAAACAACAAAAATAGAAGCAAGGAAAAGGAGGTGGCATTAAATCATGTGTATTGGTCAACCATTTAAAGAAAAAGGTTGTGAATTTTAGTGGTTGACCAAATAAGCAAACAGTAAACCAACAAACTTATTAAAAAGAAAAAAGGAGTGAATTTTAAAGATATTGATCTAACACTAAGATATTGGTCAAACTAGATAACTAAAGGAACTGTCTTTAAAACTTAAATTAAAGTATCAAAACTAACAAAATAATATTAAAACATATATCAAAAAAAATTATCAAAAAAAGAATTTGATCATATAAAGGGCCTCACAAGAAAGGATTCCTATTAAACAAAAAATAATTTTCCTCTAATTAAGCAAGATGTATCTTTGATCAAAAAATTAGAGACATTATAACCCAATTGATGTAAATTCTAACTTAGTGACCTTTTCTTTTGTATATAGTCTCTGTTCACACTTTAAAAATGCTTTATTCATAATTCAAACTAAAATAATCATCATTAAGGATTTATACTCAAATTGACACATAAATGCAAGTAGTCATATATTTCTAAATTATAAACTGATAATTACCTCATGTTAAACATTATTTATAAGATATTTAAATAATGTTTCTTCTTGAATTCTCAATCCATTAGTGGCATCTCATCTTTCCCATTATTCTTTATTGGTTTGACAATTTGAGGAGTCTTAATGGTTAGTTTTAGGTGTTAAATTCTCCATATCCTACAAAAACATCTTCAAGACTTTCTTTGAGGCAAGAATGGTAGATTCATCAATATAAAATATATAAATTCTAAAAATAATACTCAAATCAATATCTAATACATAACATTTTCTCTTTTTTTTTCAAATATCCTTATAACCTAAGGTAAACAATATGTTTTAAGAACCCAAATAAACTTGGTTCCTTAATTGTTTGATTCCTTCTTCTTTTCAACTTACAATTTCAAAGTTTGCTTAAAATTTTTTATTTGATAAAGAAAATTCTATCAATATGTCTAAACTTACTACAAAAATGACTTATTATGTTTTATAAGTAATAATGAGGCATAAGTGCATTGCTTAGAATTTTTTGTGTGTATGCATAATGAGGAAGTTTACTTTGGACATTAAATATGTTTATTGGTATCCTAGGATGGTGAAAAGTCCTACCATGATTATATGTATGATGCCTACTATTGATGAAGGCATGATGCATACTTCTATAAGGTTTGTATGTTATCATAAAAATTATGCCCATTCTTCCTTTAAGAGAATTAAAATCTATGCCTAGGTTATGAGCCATACATGAAACCATGATGTTTTCTCTTAGATTAGGACTTAGTGAATGTGTCATATGCATGTGTATGTTTGGACGTGGATGTTGCATGCTCATTTGTCATTATAGGAAATGTTCTTTATTGACAACTTTTATAATATAAAACTTTCAATAACGTAGCTATATGAATCATATCTTATAATATCAAAAGTATCATTCCCATGAAGACTAATAAACACCTAAACACGTGAACAGAACTTTGTCTAAGGTACTAAAGATTAATTTGAATTAAAATAAATAATTGAAATCTAAACAACTAACAAAACAAAAGAAGTAAAGAATTGAACAATTGAGCTACCAATAAAATTAAGGTTAATCAAAGTTGAAGACTTAGGAATTATTCTATCCTTATTTTTTTTTCCCTTTATCTTGATGATTCGATTATGTTGGATCATAGATGTCCTAAAGTTTTGATTGCCCCCTCTCTCAAGATCTAATCAAGTAACCCTAATTGAATTCAATAATCATAGAGCTGTAATCTCTTGATTCATAAAATTACTCCCAATTTGTTCAATTAAATTTGAAGCAATTATAAGGATAATTAATTTCAAAATTAAGATCTCTCTTCAATTGTTCATTAATATGATAATTACAGATCTAAACTCTCGTTTTACACCTTAACGTAAATAACTTGATTCGTTATCTTGATTTATTACCAAGTATAAGCATAACATTTATCACAAACATTCATAGATGTATTGAATTCAACAAGAATAAGTTCAACAAAACAATTCAAGAATAATTCCATTTTAACATGATTATGAGTTTCTAAATCATCACATTTCTAGATACCTAATATGGATTTAGAAACCATAATCATGTTAAAAATTGTAGAAATCCAAATACACATTCAAGATAATGAGATAAATAAAGGGAAAAGAACAAAATCTTATTGGATTCTTGATATAGAAATATGGAATTTCGCCAGAAGTCTCTTGATGTCTCATCTTGAATATCTTTGAATTTGGTGGCTACTGCCTCTTTTAGTGTTTTGCTTGGTCTTTTCTAGTGCTTGAGGGTGTCATGATCATGACATGCATGGTTTGTCCCTCTCCGTCATAATTGTGCATGGTATTATGATCATGATAGAGGCCCATACAATGCAACTTGTTCTTCACCTGTCACGATTGTGACATGGTTGCATACATCTAGTATCTTCTCTATTCTTCAATTTCCTATTTCCATACACTCACAAAAACCTCTTGAAACATAAAATTAAGATCAAATTCTTGCTTTAAAAAAATAAACATTTAGGACACAAACAAATATTAACAAGAACACAATTCTAAGCCTATACACATGATAATCATTTAAGAAACACCTAAAAACATAAACACCTAGAAAAACATACTATAATCCCCACACTTAAACCTTTTTTCATCCTCAAGAAAAACTAAAAACACAACCAACACAAAACATAAAAACATATAATCACATAATCATGCAACATGCAATAATAATACAATGACATAAAATCTTACGGAATTAACTTAATCTCATACATCAATCACTTAAAAAGTGACAACATACTAAGTTATTCCTTTTATGTTTAAGTGCTTTGATTTGAACATACATATCAATCAAAATATTAACACCCTATTCATACACCTATGAAACTTGTAAGTATGAATTTATGATTATTGATCAATTAAAAAGGAAGATAATTCTTTCATGAAAATTCTTGTTGTTTGTAAAATATTAGTAGGTTTTATTTATTATAACACCAATTTTAGATTTGTTTAACGATAAGCTAGTTTGATGCAAAGACAAACACCTTATCATAAATGTTCCCTGGTTATTCTACTTGGTCATGATGTTTATTTAGCTTGGTTATAGTGTCATTCTAGCCTTTTAATGCTAGGACAAACATTTTGTTGTGAATGCCCCTGGTTACTCAGCTATATCACACTCTCAACTAGCTACTAGTTCTATTCTTAACCCAATTTTCTTTAAAAGGGCTAGCACAATAGGAAATTTATTTAACACTTTTTTTATCATATTTTCTTAGCCTCCCTAATTTCCTTTTTGTCAATCATTCTCATGAAAGGTCACTAATGATGTTAACCAATTTAATTGAATATAATTATAAATGTATACGAAAAAATTTCCTATAGTGAAATAATAGGTGCCCTATCTTAATTAACATGCATATTCGTCCCAAAGACATGCGAACATAAAATTCACAAGTTTCCATTCCAACCAATCATGCTTTCAAAGAAGGAAGTACGTCTTGATTAGTATGTATATTTAATCCGAAGTGCTTAGCACAGGCTTCATAAGTTAATAAGTTAGAACAACTTGAGGGATCATGTTTGTAGTGAAATTTATTTCGTGAAGTTTAATGTCATTGAACCATTATTACATATGTGTGTGTTTTGTTGTTAATTATGTTTGGTGTGTTGTATTTTGCTTGTTTTATCTTTGCTTAAGGATAAGAAAAAGTTTAAGTGTGGTGATGTTGATAGTGGTAGATTGCGTAATGTTTTAGTGGGTAGTTTATTATGTGTTTAGTTGTTAAATTGAATAGTTAGTGCATTTTTAGGTTACGATTGTGTTGTTTAGTTATAAATTTGTGTTTTAAGTATTTTATGGGCTAGAGTATGCCATTGAGCTTAAATTTTGTCTATTTGAGGTGCCTTGATGTGTTTGTTAGTATTTCAAATTAATTATGGAAAAACAGGGGAGAATTGGAGGAAGCTCGAAGCAAAACATAGGGTGCCACGATCGTGACAGAGACAAGAAGAAGGAGTCACAATCGTGTTATGGCCACAATTGTGGCCTGTGCGACAAACAATGCGCATCGACTTACCAAACTTCATTTTTTGTGGACATTTTTGAACTTTTAAAGCCCAGAAAAATACCAGAGTTTGCCCTAATTATAAAATACTATAAAAGTAAAAGATTATAACCTTAATTTTTGTGCCTCCATTTTCCATTTTTAAAAAAAACACAAGGAAGAGAGAAGAAGGAGAGAAAGGAAGAGAAGCATCTGCAAGTGCTGTCCAGCCACTCCAACCCAACCATTTCAAGATCTTTTCTACTTTCTCTTGTTTATTTACTTCATCTTGATGTATGACTTATGTTTGAGAATGTTGAACATGTTGTTAATGATGTTCTAATTTCATTTTGGGATTGAATCTTGAATCATTCTGTTACCTATTTGCTTTTGATGTTAATGAAATTGTTTGGGTATTACAATATGTGTTTGCATACAAGTTGACAATAAATTGAGAGAACGAGTCGAAAGTAATTCGATTAAGTTGGGTAATGAGAGTCAAAAACTTAATAACAATAATCAAATTGGTAATTTATACGAAGAGTGATCTCGAGTGAGGACTTGATAGTCTATTAGAGGGCTTAAGATCTAATTGAATGTGTGTTTTTTTTTGTTCATTGAGAGATTTCAAGTTCCATAATTCAATTAGGGTTTACGATCTAGGGTTTAATTATTATAACTCAAAAGAGAGTAATCCACCCTTCGAAAGTCTAGGATCGATACCGAATTAACTCAAAAGTAATGGTGTTAGCATTTGATGATAGGATAAATCCCCCTTTTTATAATTCTTTGATCTTGTCTTATTGCGATATCTCAATTTTTAAGTGGTTGTGCTTCATTTTGATCAACTTTCATTAATTTAGGAATTTTATTTTCATTCAATCACTACTTGATTGTTTAATTTTCTGTTTATCTTTATTTTAATTTAAATCACATTCTTACTACCTTAGATAAAGTTAGGATTCAATTAGTTCACTAATTCCTCATGAGATTGACACCTCAACTACTACGCTTACAACCCGTGTGATGGATCACGTATGGCCCGAGTATTCACAATACGCTGATTAAAAGACTATAACACAACATGAAGTATAACCGAAAATACACAAGATGTACGAAAATACCTTTCTTACGAGGATTGATTGTTTCTTTTTTGGATTCGTAGACACTGCAATACGCAAATGCCCTCTACCGATATCCACACGAGTATGAACGATCCGGGCAGCGGCTATCGTGTGCTAGAACGTCCTGAAACTCTTTCTGAATGCCGCACAGTTTTCTCTCGGAGGGTGGCTAGGGTTTCGTCTCTTTCTTCTTCCTTCTTCTAATGTGACCTAAGTTTCTCTATTTATAGAGAAAACCTAATCCCATTGAAGCCCAATAAGTTTCAGCCCATTATATCTCATAT
>JANVCQ010000005.1:20135203-20165644 GCA_025531925.1 Erythroxylum plowmanianum | reverse complement strand
TGGTTTTACTATCAAGTCACATACTTGATGACATAAGCCTAATACTATTCATGGAACGTAAATCACATTACATAAACAACATACATGCATATATAAAAGGAATACCTCATAATATATTATTAACAGGTCATAATGTTAATACATGAATCACATATATGTCCATTGGCCTAGGGCACACTACTAACACCATGCACCTACAAAACATTGATAGTTTTACAGCATGCGAAAGTGTAACCTCTGTGTTACGATTATAGCACCTCCCATTATCATGGTAATGTGTTTTCTAGCATGCAAGCTTTTTTTTATACTTTTGACATTTTGGGGCTATTTTTGAAACCAAATTAAGTGTGATAAATACTAGAAACAACCCTAGAAGCCTTAAAAAATAGTTAAGGCAATGAAAAACTAAAAAAAGGAGGACACATTTCATATTTAAAGATATCAAAGAGGAGATATCAAGGGCAACTCCAAATTTTCTAGATTTTCAAATCAATATACAACACGGTTTTCTTTCTTTTCTCTCCATCTATTTCATAGTCTTAAATGTTGATTTAAATTATCAAGATGTTCAACATGATTATGAGTTTCTAAATTCATGTTAGGGATTATTCATGATAAGTTTTGTTAACCTTATTCTTATTAAATTCAATATATATAAATGCTTTGGGATATTTTTTATGCTTATATTTAGTAATAAATTGAGAGATTGAATTAAGTTATTTGTGTTAAGGTGTGAAATAAGAGTTGGTAGCTTAATATACTTATAAATATTAGATTAATTAACAATTGAAGAGAAATCTTAATTTTGAAATAATTATCCTTAGGATTGCTTCAAATCTAATTAAATAGTTAAGACTAGTTTTGTGAATAGAAAGGTTACAATTCTATTATTAATGATTTCAGTTGGGAATACTTGATTAGATCAAGCATAATTAAATGAGAAAGATAAAGGAAAGATAAAACAAGGATAAAATAATTAATAAATTTTTAGATTTGATTAACTTTATTCTTATTGCTAGCTTATTTATTCAGGTGTTTTGTTTGATTATTTATTTCAAGTTCAATAATTTATTTTAATTTAATCAATATTTTATTACCTTATAAAAAGTGCATTCAATTTGTTTGGTGACTAATCAATCCTCATGGGAGCAATATCTTTTATATTACAATTTACGATTTGTATGGTTGCAATATTGAAAGTTTTTATATATAACTTGTCAACAAGTTTTTGACGTCGTTGTCAGGGATTAATTTAGCATCTCATACAATTTGAACTATTTTAATTTAAGGACTTTACTACTTTTCTTGTGTGATTTTAAGTACATTAACATAAGAATCACAAAGAGCAACTGAGCAATTTGTAGACCTTTTCTTCTAACCTAGTTAAAGCATTACAACATGAGTGGGAGTTACTTAAAATCATATAATCTTTAGTGGAAAAAATATCCAAAGTAATTTTGGAACAAAAATATACGAAACAACATAAAAACACAAGGTCCACCAAGTTTTTAACAGGGATCCTTAGAATCAAAGTTTGAAAAGATAATGGACATGTTAAGCTTCAAGTTTAATAGTCAAGATGAAAGTCAGAGGAGGATGGAAAAAATTTTGATCAAATAATGAAGAATAATTCCTCTTTCATTCATAACTTAAAGGTTTAAATGGAGCAAATTTTCAATACATTGTTAACGAGGAATGTGGGGACTCTTCCAAGTACGATGGAAGCACAATTGATATCCTTATTATGTTTTGAAATTTGTGGGGGTAACCATTATAATCATCAACGATAGGCACCAGATTATATTTGAGAGAATCCATATTACATACAAATCTGGCCTTTGAATACACCAGAGGAGACAAGGTAGAATTCACAAATGAAGTTGTAGTTTAATAAGAGAAGGAAGAACATAAGATAGAGGAGATATAAGTTGAAGAAGCAAAGAAAGTCTCTGTTCAAGAAGAGGACGAAAAAAAGTGGATAAGGTTGATTGCAGAAGAAGAAGAGTAGTTCACCTTCTTATAGGAAAAACTGTTAGATAATTGACGATTAAGGAAGTTTCATCATCCCGTATTTTATTGACTGTTTATTATAGAAAAAGGCATTAATGGAGGCTATTGAATTTTTTAATTTGTTAAATTATTTCCTTCTTATTATCTTAAAATATATGGCCTATTTATAGGCTTCTAAAGTATCATGGTAAGAATTGATGGATCCTTATAGAATGAAGTATCTTCAAGTTCCCTTTTTAACAACGTCACCACTTAAATCACCATAAGTTTTCTTGCTCTTACTTTCCCTTTTTTGTTATTTTTCTTTATTTTTATTTGTTTTATTTTCCACGTTGAGGATAATGCGTTGTCCAAGAATGGAGATGTTTATGCATTGGCATACCATTTATGTGTGAAATTTGCATTTGCATTGTGTCAGTTTTGATTAGGTTGGCATAGTGTGAACATTTTGTTGTATGATGTGTGGATTGTGTGAATGTGTGAATGGCATGAATTGAATGGAATCTTCTTACTTTCAAACATGGTCATCTAAATTGTAAAAGGCATATTAACTTGTGAATTGTGTTTTAAGTTTCTTTAGGATGAATATTCACATTAATTAGGATATACACCTTTTCTTTCACTTTATAACAATTGTTTGGATACATTTATAATTACACTCATTTAAATTAGTAGGCATCATTTGTAACCTTTTTATGAGAATAATTAACTAAGAAGAAAGGATGTAGGGTAAGAAACTAAAACAAAAAAACAAAAAAAAAGTGTGTTAAATTATTATTCTGCTATCACTTTTAAAGAAAATTTTATTAAGAATAGTGTTGGTAGTTAGTTAAGAGTTCTGATATACCTAAGTAATTAGGGGCATTCACAACAAAATATTTATGTTCATGTAAAAAGGTTAGAATGACATTCCAACCAAGCTAATTAAAAAAATGTAACTTAATTGAGTAACAGGGGAACATTCATGACCAAGTGTTTACCTTCGCATTAAAAGACTAGGTGATCGTTAAAAAAAATCTAAAAAGATGATGGTTGCAATATTCTATTTAATATGTATTTTCAAATCAAAGCACTTAGGAATAAGTTAATATGTTGGAACTTTTTAAGTGTCTTATGTTTGAGGATAAGTTAATTCCATGATATTTGATGCCATTGTACCATTATTTATGTGTTTTATTTGTGCCTGTGTTTTTAGTTTTGTTTGGGAACAAACAAAGGTTTAAGTGTGGGGATGTTAATAGTTGCAGATTATAGTATATTTTATAGGTGTCTGAGTGTGTTTTCTTACATGATAATCATGTGTTTAGGACTTAGAATTATGTTTTTATTAGTGTTTTATATGTTTTAGTTGTTTAATTGGTTTATAACAAGAATCTGATCTTGATTTTATGTTTCAATAGGTGTTTAATATGTTTGTGAGTAAATGGAAGCAGAAAAGGTGAAGAAAAGAGGAAGGACTTGGAGCATGGAAAGAATGCCATGATCGTGGCAGGCAAGAGGGCAACATCTCGGTCAGGATTATGGCACCTCCCATGATCGAGGCAGGGTTTTTTAGCATATAAGTTTTTGTTTATACTTTTAACATTTTCGGGCTATTTTTGGAACTAAATTAAGCGAAAAATCCTTAAAATTAAAAGCCTTAAAAGGTAGTTAAGGAAAAGAAAAACTTAAAGAAGGAGGCTACATATCATATTCAAAGAGATTAAAAAAAAAGATACATCAAAAGTAACTCCAAAATTTTCAAATTTCCAGATCAAGACACAACACAAATTTTCTTTCTTTTCTCTTAATCTATTTCATTGTCTTGGATGTTAATTTGGATTATTAGGACATTGAACATGATTACGAGTTTCCAAATTCACATTAAGAATTGTTCTTAATCTGTTTTGTTAAACCTTATTCTTATTGAATTTAATACATATGAATGCTTTGTGATAAATAGATAAAATGAATGAACTTATTTATGTTAAAAGTACACAACAAGAGTTAGAAACTTAATAGACCTAAAAATATCAAATTAATTAACAATTGAAGAGAGATCTTAATTGTGAATTAATTATCCTTAGGATTGCCTCAAATCCAGTTGAATAGTTAGGAGTACTTTTGTTAATCATAAATTGGATCAACAGGATAAAGGGAAGACAATATAAGGATAGAATAATTCCAAAGTTTCCATCATTGATCAACTTTAATTGTATTGCTAGTCTCAATTATTCACTTATTCGATTGTTTAATTTTATTAGTTATTTTAATTTTAAGTAAATTTATTTTAGTTTAATTAATCTTTTAGTACCTTAAATAAATTGCATTGAAGTTGTTAGGTGTCTAATAAATCCTTATAAGAATGGTACCTTTTGTACTATAAGTTACAATCTTTATAGTTGCGATATTGAAGTTTTCTATATAAAACTGTCAGTACCATTTAGAATTAATTGATTGTTTGAAACTTGAAAATTTGAAAGGTCCATCATCATCATCATCATGACACCTAGTCTTTATTCCCACAGTGAAGCGGAGTCTGGGGAGGTCTGATAGTACGCAGCCTTACTCCTACATAATAGAGAGGCTGTTTTCGGTAGACCCACATGTAGATATGACATGCTAAATAATGATGCAGGACATAGCATAAATAAGTAAATAAGTAAAAAATAGCACGCCGAATAATTAAGTACATATAATTCCAATAAAAGACGAAGACATACTTGATGTATAACCCGATTTGTCAGTACCTCACATCTTGTAAAAGATCGACTCTTTTCGTTGCTAGGCGCACTAGGGGTCTTCACTGAGCAGTCTTGAGGATAGGACTATCCTATTGTTTAGGTGTCCATCGCGAGAATCTTTCCCCAACATTCGGTTGAACTTCCTATATGATACATGTGTCGTTTACCCTTATCCTATCACGCCAGGTTTTCCTACTTCTAGCAACTGCCTCAGTGAGGGCCAACTCTGACATATCTTTCTTGATCACTTCCCTCCAGGTCTTGTAAGGCCTTCCCCTTCTCCTCTTGTAGCCACTCAAGTCTATTATTTCATCGTGCCGTACCGGAGCGTTAGAGAGCCTCCTGCGCACATGTCCAAACCACCTAAGCCTTGTCTCTCTCAACTTGTCTACAATACTTGCCACTTGTAGTCTCTCTCTCACTACCTGATTCCGTACCCTATCTCTTACGGTAATGACACAAATCCACCTAAGCATACGCATTTCGGCTACCACCAATTGTCTTGTGTGTCTACGTTTAGTCAGCCAACATTTTGCCCCATATAGTAAGATGGGCTGAATCGCTATTTCATAAAACCTCCCTTTGAATTTTACAGGGACCTTTTTATCACATAAAATACCTGATGCACTCTGCCATTTAATCCACTCAGATCTAATACAATGTAATATATCGCTATCGATATTTCCATCTCTTTGGATGATGGATCTGAGGTATTTGAAATCTGATTTCTATAGTAAGACGTCAGTGTTAATCGCTACCTCTGCCTGTTGTACCATCTGTTTACTTGAGAAATTGCATTCTAAATATTTCGTTTTAGACTTGCTCATTTTAAAACCTTTCGACTCTAATGCTTCTCTCCAATGTTCTAACTTGGCATTGACCCCTTCTTTGGTCTCATCCACCAGGACAATATTATCAGCAAATAACATGCACCAAAGTACCTCTCCTTGAATATGTTTGGTAAGTTCATTCAATACTAAAGTGAACAAAAAAGGACTTAGAGCTGAGCCTTGGTGTAGGCCAACACCAATAGGGAATGCTTTCGTATCTCCTCATATCGTCCTGATGCTAGTCAGTGATCCTTTATACATACTCCTAATCACTTTGATATACGTCGTAAAAATGCCCTTTGCCTCCAAATACTACCATATGAGCTCTCTAAGAACCCTATCATACGCCTTCTCCAAATCTACAAAGACTATATGCAAATCCCGTTATTGTTCCCTGTAGCATTCCATTAGAAGTAGATGAATATCCTCTGTCGTAGACCTACTAGGCATAAACCCGAATTGGTTGTCCAATATTGAAGAGACTCTCCGGATTCTCTTTTCAATTACCTTCTCCCACAGCTTCACAATATGACTCAGTAGTTTGATTCAATAGTTTGATGCCTCAATAGTTTTGGCACTGTTGTATGACTCCTTTGCCCTTGTACAAGGGGATTAACTAACTCTATCTCCATTCATCCAACATCTTGGCTGACTAGAGCATTACATTAAAGAGCTGAGCTAACCACACAATACAAACAGCACCTACTTGCTTCCATACCTCTATAAGAATGTCATCCAGTCCTACTGTCCTTCCGCTCCCTATCCCCATCAAAACTCTTATAATTTCTCCCCTCGTGATTTTTTCCCATGAGTACCCATTGAGACATATATAGTCCCAACCTGGGGGTTCCCCTAACAGTATGTTGATCAAAATGTCTTCGTTTTGTCATGTATACAACAGACTTGGTTGAAGTCCACCGTTTTACGTGCCCTATCTCTCACTATCTTGAAAATTCTATGTTCTCTTTTGACGGTATCCAAATCCCTGTACATCTTCTCATAAGCTTCTCCTTTAGCCACTGCGATAGTCTTCTTCGCCTTCTGTTTCACTAGTTTATACCTTACTCTATTAATAATCCGCTCCTCCTATGTTGCACTTGCCAACAGATCTTTAAAAACTCCCTTTTTTGCCTCTACCGTCCCCTGGGCCTTGTCTGACTACCACCAAGATTCCATTCGCCCCCACCCTTGTCCTTTAGATACCCCGAGGAGTCTATTGGCTGTCTCTCTCACTACGGGGGCTACTCCCTGCCACATTTGATTTGCATCTCTACTTACAGCCCATGTTGCATTGTTACTAACCTGAGTCCTAAAAGTTCTGCCATGTCCCCTTTAAGTCTTCCCCATCTAATTCTGTGGCTTGGCTTGGTAAATTGTTGTCCCCTCCATCCCCCAATTTCGAAATCTAAAACTAATAATTTATGTTGGGTTGATAGACATGCAGCAGGGAATACTTTGCAATCCTTGCACTATGATCTAGTACTTGTCTTGACAAGGAGATAATCAATTTGTGTCTTGGTTGTGCTACTCTGAAACGTCACCAGGAGCGCTTCATTTTTCTTAAAGAAGGAATTTACTATTACTAACTCAAATGCTATGGCCTTGTCTAATAAATCAACCCCACTATCATTTCTAGTGCCATATTCGAAGCCCCTATGAGTGCCTGTATAACTGTCTGAATCTGCCCCTATATGCCCATTAAAATCCCCCTAGAACGGCTTAGTATTAAAGATTTGAATAAGCACTCCCTCCAGCGTCTCCCAGAAAGTACGTTTTTGTTGTCTGTCTGCTACAGCTTGAGGTGCATACACACATATTACATTGAGAACCACACTACCTAAAATAATTTTTGCCACCATTATCCTATCATTAACCCTTGTGATTCCCACTACTCTGTCCATAAGTCTCTTATCCACTAAGATACCTACCCTATTTTGCTTTCACGTATTTCCCGAGTACCATAATTTGAACCCTCTATCTCCTTTGCTTTAGCTCCTACTCACTTAGTCTTTTGAATGCATGCTATTTGTATCTGATACTTGTCTAAAATCGCTACCAATTATAAGGACTTTCCCGTGAAGGTCTCAATGTTCTAAGAGCCTATCCTTATTAAGTCCTCTCTGTCTTTATTCGTGAAAGGTGCGCATACCGACCTGCTTGCACTGATACCATTCGCTCGATCTGAAGGCATTCCTCTGAGCGCGAGCTTATCACGTTTCCCACAAGTACTATTCTAGTAAACCTTAAAAGCTAAAACTAAAGGACCCCACCACAAAGAGTAAGGATACTATATAAAAATAAACCCAAAAAACTAATAAATATATGAAAAAAGAAAAAAATGAAAAAAATTATAATAATAAAAATAATAAGAATACTAATAATAATAAGGACAAAACCAAAACTAATAAGAAACTCAAATAAAAGGAAAATAATAGTAGTAATAATAATAATAATAATAATAATAATAATAATAATAATAATAATAATAATAATAATAATAATACTAAGAAAATAGTAATGCCAATATTAAGACTAAAACTAATACTAATACTAAATACTAATACCAATATTAATACTACGAAGAAGAAGAAAAAATAATAAATATACGAAAATAAAATAAATAATAATAATAATAATAATAATAATAAGGACAAAACCAAAACTAATAAGAAACTCAAATAAAAGGGAAAATAATAGTAAGAATAAAAATACAAATACAAATAA
This sequence comes from Erythroxylum plowmanianum, assembly GCA_025531925.1. Classification (NCBI taxonomy): domain Eukaryota; kingdom Viridiplantae; phylum Streptophyta; class Magnoliopsida; order Malpighiales; family Erythroxylaceae; genus Erythroxylum; species Erythroxylum plowmanianum. Next base: position 20,157,357 of record JANVCQ010000005.1, on the reverse strand, counting down.
TAATAATAATAATAATAATAATAATAATAATAATAATAATAATAATAATAATAATAATAATAATACACTAAGAAATTGTAGGTGTAATTGCAAGGGATGGCAAAAAAAAAAGCAAAGGACTTATGAAAACAAAATGTAGATACGTGAGTCTGTGAGGCGTGTCAGAGAGAAGAAGCGATGCGCAGAGGAGAGGAGAGAATTTAATGAACAAGGATTTAACAAAAGGGTGAGGAATAAGGAAGCGTCTTGTAACATTTGGACTGTTAGGCTTGCCAACGGTTCCTTTGTCAGAAGGCTCAAGGAAGCTAACGAGGGGACTTGTGTCAGAGACAGTGAATTATAGTCTATCGAAAGTCGTGTATGACGCTGAGCCTCTCCGTCTGAAACATTTGCTTGGTTGAGCTGACAAGTGCAACATTGAAGTAAATAGGATCTCAAAGTAACTTGCTCACTGACGAAATTAGACGGTAGAAATTATGTCTTGTTAAAAAAAACTTGCTCGTGGCTCACAAACACCCAGAAGTATAACCACGAGCTTACAAAACACTACTCCAAAAAAGATTGCTAGGAGGCAAGCACACACAAGCAACTACCAGTAAGACCGGTTATACCACTCTTGGTTATGGCTATAAATAGTAGACTAACGTGAAAAAGACCATAGTTACAGACAACAAACTTTAATAGAAATTTAAGGAAGCAAAAGGTCTAAATGTGCACTTGCTGGTCATTGTGAGCTGATGCGGTTGCCTCGCGCCATGGATACATTAATAAGACTATAAAGTACACAATATATGTCTATGTATAGCTCTTACCCGATGTACTGGTATGGCAGATTGTACTATAAACTTCCACCACTGGGCTGATACTACGACTATGTAGTTGCAGGCTCGGAGATATCTCGGTGAAAGTTAGCATACTACTGGCTGCATGGTTCCTGATACCTACTACGAACAACAAAACTAAAAACAAAACACACGATGCAACTGCACTACAGAGCTGAGAATGCACTTCACGTCATCGGCGTAGGGAAGTCGTTGCCACCCTGTGATGCTTAATCAAAACAAATATTACTTCTACATATCTGATGAGCATTAATTCAAATATCTAACAATAAATAACTAGTGAAGGAAAACTGGGAAGTATTTAGCTGATAGTTATAGGGCTAGGAGTTGATAAAAAGAAAGACTCTTCCTTTTTGAGTGCCTCCTGAAAACTTCTTTCGCGTTGAGCAGGAAACAAGCAGCATTGCTAAATAGAAAATAGCTTGCAATCGCCGCTAGTGAAGGAGAGTTAGACAGTGAGGCTTTGGCAAATGAAGCAACAAACCCAGGCTCCATCAACGTGAACTCCAACTCCAACACCGTCTCCACAACCAGGTCCGAAGTCAACGTCGACACCGACTCCGACTCCGACTCTGACTCCTTCTTCGACTCTCTCTTATCACTCGCTTAACGTTCAACATTAGCCCTTCGGTTGTGGAAAAAATGACAGCAAATAAGACCTGCAATACAACTTGATTCAATACAATTTGAAAGGTCCAATATTTATTTAATTGTTGGTACATGATGAATGCTCATATTAAAGATTCAAAAAAATTGTGTAAAGTTATGATACTGATGGATTTATAGTATGAAGGGCCTATAGTGTGAAGAAATAAGTTTCTTGTAATGTTGTTTCTTGTAAATTTTCTTTAATTTTATCACTATCCTAATCATATTTTACCTAAGCCTTATTAAAACCCTATAATAAGACCTTTTGATTTTTGTTTCTAGTTTACTTATAAATGGTAAAGATATGATAATATTGCAAGCTTATGGTTAAAAGTTTTGTTATGCTTTGATTGAGTATTCTTATACTTTTTACCCTAAGCACTTAAGTGCACTAAGTGAAACCTTGGTAAGGGTGTAAAGATTTGTGCTTTTGATTTCAAAAGGATTATTGATGTGATTATTATTGATATTGACTTATGAAGGTTAGTTCTAGGACAACTTGATACCCATTGTATGTTAATTTGATCAATATGATATGATGATTTAGAGAGTCGATGGATAGGTTAAGTTAATAAAGGGTGGATGTTTTTAATATCGATAATTGAGATAATGATTTGCTTAAGAAAAGAAAAGCTTAAGTGTGTGGATATTTGATGAATGATAATATGAATATATTTATATCCCTATATTTAATGTGTTTTGCTTGTTATTTAATAGTTTTATAGCATTTTTGGTACTTAATTCGCTTAAAGTGTATTTATAGGTGATAATTGCCTTCTTGAACCAAAAGGAGAAAGAATTTAGATAAAATTATAGCATGGAATGAAGATTTGAAGCATCTTGGACCTACTCAAATGTGCACAATGACTACGTAAGTCTTTGTAAATGTGTAGAGATTTGAATAATATTGTTTATGGTCATATGAAGTTAGACGTCTATGTATGTTGATATACATGACTTTGAATATTGCCCGTGTCGGTCTCTGTGCCTATGTAAAATCACAAATTCAGGTGTTTTTGGAGATACACGGTTACCTACAGAACTATGTTTGTTGACCATGTATATCCCAAAAGCCCTAGTTTTTAGTATTAAAAAGACATGAATGGAGGTAAAACAAGAAAGAGGCAAGTTTTTTAGTGTAAGAAATATAAAGAAACGGCATTTCTAATCAGAGAATGAGGAAAACATAAAGAATACATCATAATATCTTATAGATAACAAAATCCAAAGCAACAAGATTGAATATATAGAAAAAGGAAATTCAAAATTATGATTTCTTTTATTTGTTTTTGTTCTTTTGAATATTTGTCTTTCACTCTGTTTTCCATAGATAGGAACTAATTTGTTTAGTGCCTTGGTGTGATGAACCCTAGGCAATGATAACAATATGATTTGATCTTTTGTTTAATACAATTTTATCTACTAGTTACTGGGATTCAATTATGCGTTATATTCTTACTCTAATATATCTAGAATATTAGTTCATGATTTGATTTCATGTGATTGAGATTGAAAAATTCTTTTATATGAATAGATCTACTATAATTAGAAAGAGTTGCATACAAACCTAAAGATAGGTCAACATAAATCCTCTGGATTAAGATCAAACCTAATATTGAAATTTATAAATCGATAATTTAAATCCTTAATAGTTTTAACTAGAAAGAGATTTCTTTTAATTAACTGATGGGTTAGTTATTAATAGTCCTGAATTACGATCCAATAATTAATAATTCAATTGCATGATAAAGGGTTAATATTCAAAACTTCTTAGACTATTTGATTAAAATCGACTTTTTATAGTATTTTTTCCAGTTTGAACTCATTATTGCTTCAATCCTCGTTTAGTTTATTTAGTTTAATTTTTAATTAAATCTACAATCTAATTCGATAGTTAAATAATAGGAAAAGGATAATGATTAGTACCTATAATCCTCGTATAATCTACTTATACTTTCCTATACTAATTACAGCTTTACCATACACTTATAGTGCAAAATTGATAAAATTGTTATAAGTTTAGAATAAATCAATCAATATAGTATCCTAAAAAAATTACATTTAATAAATTGAGATGTAATCTTGATGCATTCGTGTGCAAGAAAATAAATGCAACATTCATAATCAAAGGTATAAAGATTAAAATAGTTTGAAGCATGACCAAATAACCAACTGAAAAGAGAAACGTGGTTTAATGAAGGAGAGGGAAATTGATTAATGAGTAAAAAGATGGTGGAGAGGTCTTCAAACCAAAAATGAGAGAGCACAAAAGACTAATAAAAGATTTTAAACAACCTTAAGAAGGTGATGTTTGCTGCTTTCGGTAATCTCATTTTTGATGTGGAGTTGAAGGACATGACTTTTTTTAGAGATGATCCCATTATTTTTTAGGAATTCCTAAAATAAATGAGACGTGTAGTCATGCCTATTTTCATCATAAAGTGATTTCATATTTATAGATTATTAACATATGCCTAGAAAATCCTGAAAATAAAAAATACTTCAACTTTAGAATGCAGAAAATATTCATAAGAAATGACTATAAGCATCATAAAAGTGACAAATTTATAATTAGCATGAGAAGTAATTGGTACTTTACGCTATGACTCTTTATTCCCTAGAAAACCAACGCTTAACAAATCATGAAGCGCATTAGAATTGGGATGTTTGTGCCATACGAAGTAATTAACAAAAGTATAACGACACGTGACAAAAGGCAAACATGTAGATAATGGAAGTTGGAGAGGAAAAAGAAGTCCTACCTTAGGCCCCTTTGCAATCATTTCCTCTTATTGTTGAGGACAACTAGGCTTAGATAATTCTACTTTACAAGTATTATCGACCTCACTGACAAAATTAGAAGAAACAATGACTAGTTAAAGAAGAAGAAATATCTCCATTAGCTTTGATGCGTAAATGATTTTCATCAACAGTGTGGATCTTGAAATTTCCAAGACACTTTTTAGTAAGGAAATTTGTATTATTTGTCACATAATTGGAAGCCCCAAAATCAAAGTACAAAGTGGAAGATGTAGCAAAAACTCATAAATAACAATTTGTGTAATCATTTTATTAGTCACCAATTGAACAGGCGTAGGAGAAATTTGAAGTGACTACAAAATCATTAGCACCAGAACCTATTGATTATTTGCGATAAAGACATTGAATAGTGCTCATGTCCCTTGCTTTTGAGTTACTTTATGCTATATAAGCCACATGAATCAAAGTGGATCTTTGTTGCTCCACGGTAATTTCAATGCGAAGACATTTCTCCTCACAAAACCTATCATTGAAACTTTTACATTGAAAGGGACAAGATCTCGATTCATAAATTGGACATGGTGCCTTCGAATTCAAATATTAGGTTCATATGAAAGTAATCCCTTTTAGTATCTTCATGAACATACTGAACAAATTTGAGTCCTTTAGGACGCAACATAGCATAAATAATGTCATTACATACAACCCAAAGATTCATAAAACCAGAACAGAATTCAAAAATAAAGAGATTTTCACGTTAGATAATGGCTAATTCATGTTAAAGTCATGACTGTAAAGCCTTTTCAAAGAAGCCACATCTCGATTATAGCCTGGAAGGATCAAAGATTCAAGATGATGGTGGTGTTCTGTCTTCACTGCTAGTTTATACAAATGCATGCGTATGCACAGGAATAATGAAAACCAAGATATACGATTGAAATATGAGCAAGTGTGTGGCGATAAAAGCCATTCCATCGAGACGACTTCAATTGGCTCCCGCTTGCCAGAGGCAGAGGGATAAATAGAGACAACATAACAACAGCTTTAGTCCAGGATGATCAACTTAGTTGCCAAACTATATAAATATAAATATATATATAAGTAAAATATATCAGAATGATGTCCGCCAAAAAAGTGTCAGAATATGGAAGCGTGGGTAAAAATGGTTACTATTAAAAGATTAAAAGAAAAAGCAATTTCACATTACAACAACGATAGCTTACGAGTCCTGACATGCTATCCAAGGACAAAAGGGCTTATTATCTCACAAATACTCGTATTCTATACGTATCCTCTAACAAAGGACTTCCACGGTATCAGTAATTCATTCATCCCAGTACGAAGTCAGATGGTTTACTTGTACAATTGATATATACGCACTGTTTGTAGCTTATCGGCTAACAAGCCAACCTGGCTTGAATAAAGCATCTTGGTTGAAGTCACGGCCAGTAACGGAAGTAGACTCACCCAGGCGACGGAAGCACTGCAGAAACAGACAAAAAAAAATCATTTTTGAGAAAAAAACATTTGTCCAAATGGATATAGCCTATGGGATGAGATCTTTGTTAGTTGTATCGTAGACCACCTTTGACTACACTTCAGCAACACTAAACAAAAATCCTAACAATTTGCACTATGGTAGGATAGAAATTGACAAATGGTAAACATGGTCCAGCTTTATTGATCTCAAAAAATCCATTAAAACCAAACCATATAATTAAATATTATTCAAAACAACACACTAAACCAACTCAACCTTGAAAACCAACCAAACTGGCATTTTTGGCTTGGTTTAGGCACTTTAAAATGGTTACGACCATGACCGTACAAAAGTTGAAATTTTTTTTGATGAACCCTACCATATATACAAGTTTTAATACATATTTTGAGTTAAAAGAGAAGTAACATAAGAAATGAGCTTGAAATCACTAGTTAATAAGTGATAGAACTGCTTTCAACAAATTTGGAATTTTAATTACATCTAACCACACATGACGAAGAAATTTTGAAATTCACTCATATATGAGTGACGGAGTAGCCATTACACTAGGCCTCAGTCTTGGGTTTTAATCTCACATAGAATTGGATCGGGGATACAAGACGTTTACCCCTAACATACAACCCTAAATTCCTTCTCGACTATTGAAAGAAATCAATTGTCAAAATTGAAACCATTAGCAGTGATTAACGTTATTTGAAAATGAACTGTTCACAATCTAAAACAAGCAGATACAAAACGAACTTAAAGGTTCCACTAAACAAATTCCACCATTAAATTATACTATTTTGCACAAGTAAATAACAGAGGTGCAACCATATCACCGAACTACTTCTGGTTTAGGATGTCAATTTAGTAGGTCTTCACGTTATTGCACAAGGACTCCTTAAGATATTAAAGTTGAAAATAACTCGAGGCACTAAAATCTCATATTCAACTCTAATGTCAGGATTGAGTGTTGGTAAGGTTATAGGACCCTTTTACCACAAAAGAAGAATAATGTAAATCTCATTATTTTCATAATCATCTTTCTGCACAATCTGCTGAGGATGTTACTGCTGCTCCAAAATCTACTTTTTTATAGTGACAAAAGTGCAATATCGAGACCTCACTTGTCCACTTGCCCCAATGGTTTACATGTCCCAAAAAGAGTTTCTGGACAAGGACAGCAGTAAGCCATACTAAACAAACAAAGCTGAGTAATATTTCTTGAAAATTCTCTATCATAGGAATTTAAGAGCTACAAGAAGAATTATAAGGAATTTTAATAACAACCAACCTTATAGCAGACAACAGTATCGTCTGGATACATTGCAAACAGTTTTGTCCCGAGGCGGGCATGACATGAGTCACAGAGGCTTTCATCATTTATCTGCACGTGCCTAGACCTTTCCTCCAATCTTGCAAGTCTTGCATCAATGTCAATAGCTTGGGATAAATTACGAACAATCTGAAAATGTTAAAACACAGCTCAATATTGCAATTGCAGTGTGGTAAGCCCAAAACAAGAAGCACTAACAGCTCAAAAATGCAATCAAGGGCTAAAGACAAGGCTGGGACAGAGATGATTTTCTCTTGAAGGATGCAAGGGTACACCGTCCAATTAGGTGAACAAAATCACCAGATATCCGTTCTCTTCAAGATCATAAACCAATACTGGTTATGACATAAAGAGAATAAAGGACAGACATTGATATTGGCACAGAAATTGGCCTTTGTAATTCCACCATTAAAGAGAGGGAGGTATGAAGTACTATAAAAGAGGAAACAAAAAAGATTATTATGTTTCATTTATGGATAATTAACTGCAAGACGTATTGGCAAGCACTCTAATTGTCCAAAACACTTGTCAATCTAACAATGCTACCGTTCTTGAAGTATCAGAATACACGCCAAGGGGATATCATATAGAGATTTTATTTTTCCTTCAAGGGATTCCTCAGGTATATGAAGAAAGACACATACAGACTTCTGCATTTAAGTATGACTGATTCTTGATGCTACCTAGAAATGACACTAAAACTCTATATCCTCAGAAGGTTCTCTACAATTTCAATATTTCATTTGGTAATAACTGTAATCAATATTGATTTATTGTTTATTTATCCACAACATTTAAATGAGCATTACCACAGATGATAGGAATAGAAAGAACCTCCACGTAGATTTTACAATTCCAAGTCAGAGAACTTACTTGTCCTTGTCGGTAGTGGTGAAGTCGAGCTCTCAACATTCTTAATATTGTATCTGAAGCAAGTTGGAGGGGCATATCTGGAGACAATGTCTGTGACAAGAAAATTCCGAACAAGAACTCTTGAAGTAAAAAAAGAGCAGCGCCATAAGGAAACAACCATCTATACAATTTTACAAGGATAATTTGATTACACCAATTTACATTACAGAAATTACAAGTAGCCGTATTTCAACTACAGCAATGACCCTTTCCAACCACACCTCTTCTCAACGCGTCACTCGAAAAGATGAAAGGATTAGAAGAGAAGGAATATTTGAAAAACAAACACCCCTATAGTATCCCAGAAGAATATTCTGTAAAGCACAACAGCAATAGTTATGTTCTGTACCTAAGATGTCCCTAGCACATGACCAGATGAACAAATTCATAAACCCTACTCCCTAAATATAGACACCAAAATAGTTGTAATAGAAGAATCATTAGGTGAAACTAAGAAATTGGCCAGATAAACCAATTCAGAAACCCCACTTCCTAAACTTATTCGATCATATAAATGTAACAAAAGCAAAATAACAAAACTACAAAAACAATTGCAGGACATGAAGATAAAGTACAAGTTGGAAATTCCTCAATCCAAATCTAAAATTCTTCTGACATTCTTTCAACCAAGAGGACTTCAAACAACAACCATCACTTAGGGGAATTTACTTTATTTTACATCTCGACTTTACATCTCCAAGTAATTACTCTTTAACAAAATACAAAAGAGCATGTTAATCCCCAGGGATTGAAATTAAAAAAAAATTCTAGTTGAAAAAGGGGCATTCAAAGCTTGAAAAATAAAAACTTCTCAAAGTTAGAATATGGGCATCTAACGTTGCAAAATAACATTTTCTTTTACTTTCCTTCTCAACTTTCCTTTTTAAAGTCTCCAATTTTACAATTATTTGAACAAACTAGGATGCCCATTTGCATGAAACAAAGAGAAAGAGAGATTGGGTCAATTTAATACCTCTAAAACTTGCAAGGGATCAAGCATTTCTCCATGGTTATGGAGCAGACGAACAGCAGCTTTAAACATGGGTTCTTTCCCGTTTTGAGGATCCAGATACATATCAAGTAATCTGAAGAGATTATAACCCATATTCATACAAGAAAACATTAGACACAGAATGCCTACAAGTTAGCATCCTTGGTCCCATTAAGCAAGTTAGATTTAATAACAAATGCAAAAATAAAAGTTTAAAAGGGAAAGTGGATAACACTAACCGCATATAAGCATCTGGTCTGCCAAGCTCAGCACAATATTGCTCTGCTGCTTCACTATCTTCCAGCTTCCTGAGAGTATATCATGCATTACTCCAAAATCTCATATTGATAACTGCTAAAACCCTACGGTTTACTTCTATTTCATGTGCCAAGGAAGACAGTGGTGCAGGAGCGAGTGTGGAGAAGATAGGAGATTGGGAGGGGGTGTGACGAAGGGATGAGATGCAATAAATAGTAACTTCATGTTTGTGACAAAAAAATATGAGTATATGAAAGAGTAACAGGCATACTTATTAAACACATCAAATTGCAGAGTTGGATAAGAGACTAATACTTTCTCGGTCCAGTATGACTTATAAAAATTCCAGCATGCACAGAAAAGTATTTTAAGGAACTTCCGCATGAAATGTTAACTTGTTAATGCTGATTATTCCAAAAATAACATGAAGCTTACAGGGCCAAAATTTGGAGCACCAATGTCTCTCGCCCTAACTTCCTGTAAAGAATAGCCTGTGAAAGTTTCAAAACTTCCATAAGAGTTACTGATGCAGAACATATGAAATTCACAAATATGCAGTATCAAGGACCTAAACAGTAGCTCTGCTATTTACAGGAAGGATAACAAAACCATCAGAAATGATAGCTATGATTCACCTTTTCCAACCACAGTTCTGACTCCTCAATCAATTCAAGCACCTCTTCAGCATCATATAAATCTGATGAAAGTAAAAATATCTGCAGCCTTTCTCGTACAGAACTTTGGAAGATTGAATTTTTTTCAGAACCAGTATAATGTTCTTCCTCTAGCCTTCCACTTTCAGGATTCAGTAACGTGCTATCCTCTTCAAATGTTCCTAATGATGACTTAGCAAGCAAGAGAGCATATTGTGTATGTAACTCAGAATCAGCACAATCTTGATCTTCAATCAACCACTGGAGATACCTGCAAGAGAAGCCTGAGCTAATAACATTGCTATGAAGAACAGGATTAAAAATAAACATATGACCAAAGAGACAAGTTCCTGAAAAGTACAAATTAACAACTTCATCATAATAGATCAAAAACAAAGTTTACATATAACCGGCAGCCATGAAGGTCTCGTGAGACCAATGATAGAAATGATCCAATCCCACAGGATTGTTCATGGAACTACTATTGATAAAGTCAAGGATTGATCTGCTTTATTTTATTTATTATGCTGATCTCATAAGTTAAATGAAGCTTCCAGGTAAAATGCAAGAAGCTGTAATTGAGCTGAATGGATCTGTGCAAAAATAACAAGTGATTTTATATCAAACACAACCTTTAAAAATAAGGAAACAGCCAGCAAGATTCCTCTGAAAACTTGAGACAAGTCAAGATTATGCAGACATGCAGTAAACCCTTACTTGGCAATGATTATGAAGTAAAAATTTAGACTTTGTTAGCAAGAAGAAGATTAAAAAAATAGATTTCCTGTAGCAACATTGGAGACATTGTCAGTGAATAGTTTAATATGCACCAGAGTTTTTCAGACTTTAGAGAACCAAGGAAAGAAGTGCAATTGGAATCAAGAATCATGCATCCCAATACACATTTGGACAAAGGTAAATGGAAAGAAAATAGCTGCAAAGAAAACAATCGATGAACCAGTATATTCCTTTGGATAATTAGAGCATATCAATCCAATCTGCTATTATGAACCTAGTAAAGCTATTAACCAAGCACCCACCTATACTAATTTAAAGCATGGGAGCAGCATTAAGCATAGCCCACCAAAGTAGAAATTTTGCTTTTTACAAATTGAAGGGTAATAGAAAGATAGTTGATGCATAATTCCTCAACAACAGGAATGCTCTCCACACATCCAATGGGCCACAAAACAGTTATTTGTCCCTTGGAAGTTAAAAAGTTTTCAGGGAACAAAATTGGTTCACATGATACAGAGGTACCATAGTTATTCACATGAAAAATATTCAGAAGGAATCAGGAAGCTCTATTCTGGTAATATGTTTCTTCTCCACATTCTTTGTAGTCTATGATATGACCATGAGCTGCAAAGAAAACATAAATCTTCTCCATTTGAATGTTTACACGGCTCAGAAAATGAGCTCTATTGTCTTAGCAACACCACTTCCTTTTCAAAGTCAAAATCACCATTTAAAAGAATTTCAGCAAGAACTTTTAGAATTCATAAACAACTGCAGGATGGTTAGAAAAGCATACAGACAACATTTGCAAAATGCCTAATGTAAAACTTCAACCATGCTATCAGTTTCAACCACTTTCTTCATAATAAACAATGTGGATTGCAAGCCAAATGAATAGCAGAAGCAACCAAAAATGCATAAAGCCACAGCAAAAGATGTGTTGATGGCAAACCTTTGGAGAATTTCAACTTTTTTCCGGTCGATGGTAGCAATTACTTCATCTGCAATGAGAAAATAGTAAGACGACTGTGAACTTAAATTAAGTATTCCTAGAATAACAAATTATAATAAAGAATAGGCATAACTTTACCAGGTTCAGAATCTAGTTAAACTGCGTCCATGCCAAAGCAGCATTTCAAGATATTAAACATGCAGTTGACAATAAAAATCGAGGTGCTTAAACTAACAAAAAAATAAAGTCAAGAGAATTGGAACTCTCTAAAAAGTAGTCAAACCACTCAAGCCCCAAAATCTACGAGAAATCTATATGTTCGGTTATAGGCCTAAGTTCACAAGCAAAAGCACTAGTATAAAGAGTCCCTATTTATTGGGATAGTACATATAGAATAGTAATAATACTTCTAAGTAGGACATCTATTGCATTCCATCATAAGAATATACACACAATATTTTCAATGTGAAACATTGATTTCAACACTCCCCCTTAAGTTGATAAGTGGGTATTTGTTAAAAAAATGCATATGAATTATTGGAACAGTTGAAGTCTGTTTTGAACAGGAAGACTTTTAAAATGAAGATTTTTTTCTTTTTTTTCTCTTTTGTATTTAAGATGACATTCTTTGTTGTTTTTATCACACTACAATAAAGCACACAATTTGGAAAAATCTTTTGTGTGCAGCCAAGCCACTGTCAAAGCAAGGAGCCTGTGACAAAGACAAGTCAAACTGAAACAGAAACTTCCTATGACGAAATCTAATGAGGCTGGAAATGACGGAAGGCATCAGTGAAACAGGGAAAGTTGGCCACCTTAGCCAACTATTGCGGAGAAAAGCAGGTGAGGGCCGCAGAAACAGCTGGCAAGGATAAGATTGTGGCAAAGGAAAGTAAAGTAGAGACAAAATTCAGGCCATCAGAAAGGGAGGATGAGCTTGCCAGAAAAAAAGAAGAGATATTTGACAGCAATGCCAGTTCAAAACAAAGAGGAGAAATGGCATTCAATTTTCCTGAAAAGAAGGAAGTAGAAATAAGGGGCTCATAAAAAATGGAGAGATTCAAAGACAAGTATTGTTGGAAGATAGACGCTGAAAAGAAGAATTCAAGAGAACAGGAGGGTACCTATTGCAGTAAAGACCTAGCGAGTGGGTAAGTACATGATCAGAATGGCTCTGATCCACATAAGCAAACTCGTACCCAAAAGTTTAAGCTGATGGGTGAGGCTCATGAATAGATCATTAAATTATTCTAGCATACCTCCTCACCTGTAGTGTGAACAAATACAGCACATCATAAATCCACAAAATATCAAAGTGGCATAATCTGGACTTAAGACCTCTGGACTTAAGACCTCTTTTTCACACGAGGATCTAGTAAACAATGTGGTAAGTAGAAAGAAAAACAAGAAAATAATTATTTTTACATGGTTCAGCTATAAATTCTACAATTACGAATGCAACGCCACTAGGGCTACATCTTATTAGGATTTTGTCTGCCTTACAGAATACAAAAAGCCTCTATTTACATGGATAGGACATTTACAATCAAACTATTTTCAAGTAGAATATCTACAATCATCAATTATAACAAGATATATACAATAGTTCCAATATCAAATATTTGAATGCATAAGATCTTCAACATAAATAAATAGGAAATCACGCTAATGATCTATATCCTGATCAATCATTCAACCAACACAACAGGACTGCATGCTTCGAGATTTAAGTAATAATTACTAGCCAAAACAATGTCACAAATTTATCAACAAAAAAAAAAATTGCAACAATGGAAGCTAAAACACAAAAGTCAGAGAAATCAATATATCCCTCATGGAACACTGTAATTGATTCAATATCATTATTGTGAAAACTGAGATAATGGAAGACAAGAAATATACCAAAAGGCAAAGCAAACATGAAGTGACTTAAAAAGTATCACCAAACGAATCAAAATTCATGCACTTTTAAAGTATCTCCAAAATTTGGCCTACCAGGCGAAAGCTGATTTATTCTTTTATCGGATGTCAAAATCTGGACCGCAAGCACTGGGTTAATATCTGCGATCTAGTTGGCCACATTAATACAAATCAGCATTTAGCAACATTCTGGTGCAAAAATTTAAATCAAATAATACGTACCCATCCAAGATGTTGCAGGACTAACTCCTGATCGGAAGACACCTCAAGAATTTTTGTTGCCTCAGTTGCAACAATCTCTCTACCAGAAAGAATATTCACGCTGCAATCCTGTAAATCATCCTCTAAAGAAGGGTCCTTCCACAGCCCAGAAGAATAATTCCTTGCCAAAATACGCCAAACGCCAAGAGCCTTCGAGCTCATCCCTTTACTTGCATATAGGAAGGCAAGTGTCCTTAAATGCCCAGAGTCATCTAACAGAGTCTCCAACTCCTCCTGCACTGCCCATGCAAGTTGCACAGTCATCCTTCAAGCAAGCTCCTGACAACAGCCCCTCTGTCTTGCAATGCATTGGAATACTAAGATTCCACGCTTTACATTTACTGACTATAAACCTATGTCTAATGAATAACATCATATCACAAGAAAACTTAATGCTGCTAAATTGTCAACACCATCAGATGGCCCCATTCAAGTTCCTTGAATGCATTGTCTATTATACACAAGATAATGCAAGACTAGAACTATCAATTGTTGAAGAATTTAACAGAATTTGTTGAGAATAAAGATTCCATCCTATCACTTTCTCCTCTTTCATTCGGGTTTCCTTTTCCTACCCATCTGGCTGCAGCTAAATCCATAAAACCCTACTAGTGCAGCAGTGCATTGTAAGAAATAAATAAAATCCATTGATGGAAGAAAAAACATAAGATGAATATTCTATTAGAGACCAAGTGAGGAGATAAAAGTATTTCTACTGGAATAAACGATGACCTACATTCTACAACCACCAACATTGGTTGGGCAACAATGATGCTGCCAAAATAATTAAAATACACAAGAAAAATCATTTAAACCAGTTTGCTCCATGATATCCCTACTTTTTATCACTATTTCCCACTACCTTTTTCTCATTCATTTCTATCAGTGGCATTAAATGTTTGTTTAACTACAGAAACTACAAACAACTCATAAAATGCAAAAACTAAGAGCATGTTAACCAGGAGAATAATATGCAATAGATAACAAAAAACTTCTAATGTTGTCACTAAATATTGAATAGTTGCAATCAACTTGTAAAGTCTTTCTTTCTCAATCATAGCCTGACCTTACCCATCATTATAATTACAGATAAATAGAATCGCCTAAGCATTTTCTTCATTTTTCTGGTGAATGGGAAAACCAATCCCATTTATAATGAATGTAGCAGATTCTTTTCAGTTTCTTTCATCTAGCCAATTAGAACCTTGTTTAATAATAAATTTGATCATAAGTTTAGCCTAAAGAACAAGGACATTGACTGAAGCATAGTGCCACACCCATCTCCCAAGACAATAATGTGTATGGAGCATCAACTTTCTTTTAAAAAGAAATACCAGGTTTGACAGAGCAAAAAGGAAAACAGAACATACCACAATACAACTATTTGCTGAAGATGCAAGCTTCTCCATGTCATTAACACGATTTAAGGCTCTATAGAGATACATTAAAAGTGTATCAACTCCCTCCCTAACAGACAAAGTCAACTCCTTCTCACGTGACACCTCTAGATATCTGTAGTAATAAACAGAAAAGAGCAAGTTCATGTAACTTGTTAAAAGCCAACAAAAACAAGCAATGATCACACTACAAAAAAACAATGCTAGCACCTGATGAAGTTCTTTACTGCCATCTCAATTAAATCAGCTCTAGTAGGTGGATTCAACAGAAAACGTTCATCTACTACAGTATCTACACCTGCCTTTTTAAGGAAAATGGCCCTTTGGATAGTGACCAATCCATCATCCACAATGTCCTCAAGTGGGGCAGGAGGAGGATGCAAACCCCAATACCTATTCCTTGGTACCTGATAAAATAAGATCAATTAATATGGTTACACAGACAGTGACATGCTTAAGCATCTGTTAAGCAAACAAGTGTGCTATTAGACCAGTCATATTCAGCAGCCATAACATAAACAATCCAAGATGCCTGAATGATGGGGTTAATCAACAGGGATTTTATTTTCTCCAAAATCAAGACAAAATTGATGCTCATGCCATTTGAAGATAACAGTTGCACCAAAATATTATAAAGAAAAACACAAGATAGATATCACATCAATAATGCAAGTGTGACACAAGATCATAAAATATACCAACAGTGACCAGCGATTTGGATCTTGCATTATAAACGGAAACAGCTCCGAAGGCTGCATTATCTCAGACTGTAAGAAGTGATTCACTGCTTCCTCAAAATGCAAATCAAAAAGCAATAGAAATCCAACTTGAGCATGAACAAAGGACAGCATTTCTTTCGACATTTCACCTTCACGCTCAAGCTCCTCCACCAAAGAGATGGCTTCCTTAAAGTCCTTTCTTCTCAACAAATCTTTGATTTGCTCCTCCACGGGCACAATTTGATAGCAAATAACCTACACAAACAAGGTAACAGATGCATTATCAAAATAGTCATTTGAAAGAGCTACAATAAGTGAATATGTCACAAATCCTGACCAGGAACATAAGTTCAACTGGATCATCACCCAAAACTTACCAGCGTCCTGCTGCCTTCAAAAGCTTTATGGTTAGAAAGCCTAGTTGATAGTGTTAGCTTTCTGAAGTTCTACATCAATTTAAGAATCTTGTAACATCTTTGCTACATGAACTTGTGGTTAAATAACAGTATACTGGAATTTGAAAGTGTGGAGTTCCCCAACATAAAAGTCCAATATATATATATATATAATGTAAGTTATGAACAATATAGTGTGCTATGTGATTCTTAAAGTGCACTGCTTATTGCTATCATGAAAATTGACAAATTATCCATATTTTCTAAACAGGACGGATGTAAACAGATACAACATTAACTCATTTATAAGTTTTCCTTGGTTAGCTCAAGTTCAATGAGGGAAATGTTTTTCACAATTAGATAAGCTTGATCAAATAACTACGAACAGGAATGAACAAAGGAGCCCAAATTTACAAGAGTTATAAATAAGATATAACAATGTGTTTCACGAATCATCTGATGATTCCTTATCACTATGGAAAACATGCCATCATGGTTTGCTTATTAAAAAGCTTTCAACTAAACATCACCACAGAAGTAAAAAGGGTTCCCAAATTTGCACCCAAAAAACAGAGAATTTGAAAAATAAACTGCTAAGCTGAATGTAGAAAAGGTTGGAGAAAGGTTGTTTGCACATAAGATTAGACATAATTAAACAAGACATAAAATGTAGGCTTCAGCTACCTTGGTGGGCGTTGCAGCAGCAATCATTTTTCCGTTCCCGTCTTCCAAATTCGCAACAACCGATAATCCACATCCTTCAGGACCAAACAGAACTGTCTGAATACTACTTCCTGACTTCTTATGATATAATTCCATTCTGCCATCTTTTACAAACACTACATATGAAGATAACTCTGCAACCGAATCAGGAGCCCAGCGCAATACCAAGCTGCCTTGAACAGGCTGCCCTTGTGCGTTAACAATAATACCAACATTATCTACCAGCAATAGCACTAGTTTCTCTTTCCACAACAATTTAAGCAGAGGCAGGCTAGACACATCAGGTAAAGTAAATATCACACCACTTTGCCCAGTAATACACGAAAACAAACTATACCCATGAACAGTACCAACAAAAATAGAATCATCAAGCCAGACCATGGTCTTAACCCCATCAATACAGAGGATTTCTTTCAAAATGACAAAAGAGGCATTGATCCCATTACTGTCCCGATCAATTTTGCCCGGCCTATTATCGTTTCCAGAGACAAACTCAATCAAAATCAACTTTTTCCCCATCACAACGGCCACAGCATCATCACCTTCACCTTGTTGTGGCTGCAATTGTCTATTTTTGACTCCATTGGCTCTTATACCGCCGCCCAATTTCTGCAGAAGTCGCTGACCGGCACTAGAAGATTCAGGGTTAGAAGCAGAAATAGCAGACAAACTGCTAAATTGGGAATCACAACTAAGAATTCTTCTAGCAGCAACAGAAACCCCTTTGAAAAAGCTCAACCTTTTAACGGGGTGAGCAAGAAGCAGATCAACTAAAAACAAGGAGCCACCACAGAGCAACAGAAGCTTCCGAATGGCAGGAAGCACAAGCACAAAGTCCACAGGAGCATCGCCAATGGAGACACTACGAAGAAACGAAACGTTTCGTTTAGAAGAGCCGTCGTCTAGGTCGCTAGGGTTAGGGCCGGCGGAAAGAAGAATAAGAGACCCGGAGTGTGTACCGATATAGATGAGAACTTGGGAACCGGTATGGGAGGAAAGTGCAAGAGATCGAATTGAGGAGCTCGAATGGGCGGAGATATCGAAGTTGGAAATAGGTTCAAGGACGGTCCGACCACCGAGATCGGGCCTAACCATCATTAGAATTTCATTCAGTTTCCGACGACTTTGTTTAGACGATTTTTATGCAAAGGAGAAGTCCACTGTGTTCTCTCCCTCTTTCTACCTCCTTTATTAGGAACCACATTTTTTGGAATTAGCATTTTAGAGAAGCATATCATTTCAAATATGCTTAATTTTATAAAAATATCGTAACTTTGACTTTTTAACACTGTAATATCATATCATTTTATCTTATTTTTAAATAAATACTTAAATAATGTCATATCATTTTATCTTATTTTTAAATAAATAAATATTTAAATACTTTTTTATTAAATTAAATGATATAATACCCAACAAACATTCTTTTTATACCCTATTTTAATTCTCCAAACATCTGTTCTTTCAAATCCTACAAAAAAAATCTCTATCAACTTACTATTCTACCACAACCTTAAATATTATTACCAAACTTATAATTACTAACAAACTAGTGTAGCAACCATTCTCATCGTCAACTTTCTATCTCTTTCCAATGGTGGACTTAAACTCAATCACTATTTGAGAAGACGGTCAAAGTTATGGATTTACAGAAAAAAAGAGAGCAAAAGAAATTAATGAATGACATAAATAACAACAAAATATAAGTAAAACCTTAGATTGCATGTGTTATTTGCTTGAAATTTTTAGCAAGTAATCTTTGATGTGTTGCTTAGGAGAACTTGAAAGAGTGATTTTATTTATCTAATCCTTAATTGGCTTCAAAAGAATAGGTATGATGGCCAAAAAGGTAACTTTGTCAAATTTAAACAAACATTAGCACTTGGTTACAAGTATGTCCCATATGATATGATATATCACAAAATTAACGAGTGTAATAATACTGTTAACGTTAGGATCGATGTGTATGGATTCTCAAAGATGGTGTTATTTAGTGTTAAAAGGTGAAGATTGATATATTTCCTATAAAATCTTAATTTGTTTGAAATAATTTACCCTTAAAAATAAAGTGTCTCATTTTTTATAATTACTAACTTAAAGTAATATGGATTTAGACACATAAAATCCTTAAAAATTTTAGAAAAAATAACTTTTAAATTCATCAAGACATACTTAATATATAAAAAGGGTTATGGATACACTTAATATGGATCAAGCCCCTCTTTTCTTTTTAATAGCTATATTGATTTATAAAAATTTTCATTTACCTCTAAGTTTTTGTTCTTATACACTCTTAATTTGACTTTCTCTTCTTTATCACTCAAATAACTTATTCTTAATCATTTCATCTTTCAAGCTTTCTATCTCTCCTCTTTGGCACTTAACTTGAAAACTAACCTAAGCTTTCTCTTTATCTCTTAGTTTGACTCTTTGATTTCACCTTCTTATTGGTTTGACTCCCAAAAACTCACGCAACCTCTTATCTCTTTCTCTTAGGTAATTACATTAATATGGTTAAGTAATTATATAAAGATGGCTATAGTTATATCATTATGGTTAAATAGTTACATCAATATGATTATGAAATTGCATTAACATAGTTGTGTGATTACATTACTATGTTGAAAGGTTGCATCAATATGGTTACAAGGTTGCATCACTAAAATTGAGTAGTTGCATTAACATGGATGGAGTGACATCATTATAGTTAAATAGATGCATCAATATGGTTATGGGGGTTGAATTAGTATGGGTAGGTAGTTCCATAACATGGTTGGTACATTATATTAGGATGGCTAAAAATTGCATCATGATAATTAAGTTATTGCATCAATCTAGCTGGTTAGTTGAATTAACAACACTGAGTGGTTGCGTCAACATAACTCAGTAGGTGTATCAACATAACTCAGTAATTGCATTAATAGTGTAAGATTTTTTATTACTCATCAACTAAGTTCTCCTAAGGAGGTTTAGCTCTTCTAAGTGTGAACCTAAAATTGAAAAATAAAGTCTTAAAACATGATATGCCAAAGAACGTAATCAATGCAAATTGCTAACATTCAAATATCATTCATTTCTAGTCATAGTATTAGAATCTATTATTTCTTTTGCTATTAATCTAATTAGTTCTTTAAGAGATTGAGTGGGAATAAGAACTAAATGAATGCACATAAAACAAGATAATGTGAAAAAATCATATAAATAAAACTGAACAACTTCTATTAATAATGTCGTTTTCATATAAACGTGCATGCAACTTTTTTTCACTATTCAAATGTATTAAACCTTCTTGTTTAACATCAACTATATGCAATTTCTGCAAAAAAATAACATTTTAAAATGTTAAAAATTATCCTATGCAAAATAGGGTGAAAAAATTCACCCTATTTTGTATAGGTCAAAAATAACATCTCAAAATTTAAAAACTAACCTACGCAAAGTAGGGTGAATT
This sequence comes from Erythroxylum plowmanianum, assembly GCA_025531925.1. Lineage (NCBI taxonomy): Eukaryota > Viridiplantae > Streptophyta > Magnoliopsida > Malpighiales > Erythroxylaceae > Erythroxylum > Erythroxylum plowmanianum. The sequence goes on along the minus strand of JANVCQ010000005.1, from coordinate 20,136,918 downwards.
TAACATTTTTTAGATGTTATTTTATGAACTTGCATGTAGCTAATGTTGTTCAAGAAGGTTTAATACATCTGATTAATGTGAAAAGTGGCATGCTTGCATATTTATACAAAAATGACATTGTTGATAGAAGATAGTTAGTTCTATTCATATTGTTTTTTGACATTATTTTGTTTTATGTGCATTCATTCAATTCTTATTACCACTTAATCTCTTAAAGAACTAATTGGATTAATGAGAAAAGAAAGAATATATTATAATACTATGATTTAAAATGAATGATATTTGAATGTTAGCAATTTGCATTGATTACTTTCTTTGGCACAACATGTTTTAAGACTCTTTATTGTTCAATTTTAGGTTCCCACTTAGAAGAGCTAACCCTATTTAGGTGAACTTAGTTTATGAGTAATAAAAAATCTTACATTATTAATTCTGGACGAAAAGATTTTTAATTTGCCTAATTAATACTTAGCATCCTTGGTGATTCCCACTTTATTATGATTATTGGAGAAATAATTGACGGAACCTTGAAAGTTTATTATATGTTAAAATGTTACAATTTAATTTAAGTTAATGAAGTAATGATCAAATGCCCTCTTGAGCTTTAGGTGAACTTAGTTTATGAGTAATAAAAAATCTTACATTATTAATTCTGGAACAAAAGACCTTTAATCTACCTAATTAATACTTAGCATCCTCGGTGATTCCCACTCAATTATGATTATTGGAGAAATAATTAACGCAATCTTAAGGGTTTGTTATTTGTTAAAATGTTACGTTTTAATTTAAGTTAATGAAGTAATGATCAAATGCCATCTTGAGACAAAAAATGGTTACTAGGGAAACACTTAAGTGTAAGGGACTGAGTAGTCTTTTAAGATTATAGATAAAGTGAGAAGATGAGCTAAGCACAACAAGTAATGTGCCTCTTGTGCTAGGAGCTCAGTAAGTAAGTGAAAACCTTAATTGAAGTCTTATTAAGATGCCTTGTGTTTGGAATTAATAAACTTACACTCATTCCTTGAGATTGATCATTGACTAAGTTATATCAAAGTGAGGTGTGAATGTTCCTAAGTTTGAGGTTAACATTGAATTTTTTAAGATGTTCTAAAAGGGTGTTATGATGATGATTTAGATCTTTTCTTAGGTTGAATTTTGATGGAAATCTCTTTTTTGCACCAAGATTGCTTCATTCTTCTTCCAAGATGCTCTAGTTCGACTTTTAATGAATGCTACGTGATCTCTCTATGTATAATTCCCAAAAAGCTCCTTATATTTGAAGTAAATCACGCGTTAGTATAGACTTTATATTCAATGTACAAAATGCACAAGAAGGGGGGGTTGAATTTTGTATCCTTTTGCGTGAATACAGTCCCCTTTTTAAAAATCTTTGAAAACTTGTTTTCTCAAAAACTTATTGAGTAAGAATCATGATGTATTGCAATTCACTTCTATATACTTGTATAAAACAATAGAAATTAAAAGTAGAGAGTTCAAAAGTTGACACAACGATTTTTATCCTGGTTCACCCCAAACCGTGAGCTACGTCTAGTCCTCAGAATCCTTTCTGAGATTTCACTATTCTTTTCAAACTGTACAAGTATTCTTTTCATAGAGCCTCTTCAGGTCTCTTACACTAAGTATTCTTTTTCTCACTTAGCCTCTTCAGGCTCTCAACTTTTCTTCTCTCTTACAGAAAGATATTGCGAGCTTTG
>JANVCQ010000005.1:20124884-20135103 GCA_025531925.1 Erythroxylum plowmanianum | reverse complement strand
TATGTGGATTTTTGTATGATTGAGTGGTTAGCACACTACCCTCGCGGGGTTCGGACTCGGATATCACCATCGATGTCAGGTTCGGATCACGCGGGAGTAGGGTGCTACACTGCTTCTTTCTTCTTATTTTTTGATCTTTGAAGAAATAGTTATTCAGTTGAGTTCTGTAACTAACTCAAACTAATTAACTATCCGACGTATTATCGAGTCTTCGTCTTATATCACTTTTGTCTTACTTTTGCTTATGCTTCTGTCTTACTTTTGCTTCCATCTTAGTTTGCTTCCACTTCTGTCTTACTTTTACTTCCGCTTCTGTCTTACTTTTGCTTTCGTCTTAGTTTGCTTCTGCTTTCGTCTTACTTTTGCTTCTGCTTCCGTCTTACTTTTGCTTCCGTCTTAGTTTGCTTCCGCTTTTGTCTTACTTTTGCTTCCGTCTTAGTTTGCTTCTGCTTTCAACTTACTTTTTCTTCCATCTTAGTTTTTTTCCACTTTCGTCTTACTTTTGGTTTTGCTTCCACCTTAGTTTGCTTCTGCTTTCATCTTACTTTTGCTTCCGTCTTAGTTTGCTTCCACTTTCGTCTTACTTTTCCTTCCGTCTTAGTTTCTTTCATCTTACTTTTGCTTCTGCTTCCGTCTTACTTTTGCTTCTGCTTCCATCTTACTTTTGCTTCCATCTTCAGCTTCCTCACTTCCGCTTCAGCTTCATCACTTTCAAATATTATTATTATTTGATTTTCATCAAAATTATTTTGATGTGAAGTCATTTTGACTTAACAATGTTCTTATGAAACCCTAAAAACCAAAAAATCTTGCCTAATATAGGTTAATAACATGAATTTATATTGCACTCATATTAGTTTATTTGCTCATATGTTGAGGTCATATTCCTTCATATCACCTAACATAGGTTCGAGTTTAGGTCATATTCCTTCACATGGCAAGTTATTAAAGAGCTAGAATGGAGCAAGAAGTAACATGGGTTAGAACACTAGTTTGTGTTTACCCATGCTCTAAACATGGGTCCATATTCAACCTATGCTTAACTAAAAATCATACAAAAATTCTCCAATTTGGCTTTAACTTGCCTAAATTCATTATTTCTTCATTAGGAGCTAAATTAAGGCATGTAAACAATATATAAGCCATACTGAGTCTGAAATCAAATAAAATTATCCAAACATAAAAAAATCTCTTAAAACCATGCTAATAACATAGTTTATTTGGTACTTATCATTAAACATACCCTTGAAAACTAACATCATAAACTTTAAAATGGTGTTGGTGCATTGTATAACCTAAATGATATTTTATCATAAGAAAACATCTAATATGATTAGGTAAATATGGTATTCTTTTGATCCTCAAGTGAAATATCTTTAATGCTTATCTAAGAAAAAAAATTACATATGCCTTAAAAGTGGTTCTAAAATTTGTCAATTAATGGAAGGGGAAAGTACTCTTTCCACGTTACATCATTTAGTTTCTTATAGTCAATGCATACTCTCCACTTGGCGAAGGTCCTCATTAGGATTAACTCATTCATTTCATTTAAAACAATAGTCATCCCTCTTTCTTTAGTACTACCTACACTAGGCTTACCTATGAATTATTAGAGATATGATATATCAAACCTAAGTCAAGTAGTTTTATAACCTATACTTTCATTAGTTCTCTTATGTTTGGATATAATCTCCTCTAAGGTTACACTATAAGTTTGTGCCCATCTTCCTCAAAATTTTATGGATACAACATAAAAGGTCGATTCCTTTTACATTAAATAGTTTCCATATTAAAGCTTTCTTATGCTTTTATGGCACCCAACCATAATTATCACTAATAACTTTAAGTTCTCTTCTAAAAATTCATAATAAAGATATCTTGGTAATTATCTCAATTCCATGTTTGATGGTTCTTCTATAAATGTTCCATTTTCAATTGTGTTATATTCATATCATCTTTTTAGTCATTCCTAATTGAAAGGTCTTTGTTCACTTCTAAATAGGCTACTTGATCCTATAACTTTTTATTTTTTGATTCATTCTACTTTAATGATACAATGTTACAAAGTTTCTTTTCATATAACTCCTTCCAAAAATCTAATATTTCAGTGTCTCATAAAATAAGGTAATAACAAGAATTGTCAATTACAATGGAATGCTTTAATGCATTCAAAAATTTTGAAGATTGTATTTCCTTTCCAACTTTAAATGTTATTTTTCCATTATGGACATTTATTATAGTTTTTCTATAGCAAATGAATCGTCTACCTAAGATTAGAGGTACTTTAATTTATTATTTCATGTCTAGTATAACAAAATCAACTGAGAAAAGAAATATATCAACCTTAATTAACACATCTTAAATTATACCTAAGGATATTTAAAAGATCCATCATCTAGTTACAAGCTAATCTTAGTTGGTTTAGGTTTATGTAGCCTTAATTCCCTAAAATAGAGTAAGGAATTAATTATGGCACCTAAATTAGGCAATACATTATCTATAGATAAATTACTAATGAAATAATAAATAATAAAAATCCCTAGATCTTTTAGCTTTTAAGGCAGCTTATTGATTGAATTAGATTATTTTTCAATATTGAATTAACGGTAAGTTCACAACGTAGTTGTAGTTAGCACAGGAAAGAATGAGTCAAATCTCATAAAGACAATGATTACTAGTAATTACCTTTCTCTATTATCTAGCCTATAGATTGGGTTTTGGATTTTAATAAAGAAAATTAAACTTAAACAATTAAAATAAAATAGGAAAAAATAATGAACACAGAAATAATAGAAATCGCTTATAAAATAATCAATATTAAGAATTAGTGCGTAGGTGGTGAATCCTCCTAAAGCCCTTAAACAATTTCCTTTTATTATGCAATTGTTTTATTGACTATAGGACAGTGCAAATTCCTATCTTATGCTAATGACTCTCTCAAGGCTACCAATAACTAATCCTATGTTTATTAATCCAAACTCTTTAAGCTAAAGTTTCTAGGATTGCTTTACCAATTTGTGAATTCTATTATTGGGTTTGAACCTAATCTAGAGGGTTTATGTCGACCTATCTGTAGATTTGCAATTAACTCCTTTTAATTATTATGGGTCTATTTATACATAGGACTTCTTAATCTGTGTGCTAAGAAATCATATTATATACTAATAATCTTGATCTATTAGAACATATGTAAAACACATAATTAAATCACAATAGATTAATAAAAAACAATTGCATTAATAAAAGAATCAAAACTTATTATAGCACCAACTAAGGTTCATCATACCTAGGCACTAAAAAGCATTTAGTTACACATGATAGAAAATGAAATTAAAGATAAACTAAAAGAAAAATGAATAGAAAAAGAGTTTATAATTCTAAATCTCCCTTCTTTCCTATCAAATATTCATGCGGGTTTGAAGTTTGATGTTGTATTCTATTCAATCTGTTGATGATTTTTTTTGGTGTTTTCCACTTTGCTAGATCAATATTGTCCCTTCTAAATGTTCTCTACATCTAGAATCGCCTTGGAATTTCTATTACCGTATTTTGCCTCTACTCATATCTTTTTATAGTAAATTTTAGGATTTTTAAGAGATATTAGGTCTAATACATGACCATGTACTGGACTGTGTTTATCCCAAAATCTCCATAATTCGTGATGTTGCACACGCTGAGAGACATACATGGCCATAAACACGGCCATGTATCCCTTATTTTCTTCAAATCTTTGTTTTATACTTTCATTCTAATTCTTCTCCTTTTAGTCCATGAAGGTAGTTATAACCTATAAATGTACTTGGAGCAAAACAAGTGCCAAATATACAATAAAATTCTAAAATATCAAACAAAATACTCAAATATGGGAGTATACATATGGACAAATATACATCTATCACTTATTTTGGAGGGTAGTTGAACATTATTTATTTAATTTGATATATACAACTCCTCTAACTTCTTTTTATTGTTCAGAATCTCTTTAAGAAACTTAGCATATTGAGGCATATGCGAAAGGGATTAAAAAAGTAATGTTAATATGAAATTTCTTTAAAAGCTCAAGGAACGTACTGAATTGTTTGTCTTTGTTTTGCCTTAACATTACTAAGTAAAGAATTCTTAGTCAATATTCCCTACCAATTTTTTAGTTTTCTTTTATATTTTTGTTTCCTTTTAGGATTAGCCTCCTTTTTATTAGTTTCTCCCTTTGTTTCATTGGTCAAATCCTTTCTACTTTTTAGGGTGGCTAGTTAAGGTTAGGTATATTCTTATTGGATGATGTTCCTTTATACGCTTTATTGACTGCTTCAACTGATTGGCCTATTTGAATTTCTAAGTTTTTCCTATTAAGACTTTATAATTTTATATTCAAAAAGATGTTCTTAGTATAAACTCTCTTAATATATCTTCTAGATCTTATTGTTTATCTCTTTGATGTTCTTGTGAAAACATTTACTGACATGTTTTACTAGTTTCTTATTTTAGAAGAAACTTTAACAGTTTCTCCATTTCAAATTGTGAATCATATTATAAGAATTATTTTATCTCTAAATTTTTTAAGTAAATTTAACTTGCTCTAATGATTCAATCATCAGATTTCAAACTTGACATTCTATTCATTGATGTTCTCCTCCACATAATTCACAATTTGTAACATGTGTTATCCTATATGGTATGCTTAGATTATTAAGTTTCCTTAACATTACTTTTATTTTAGTTGTAAATGCAGTCACGACATCTAAATTTTGAATTCTATTTATTTGGTTACTCCTTATTACGCTTAATTACAATGGTAGTTATTTATATCCATCTATTATATTCAATCTAGGATTGCCTTAGGAGTTTTATTATTCAACATTCCATTTATAAAAACATCACTAATTTGCCTAGAAGGATCATCTAAACTATTATAGAATGCCTGGACTTACAACAATGATGGAAGGCCATAGTGTGAGAACTTCCTTAACAAATTTGTGTTTAGCTCTTATGTCACATATATACCTTCATTGTCAAAATGTTGGAAGGAAGAGATATGATTCCTTAAAATTTTTTGCCTTATCGAGTTGAAAGTATTTTGAAAGAAACTTCTCTACAAGACTCTCTTAATTGGTAATTTATATATCAAATACACCTTTCAACTACTGCTTTGCCAATCTCTCATTTTGAATAGAAATAGCCTTAACCTTTTGGTATTTTTAGTTGTCCATTTTTTCTTGAATGTATCATAAATCTATAAAAAGTTAGTGATATATTTATTGGTATCCTCATCAAGTAATCTATCAAACTATATATTTTATTAAAGCATTTGAATTATATTAAGCTTAATTTCAAAATAATAAGCATTTATCTTTAGTCTTCCAATACTCAATTATGTTCACAAGAGAAATGGTTTAGCATACTCCATCCTTGTTCTCCTTTCTTCTTCCATCTTTTCAAGTTGTAATTATAGTGTATGTCTAATTTCTTTCTTATTATATTCCCTTTAATTTTGATATAATATTATCTTAAGTTCTAGAACTTCTTTGAGAAAAATAGATTGTTGGCTTCTTGTCATATACCATAATTATTCCTCTTATCAAAGTAAACAAGAGAAAAAGTGAAATAAAATAAGAAAGGATATAAATAAAACTAACCAAAGGCATTCCAATGAAACTAAGATAACAAATATGGACAATAAATGAGGAAAATAAATATATAAGACTATAAAAGTAGTTAAAAGGTTTCCTAATAGCAATTTCTTCCCCAATAATAATGCCAAAAAACTTAATGATTGTTTTAATGATATATAATTTTATGTTTCAATGCTTCCAAAGTCTTTCCTATTACAAACCTATCACTAACTTATTAAGCAACTTCATCTATTGTTGGTAAGTAGGGGTTGAATACCACAAGGAGCAATATGGGTTAGAACAAGACAATTACAAACCATTTAGCTAATAGGCTCAACGATCCTCTTAAGTAATTGATTCGTCTTTCGAAAAGGGCTTTCATTCAAGGTAGATCCATCTTAGACAATATTTTTCTAGTGTAGGAGTTAATAAAGGATTACAATATTAAGGGTTTTATCAAATGTTATGCTGTAAAAATAGACATTACTAAAGCATTTGACAACATTAAATGGAACTTCATTTTCAGTAGTCTAGAGTGGCTTGGTATACCTTAAATGTATGTCTCATGGATTAAAGAATGTCTCTCAACCCCCTCCTACAGTTTTCTTATTAATGGTTCCCCTTCTAAGCAGTTTAAAGGAATAAATGGGATAAGGTAAGGGGACCCTTTATCTCCATATCTGTTTGCCATCTCAAATGAAATTCTCAACAAAATTATCAAATCAAATACTAATGGAAACTTTAATTTCAATTACCATCATAAGTGTGAGGTGTTATAACTAACTTATCTCAGTTTTGTTGATGATTTAATATTTTTATGCTACTAATTAGAAATCCATGTCAATTTTGCATAAATCACTAATGGAGTTCTGCAAGATATTTGGTTTGAAAGTTAATTCTATAAAAAATAGAATCTGCTTCTCTAGAGATGTCCCCAACACTGATTGTTTAAAAAAAAATTTAGGTTTGAGCATAAAAATCTTCCTTTCAAATAGCTAGGAGTACTAATCTCATCAAAGAAGCTAAATTTCCAAGATTGCATAATGTTGCTAGAGAAGTTCAAAATAAGGATCAATGCTTAGTAGAATAGATTTCTATTTTAAGCTAAAAGGGTTTACCTTGTTATTTCTATGCTGACCAATTTGCACAACCATTAAAGCTCACTCCTATTTATTCCTAAAAAGATTAACAAGGATACGGAAAAATGCATAAAGAACTTTCTTTGGTATGGAAAAGCTAAGACCTTTAAAGGAGCCAAAATGAAATGGGAACATCTTTGCTAAAGGAAACAAGAAGGAATGCTTAGATTGGTACCTATTCAGCTTATTCAAACAAACATAGTAGCTAAGAGAATATGGAGATTGTACAAAGATAAGGAGGTACATCAAGGTAAATTGAGTAATGAATTTTACTTGAATGATACTAATTTCTAGCTTAGAGGGGAGAAGCAAAACCATTCTTAGCCTTTCATTCAAATGTTGAGACATAGGATTGACTATTTACCCCTTTATCAAAATATAGATAGGCAATGGAGAAGACACCTGGTTCTGGTTTGACAATTGGATTCCACAGAGTCCACTAAACAGAAGAGAAGACCTAACAACACTTACCAAAAGGCTTCTTATTGCCTCAAAGGTCTCCAATGTCATTGTTCAAATGTTTGGCAATTAACAAGAAGAGGAGTAGATAGACTTCAACATTACTTTCCAAACTACTTGCCTAAATTTTCTATTAAAGAAAAAATCAAATGGTCTATAAGTAGTAATGGGGAGTGCTCTAATTTTTCTTTCCTAAAAACATTAAGACCTTAGTTGGCTTCTGTCCCTTGTTACAACATTATGTGGAAAGGATCCTTAATGTCTAAAGTTTCCTTTGTTACTTGGTTAAAAGAAAGAGTAAAATTGAAGACGAAAGGGATTGAGAGATGGGATTGAGAGATGAAATTTGTGTTCTTTGTAACTCTCTGCTTGAAACTATAAACCATTTATTTTTTAAATGCAACTTCTCATGTGCAATTTAGAATAGAATGCTGCATAATATTAACCTTGTTCATCCTAAAATAGATTCGGAGAACATCTTGGTTTGGGCAGAACATCAATACAACAGAGCTGGAAAAGACAAGGAATGCTTAAGTCTTTATTTGATCTGCTCAATTTACTCGATTTGGAACGAAAGAAAATAAATAATTTTCAAGAGAAAAACCTTCCTATTAGATCAAAAAGATTTTTCTTACTCATCATGCCAATGAGGACCTAAGCTATTTCATTAAAAGAAGATGGAGACTAAAGTGATATAGCTTTAGGTTGAAATAACAATTATATAGATGTTAGGATTTCTTTTTCATGTTTTGACATTATAGCCTTGTATTTTTGACCTTGTTTGCCTTCATAGGTTTTTCAATGAAATACTTTAATTTCTAAAAAATAATAACTAAGGAAATAAATAATACAATAATTGATTAAAAGAGAATACAGTGATATACTATATTTAGATAAGTACTCTCAGTAGTACTTTTAAATTCATGATTTGATCAACCTAGATTGGATATATTCCTTGGATTGATAAGACTTCCTAAATAATAAAATTGCACTCTTTGTGTTATAGCCATCTATTCTCTAATTAAGTAACCCATATCTCTACCATTACTAAAACTCTTTTAGATATATTAAGTTTTTGTGAAATATAATGAAAAATTTTACCCTAACACCAGTAAGATCATATGGGTCTCTCTCAAGAATCCTATTGAACAGCCCTCTATGTAAGGCATAGTCCACTTACAGGCAAGCTCTCTCTATTTTTCCACAGGTGAATTAAGACAATATTTAAATGTCAGTATGAGTAAATCAACATTAAGACTGATCAAAGATAGCTAACTGAAATATATCTCATACCATAAATTAAATCAAATCAATCCATACAAAAATAACAATGAGAGTTTTTCTTTTATAAATATAAAAAGTGATTTAGCTATGAAATATATTCAAAATAAAATAATAAAAACTAAAGAAGTTATAGTAGAAGTAAATCTAGATGAACTCTTTGATTTTATAGACAACTTGATTTGCTAAGATGGTGTTAGACCTCAAAATTTTTTCCAGTTATTACCGATTTGTTTATTTAGTTAGTTATTTAAATTGTTTGATTTTTTTATTTTATTTAGTCATTAATTTAGTGGCATGAATAGAGATTTGAATTTGATGGAAGGATTAGAATTAAGTTAGAATTACTATGCAAAGGTTAGAATTAAGTTAGTTTAAGGAGTTAATAAAGGAATAAACGAAAGAGGGGTAGATTTGGAAAGACCAAGTAAGTGAGGGGTATAATTGGAAGAATAAGCTAAAGATTGTGTCTTGAATTAGAAGAAGAAGGGAGAAGTGTCATAAGAACATAAGAGAAAGAAGAAAAAACATGAAAAGGAGAAGAGAAGAAGGAGGATCGTAGGAAACTTGGAAAGAAGAAGAAAGAAGTAGAAAAAGAAGAGGAAATTAACTTGTTGGAGGTAAGTTTTCATCTTTCTTCTAGCTAGGTTCAAAAAGGGGATTAAATAGAGACTAGGGTTTGTGTTGGAAATAAAGGAAGAAAGAAGAGGAAGATGAAATTAATTTGATTTTGGATTTTTAAGTTAGGGTTTTGGTTTTTCTAATCTAGATGGACTATGGGTAGGTTAGGTTTAAATTCAATTTTAGCATTTCTTTGATTCTTGAAGTTTTATGAATTTTCATTTGAATATGGATTAAATAGAAATAGATTTATTTGAAGGGAATCAAGAAAAACTTACTCAAGAGCAAGAGGAAAGGCAATCTTGAGCTTGAATTTTCCGCAAAATTTGATGGGTAACATGTTTATAGTTATGTGATGGGCAAATGCCCTATTTGTATGTTTATGCTTAAATTTTGTGAATTTGAATTGTTGTGAAGATTTGAAATTCCATGAAGACGTATGACCATGTTATACCTTGAAAAAGGTTTTAACATTTTGAATTGAATGATAAGAAGAAAAGCGTGAAATATGAGAATTTGATGAAATGAAAGAAGCATAAGAGTACGAATTTGTGATTGACTAACTTGAGCATAAAACTGTTTGTGATTAGGCAAGAGAGAAACTCATTTTGATAGTCACGTGCACGTTGACTCATAGCCTTTTTTCGACTGCCCGCTTGAGGCCACAAGATCCTGATAAATTGGCCTCGTTTTGTTCACGGTGTAAACTTCGATTTCTTCGTTTTATTCCATAAAACTCTTGAGCCATTTGTTGTGCATTTCATCATTGTTGTGTTGAGTATGATGCATAATTGAGTGTTAAGCTTTGATAAGATAATTACATGATACGCTTTATGTGATGACATTTTGTTAATTATGAGTCATGATATGAATTGTGAACTATTGATTTGCTAGAAATATGTGTATATATATTTGTTTGTTTGGCTCATTACCGATGGCTATAAATGTATTACCCACTAAGCTGTGTAGCTCACCCCACTATTCCCTTTTTAGGTGCAAAATAGGACAAGTGTTAAACCTTGCAAGGCATCGGAAACTCCAAGACATTAGATACTTTTGTAACTAAGTTAGTGGCTAGACTTTTGGATAGCTTTATAAGCATATCAAACA
>JANVCQ010000005.1:20061844-20102409 GCA_025531925.1 Erythroxylum plowmanianum | reverse complement strand
ATACAAATACTTAGAAGTAGATTGCAATACTTCATAATACTATTTTTCAATCGTTTGAGAAAGCAAGTTTTTTTAAAAGAAGTTTTGGTTAAAAGGGGATTGTATTAAAAAACGGATACACAATTCAATCTCCCCTTCTTGTGCATTTTAAATATCGAATATTAAGTCTATATTAACGTGTGATTCACTTTATTTATAGCTGCATTGAGATATATTGTTGAGACATCCACCTTTTCCATATTTAACACCTTGGTAGGTGTAAAATACTACTCCATATCTTATAAGAATTTCTCAAGTTCTTTAGCATTCTGAATTCCCTCAAAAAATTTTGGCTCACGAACCTTTAGCATGGTTCTTTCAATATGTCTCACATCTTACATTGCAATAGCATTTTTAAGGATGATCATCTTCAAAATGGTATCCTCTCATGCTTTAATCAATTCAAACACTTGATCTTGTAGTGCTTAGATTTACCTCTTTAAAGCATAAAAACGTGATGCATAAAAAGGGACTTCTTCTTCCCATAGGTAAAGGACCAATGAGCCATCCATCATTGTAACACATTTATTTAGATTACTGCCACCTGCCATTAAATCACCAACACAACTTTAACACCAATTATTTCAACTCAAACTTACCAAAGCTCTCGTGTTTAAAGTGTTTCATATAAAGGCAAAGTAAGCTCAAGATGTTCACTAAAATAATGCAATAAAATGGACAAGGATAAGAAGAGAAATATACACAAAGGTTTACAGCAAAATTGTCAACCTTTATATTACTCATAATTGATATAAAGGATATAAAAGCTCCAACTCTCTCTAGTGAATGAAGCCTTTGCCCAAATGAGCTATTTATAGGCTTTTGGAGACTTATTGAGCAAGAATATAAGAAAGTGGTCTCAAGGCCACTAAGTCACTAACTTAGTTGGTAGTTGACATCCCCAACCACTTTAGGCACTACTTTAATGGGTGGTTTATATAACTTACCACTATCCCACTTTTAAGTAAAAGGAATATGTGTAAAATTCTTACAAGACACCTCATCCACGTTCTTTTCCATATCCTCCCACTTCTTTTCATCCCACTAACTTTGCCCCATCACTCATGATCTTCATCTAAAAATGAAGGTCAGCCAAGTTATAAGCTAATTTGTACATGGTCTAACCAATATGCACCTATGGTCTAATCCGTTCTTCTATGGTCCATCATTTGAGCACAATTTCATCCTTATTCCTACCAAAGACATCATAATCAAGTCCAACTCTCCCTATCCAAGCTGATCAATAACCCATAATCCTTCAAATCTAGTCGCTGCTTGAACTATGCGTGATCTTACTTGGTTAAATTAGTTTGGTTCCTTTAGCATGCCTTCCTCATGCCTAATCCATGTTAGACATTGGCCAAGACTCGCCAATGACTAGTAAAAAGGCTCTTACAATGTTAAAGGGATAACAAGTAGTGCCTTTCAGAAAAGTCTTCAAAAGGATTCAATTAGTCCATCCATCTAGACTTCAAAGAAAGTACAAAAAAACTAAAGACATCTATAAGAGGTTTATTTGAAAAACTACTAGAAAGTTTAGAAAGCTAGGATTAGTGGAAGGTAAGTCTTCTCTTTCCCTAAGTTCTGGGAAGTAAGTGAAAGTCTAAAGTTAGATAAAAACACATACATAAGTTTAATTGTTGCAAAGGGATATTGGACAGACATCTCTTTAGGTTCTGATAGAGGAATCCTCAGAAAATCGAACCAAGTCCAAAGAATTTATTGGAGGCCACTGCATGAAAGAAGGGAAGAAACTTGAAAGTTAGTTTGTTATTAACAAGGTAGAAAACAAATCAATTCAACAAGACCCAAATAAACTTATTTCTAGAAGAAGCGTAAATGTTTTTCGACCCGGAATAAAAGGAACACATAAAAACACTAGGGTTTAAACTAAGGGTCTCCTCGACCAAGTAAACAAAATCTTCCATAATTATAGGCACTTTGGTTAGAAAACAAACATCTTTTAATGAGACTGAAATATGCCCAAAAGTATAAATAAAGGAGTTGCAAGAAGGAATCCAGAATCTTAAAATGGTAGTTATAGGTTAGTTTGATATTCTAAGGAATTAATAAAAAGAGCCATTAATTGCAAAAGCTGCTGTCACTTTTAGATTAAATGATATAAAAGGTACAACCTATCCACTCATTTAACCCAATGGTCTATGATTTTTGACCATGACTTGAAGGATTTAGGAGCTTGAAACATAGTGAATCTTATAGAAAAGTCTTATTTACTCACCTCTCCTGAGTAAGGTAAGGATGGATGAGAATAGTTAATAGGTGAAGGAATCTCAATAGTCAGAGGCGAACCATGTTCATGATCAAAATGGGAAAAATCGTCCCACGATGCTAAAAAATGAATTTGGATATTAGAATCAATAGTTAAAATTAAAAAAAATTAGAGTCTAAAAAGCCCTTTAACTAATTCTTCTAAAGGTTAAAAGAGTTTCAGTCAAAATAGAGTGCACTTCAAGCTTTACAACCTATATAAAGAAGTAAAGTTAAAGAAATTGAAGGAAGTACAGGAATCAGAAACATACACCTATAACATTTAGTTTGGCATAATCAGTTGAAGAGGAGGAAGATGCATAACTAATGGAAGCCATAGATATATAGAAGCATGAGAGAATTCCTAAGTAGGAAATATTGGACTTTATATAGAAAATAGTGGTTGTTTAAAGTTAGAGATAGAGAATGAAGTAGTAATGAGAAAATTTTATAATGAAAATAGTTAAAACTTAATAAAATATCAAGAGTTTAAAATTTAAAAGGTTTTCTAAATTTCAGAATAGACAGAGAGGTAAGGATTTCAAATATGAAAATCTTAATGTGATCTTTGGGCTTGACTCTTATTTTTTGTAAAAGGTTCTTTATGATTTAAGAAGATCGTCATGATGACAAAATTAGGCCTCCTTATGAAATCCTTTGGGTTTTTAAAATATGTGAAACCACTGGGCTATATTTGGAATTTATCTTTAAACCTAGTTTATAAAAAGCTAGGAGAATTTCTATGTCATATATTTGGTTTACTTAACCAAACATATGTAAGGGGCAATTGTTGATAGTCCAAAAAGAAATTCAGCACATAAGAGAAAATAGATAAGAAATAAAAGCCTAGTAAATGTTTAGCTAAAGATTTCATAGGTAGTGAAAAACTATGAATGTAGGGAGAAATGTGCTAAATTCATGAAAGTCTAAAACATGGAAGTTAAGAAAATGGTAGAAAATAGTTAACAAGGACATGGCTAAGTGAGATAGAAGTTGAGCGGTTACATGAAATACATAATGTGGAGGTTAAGGAAATAATTGCATCTAGTTAGTAAAAATGTGGCCAACTGGGCTGGGAGTTGAACAGTTATAGGAAGTCCAAAGCATAAACTTAAGGAAATAGTAGCAGGTAGTTAGGTAGAATGTGGGAAATGGATAGTTATAAGAAAAACTTCCTAAAGATGAGAGAACTAAAAATTTACTAGCTCTTGGACAACATTAAAAAAGAAATTCAATCATAAGAAAATAAAACCAATCTCCAACGAGAAAAATTAGCCTACTTTAAAAACATTTAACTATTTTCAGTGTTCTTTAAATTGTGCATTGATCTTTGTTATTTTCAATCCCCTTTTGTAGTTTATGATTCTCTTTTTGCTATAATCAATTGTTTTCTTTACTTTAGACCTTATTTCAATATGTTTTAGTGTTTTAGAAGTTTAGAACTCCATTTTCTGAGTTTTCTAAAGACCATCTATGTTATTGATAAGTTGGGTACAAATTTTATGAGAATTCCTCCTAGCATACCCAAATTTCATATGAACACTAACAATTATATAAGTGATAATTTTATAGCCTCACCCTATTATTGTATTTTAAGCAGATTAGTGAGGGACTATAGACTAATTAGCAAGCTTAACATCCAACAACAACAATCGATAGCTATTTTAGTGAAAAGGACGTAGAGAAGTAAGGGTCAAGTTCCAAATTCCAAGGTCCCATTTGGACTTAGAGGAAGAAGAGAAGCAAGGGCCAAGCTCCAAGGTCTATGTTTTTTTCCTTTACCCTCCAAGTAGAATATTGGAGTGTAGCTTGCTAAAATTTTAAGCTTGTTAGTTGACAATTGGATAAATATTAAATTTGGGTTCATGAAATTAAAAACAAAAATAAAATGAAAAAATGGGTTGAAACACAATCTAAAGTCCAATTATCTCTTAAATCCAACAGTCTCGTAAAGTCGAAGTTGAATTTGCAGAAGTCTATTATAAGCCCTAGACACCTTGTAGGCTAATATCTAAGAGCTTGATAGCTCTAAGGAAGGATCTCGAAATTTCAAGCCAGAAGAACTTTCAGCCCATTTTAAAAGATCAAGCCTTATTTTCCAAATGTCTTAAATTTTAATCTTAAAATCTCTTGAATTTCTATAACCTTTCACTTCAAAAGTTTTTAGGCCCAAGATTTCATTATTTCATTAATCCATCAACCAAAGCTCAACAGCAAGTTCCTTTAACCTTACGCCCAAAGCTTGAACTTATGCCCACAAATCCAAAATGGATCGTATAGTCCAAAGTAAAAGCAACTTTAAAAACGTAATATATGGGGAAAAGACATAAAACATTTCTCTAAGTTAAGAAATTTTAGAGAAATTTTTTATTTTTAATTTTTTTTAATTGTTTAGAAAAACTCTTTTTTTAGATTGCTGTTAAAAAAATAAAATACTCATAATATAAATATCACACATACAATTATCAAATATTGCCTATATGACAATCTAACTCAGCTTTTGAATTCAAATCATATTAATATATCTGACCTAAATTCATATTTTATTATAATCATTTTAGGTTATTAATTTAATTCAAGCCTAATTAGTTTGAGTTTGATTTAAGAACCAAGTTGGATTACATATATTATGTAAGTGATATTTGATTAGTCTATATATAATATTCATGTTGTATACATTTTATTGTTATTTTTGAATTGAAGTCTGACATAAGGGATTTTTTTTAGAAAACTAAAATTTGAAAAGATTTTTTAAAAAATTTTAAAAGTTAACGAAACAATTGTTAATTATTATATGATATTATTTAATTAAAAATATATTTTTTAATTATATATTTTTTACTCTTAATAATTAGCAATTGTCTCGTAAAAAAATTAGTTGAAAATTAAGTATTTAAATTTTTTAATTATATATTTTTTACTCTTAATAATTTAAAGTTATATAAATTTCTTGAAAATTAAGTATTTAAATTTTTTAATCTTAATAATAGGCTGAATCAAATTTTTAATTTTAAATAATTAATTGGTAAAATAATTTAAATGGAATATGTAATTTGTAAGTAGTGTATAAACTATTCCATGCACCCAAAATTTCACCCAAAATTTTATACACTACAATAACGGCTAGAAATTCTCCCATTCTATATTTAAAAAAATGAAATTTATTACTATCCGTACTCTTATTGCATATTAAAATTGCTAACACCTTTCCCCAGTTACAAATTTTCCACAAATTAAAAGGTTTTATAATATTCTTAAACGAATTTCCGATAATTCTTCATGCATCTACTTCAGCAATTTTTTTTTTATTCCTGAACAATTTGATGATATGAATTAATTGAGAAAATCGTTCCATCCTCTCAATCTATTCACAATTCATGACCATTTCACAATACCCTTTCAAAAGTCAGAATGAAGGAATGACAAGAAATCAAATCACTTGATGCATCAGAGGAATTGGAGACTTATATCCTCACAGCAAAGAAATGAGTCAGGCTTCCAACATGAAGTGTATGATTCCCCAACGCAATTTTCCTGCCTCCAACCTCATCAACGACAGTCAAGTCCTTGCAAATATCCACTTTAAATCTTACCAGAGAATCCGTTTGACCATCCATATACAACTTCTCAAAACCCACTAAGTGCTTCTGTGGCGAGTTATGAACTGATGGTGGACTAGAAAACAAGAACACTGTATGGCTTCCCGTCATTCTTCCCATATTTTTTACTCTCAAATGAACATCAAATTCTAAGTTTTGACAAGTCTCTTCAACTGCGTTCACTGACTTGCAATTTGATGAGTAACAAATGTGTTGTTCTTCTAAAGGGATAGATACTAGTTGAGGTGCTTTAACTAGTTTGTGGCTGAACTGGGTATAACTTAGTCCATCTCCAAATTTAAATACTGTTTCTCCTGTATAAAATCTGTAGGTTCGACCCGGGTAGCCATTAGAAGGATCTGGCCTCATGTTCATGTTTGTCATTGGCACTTTATCTACGTATGCCTGTGGATACCATGTCATTGGCAGTCTTCCACCTTCAACACGATTAATCATAAGCTTAATGAAGCTCAAAAGATCCATCATCAAGCAATGAGTCATGATGTAATGCAACTACATATCTAGTGGATTTTTAAATTTTCAACGACGTATTTGATTTGAGAAAGGAGCATTCATTTCTACGATAAAACATTCACTACTTACTTGGATTATAATAGCCAAAAATAATATCAGCCATTGCAGCTCCTCCAGCTTCACCAGGGTAACCAACCCAGAGAATGCTTGTAATCTTGTCATTCGATTTTGCGAATGAAACGTCCATGCCTCCACCAGACATTATGACAAGAATTACAGGACCTTTTGAAACATTTGCAACCTCTGTTATCAAAAGTTGCTGTTGTCCTGGAAGAAGAATGTCAACCCTATCAAGACCCTCAGCCTCGATGGATTGATCAGCCCCCACTACGAGCACAGTAGCATCTGCTGTTTCTGCTATACTTTTAGCATCATCTACCTGGGCCGTTGCACATGCTACATTTGAGCATCCAGGCACATATTTTGTTGCAACTGAAGCTGTCAATCCTTGCAAAGGTGATGTGTATTTGCAGGGGGTACCTGAAAATTTTGGTAGACAGCATTGTTTAGGTGAGAACTATTTTGTATTTAACTTCCCAGGCTATACCTTCATAGTTTCCAATCATCGTTTTAGTGACATCAGCGTTTGGTCCAATTACTGCCAAGGATTTGATGGCAGTAGGAGACAGTGGCAAAGAACCTGCTGTGTTCTTGAGCAATACAATCCCTTGCCTAGCAGCTTCACGAGCCAGCTCCTGGTGCTCTTGTGTGCACACATCTTTTGGCCCAAGATTTCCATACAGCTGCTTGCTGGGATCACCATCAAAGAAACCAAGTCGCATCAGTGTTGCAAAATTGTTTGAGACGGCATTATCAATCGCTGATTCATTGAGAAGTCCTGCTTTTACCGCAGCTTCAGTGTGTTGGCCAAGGAAAGATCCACAATTGAGATCCAACCCTGTCATACCCATTTTTAAAGATATCAAGCTTATGAATCAACAATTGACATCAGGATGTGGAATTACCTGCCAATATGGCTTTAGCTGCAGCTTCTTCAGGTGTTTTGGTATAGTGTTGAGTCTTGTAGAATACGTCAACAGAATCACAATCGGAGACAATGTACCTGCAGGAAGAGTCAGCATACAAGCATAATTAACATTTGAGAATGTGACACATTATGATGAAACACCACATAGAACAATTTGCAATTTGAGACTCTAAAGAATACCCATTTAATTTCCATTGGCCTCTGATAACCCCTGCAAGAAGATCTGGGTCGGCACAGGTAGGCTTACCATTAACCTGATTATAAGAACACATGACACTTGCAACATTCCCATCAATAACGCAACTCTTGAATGGTGGCTGAAAGGTATCATCCAAGTCTTGCTGTGTTACCTAACTCATTTAAAGCAATATAATAGAAATGAGATGAGTAGTGGTTACATTTAAAATCGTGCAATTTGCAGACCTTAAACGGAAGAGAGCATTTACCACAGCGTTGAAATGATATCTGTCAGTCCCTTTCCAGTTATCAACATCATATGCCGTATAATGTTTACAACACGCAGCAACCTTAAGTCGATCACCGTCACCATCATCTCTCTGTTGCAGAGCTTTAACGTAACCAGCCCCATATTTACTTGATAGCAATGGATCCTCTCCTGGAGTTTCCTGACCTCTTCCCCATCTGGGGTCTCGAAAAATGTTTACATTTGGTGACCAAAATGTCAAACCAGCCAATCCCACATTATACATTGCTCTGGCCTCAGTAGAAACCACCTGTTCGTTGTGAATAAATTAATCAATCACCGCATCGTTTTCAAATTCTCTCTTTTCCCAGCTGGAATCCTTTTATATTTATAATAACACATTTTTACGAGGACTAGATGTCTTTAGCAGAGATAACCTATTCCATCAAATAATTCAATAACTTCGCGCTTTTTTCTAGCCCTTTGCATATAACAAGCACAGAGCAATAATAGAGTCTGAAGAAGAAGGTACAGGAGACCTTCATTCCATTTATTAAAACACTTCTGGTATAGATGGCCAGAGTCGCTGACTGATAACTAAAAATGTTACCGAAAACGTAAGCAACACGGATAACCATAGGACTAGCACTATATATATGCCCAAAAAGGATTTACATTACACCTGGAAAGATTCATCAAATGCGCATATTGCTCAAGTTAACATCAAACAACTGTCAAATGAATGGTTACGGCAAAGAAGCGAGAATAACAGAAATGAGTAAAACACAGTCAAGTGAATGATTATGGCAATTTGTAAAGGACGCAAGAATAACAGAAATGAACCATGCTACCTTTCCGATGGCTTCAAAGAGAGAAGTATTGAATGAAGCCGCAGTTAATATGACCTGAGGAAAGCTGGTGGCTCCAGGCACTACATTGGAGAAATGCGTACCAGGACCAACGTAAGAGACTCCATGTAAAGCCTCAGACCACCATTCATACTTTGGTATCCCAAGTCTACTCACACTACCAGCACCGTCCACCAAGAACAAAATTTTCTCTTGCAACGAAAGTCTACTCACCAGGTCCGCAACTCTCTCACTGAAACCCAAAGACTTGTCACAAAAACGAAAACTCGCAAAGGTGGCATTTTTTGAAACATCACAGGCAAAAACAGGAGAGGATTGTGCGAAAACGGAGCCGCAGTTGAAGAAAAAGCAATAGAAGACGAAAACAAAGACCTTAGGTACTCTGTTTTGGAAAGCAAAGGCCATTGAGAGTAGCGGGACCTTGTGGTAGTTAATAGTTGGGAAGACCAATAGATGGTAATTTTTGTTGGGTAAGCAATAGTTTCGTAGGTGCTGGTGGTGTGTTTTATAGGGGAAGAAGGCTTATATTTTAAGAAGCACACGTTGTTTTGTAGCGGCCCGTGATGGAGTACAGGTTTGTAGGCAGAGAGTTTGTTTTGTCGAAATTAATAAGTGGGTTACAAAGAAAACTAGAACTCCCGTGACATGATCGTATTCATATACAAGAATTTCTATCATTATATGAGAGTATTTTTATTTCTCTTTTTCCTTTCTGGATATTAGTTATTGGGGTATTGGTATGTGAACAGTAGTTTAGCAAAATATGCATAGTGGAGTACTATTCCTCGTATGGGGTAGCTTGATGCCCTAGTTGACACTGCTTCACATCAGTTACCCTCGTGAAGGATACAGAGATTGCATCCTCTGTCTGTCTCTCGGCTGTTTACCTGATTCTTATGCCAAGCGAAGCCAAAATGTGTTACTGTACAGGACAGTGAGAGTAGAGCTGCTCTTAGTTGTAAACATTCCGAGTGACTTTGTGAAGGTAAGGATTCACCAAAGTCTTAAACACAAGACTTTTGTATCTTCGTCTCTCTCCATCAATCAGAGTCACAAGCACTCTTCATAATATTTTTATTAACACTCCGATAGACGCATTTACTCAAAGTAGGACGAGCAATCAATAACAAATAAATTGTTGGTGAATGATATAAAAACGTTCATATTTTCACAAGTGTAAAGATGACAATATGGACCTGCATAACTTCAAGATTTTTGTGGAGGCTAACCTCTTCCGATCAATTCACCACGTCTTTAGCTAGAAGCATATACAGAACGGAGTATCCCCAGGTACAATGGCTTCATGTAGTCCGGATTCAAAACTTTAATCCTAGACTTACTCACCTACATTGGCAAGCATTTAAAATTAAACTTGCTACTCTAGACCAAATTGGTAGGTTTCTAAGCTTCCCTAACTAGTGCACCTTGGGCAAGAATATTGCCTAATCTCATAATCAACTTTTCTTTTCTTACACATTTTTAAATTGGAATTGGAGATTCATCTTGATGAAATGTGATATCCCCAACCCCCCTGTAATCTATTATGATATCATAGATTGGAGAATTCAACTTAAGCTCCCTCATAAACGTGATATCTGGTTAATACTTACAGCTTTAGCTTATTTTGTCTTGGGCATTTGGAAGGAGAGAAACAACTGTATATTCAAGTCCATTACTTGCACTACAGGGTAGCTATCGATAATCATTCAAGATCATATCAGGATGCACTTATTCCTTTACAAGCATAAGCATGTAGTCAGCCAAAGAATGACCTCACAATGGTAGTTAAACTAACTCAACTGAGACAATTTTAGATGAAGGCTTGCTTATCACACCTCAGTCCAATCGGCTTGTATTAACCTTAAGAAGATGTGAAACTCTGTTCAGTTAATGCATACTCTTGCTTAGCTAGGTCTTTTTTAGGGGTTAAGCCCTCTGATCTGTATTCTCCAATTTTGTAAACTTTTGTTTCTCCTTGTCTAATTGAATATATTACCTTTTGTTCAAAAAAAATACTATAGAGATTTTAAGAATTTGATCTCATATACTAAAATTAAAATATTGATAAATTATTTTGAGTTCTATTTTCTAAAGACGCTGCCTTTAATTGATCAAAGAGAATTATATTTTAAAAAGAGACAATCTATATCTCATTTATTTTAAGTTATACCTGATGATTAAGAACGTTTCTAAACTAAACAAGAGATGGATTTCTTTAAGGACAAACTCATAGGTCGGTACCATCTAGTATCATAAACTAATACTAAACAAGTAGGTTTCGTATTATTTTCTAACCAGTATGATATGATACCCATATCTATGGATTCAAATGCTTAAGGAGAGGGCATTATAAATTTACAATATCCCAACAAGAGAGTGATGATATTAAAGGAAACAAAAGAGTATGTGTTTAAGAGTGAAGAGGAGAAAGACGGAGATATATCTAATTTGGAAGATGCTAGTAATAATAAGTATTTTAAGAGGCTCAAAGAGGGAAAATTATTGGTCACTAAGAGAGTATTAAGTATGTATGCGAGAGGGGATGATATGAATGAACAATAAGACAATCTCTTTTGTGCAAGTTGTTTAATCAAGTATCAAGTTTGTAGTATGATCATATTAAGGGGGATGTGCTAATGTATCTAATGTGGGGTTAGTGAAGAAGTTGGAATTACAAACCTTAAAACACCTTAAACTATATAATTTGCAATGGTTAGATGAAAGTGAAAAGTTTAGGGTAACAAAGCAAGTTCTAATTTCTTTCTCTATATGGAGATATAGGGATAAGGTGTAATATGATATGGTTCCTATTCAAGCAGGTCACATTCTTTTATAGTATCCTTAGCAATTCGATAAGTTAGTCGTACATGATAGTTACAAGAATAGATATTTCTTGACCATAAATAGCAAATCAATTACCCTTACTCCATTATCACCAAAGCAAGTCTATAGAGATTAATGCAAGATTTATGAAAGTAAGTAAGAGAGATTAAAAGGAATGTACTTTCCTTTTACAATTTTAATTCTTAGGGGTATTATGTTTACAAAACGGTTTTCCTATTGACGTAATTATATAACTTATCATTATTAGTGATCAATCAAAACTCTTAGAGAGTCTTCAATCTTTTAGAGAAACTCCTATTTTAGGTTCTCCAAAATTTTGTGATCTTATCTAACTTGCTAGTAATTATTAAATTTACTATCGCTACCACTCATATCTTTTTCTAAGAGTGTGACAATTCATATCATTTTTTATATTTTTGTATTCGATTTCTTGGATCAAGCTTGTCTCGATAAAATGGTCTTATTTCTACTCATATTGATACTAAAATATTCTAATCATATTTATAACAGTCATAATGGCTTGAGTCTGAAAGGGCATGTTATCCCAAATCTATTGAGATTAGTTCCTACTAAGACAACTTTAAAAATGAGATGCGACTACCATTTTACAATGTGGTGCATAACATTATCAATGATATAGACTTTTGCCTAACTTAGTTGTATTTTCACTACTAAGAAATTATAGCTTGCATTTTGGTGGCCAATTATCTATATGCCATAGAGTCGTTATCAATGTTATTTAAAAACATGCATTAAATTAATTCTGTAGAGAATTATTTGAGGTGATATAACCTAAACTCGAACCCTAAAATGAGACTCTCAACATCCCAAACAATAAGCATGGATTAAAAGAAAATGATGTTTGTGTTTCTTAACTTGAAGGATAAGAGTCATTGAAGGTCTAGGTCTAGATGGATAGATGTGAGCATGTAATTTTAAAAAATGTTATAAGAGTCATGCAATTTTAGACAACCGATCAAGAATTTTGTTGGACAAGAGTTTACTTCTACTCTTAGAAATTCCATAATAGATGAGAAAGCTCTCTAATAGTAACAACAACAACAATATTCTAACAAAAATCTCACTAAGACATAAAGTTTGAAAAGATTCGGCAATATATAACCTTAATTTTAACTATCAGAAAGACTGTTTCCGATAGTCCCATATGAAGAAATAAAAAAGTTTAATAACTTTTTGAAGGAAACAAAAGCCAAAATTTTAAACAAATAATTTTATTTAAAATAATTGATAGAATAAAATTAGAATAAGAAAATCCAAAATCCAAATAAAAATAAATAATATAGTACAAAAAAATAATAATAAAATGCAAATATCAATAAATGATAAATAATAAATAATAAATTAAAAACAAAAATAGCAAAAAATAGTAAGGGGAAAATAGTATAGATAATGGTGTTCAGGTTAAATACAAGACACATGAATCAAAAGAAAGGTTCAAAAGACGTATTAAAAAAAAAGGAAAAGGACCTCTTTATGTAGGATATATTACTTGTGTCACAATTCACCAAAGTTTTCTATTGAAGGCCAAGTCTTTAGTAAATTTAACAAAGACATATCTTTCCTAATCACCTCTTCCTTGTTTTTCTTAATTTTTCCTTCCTTTTTTTTTACTTAATGTACTTAAGTTAATCTTCTTGTCTTCCTTAATTTACCATCAATATTAGTCACCCTCAATTTATCTCTAACTATTACATTTCTGCCTTTATCTCTTCATATAAGGTTATACATCAATGGAGCATCCTCATCTTTATTACTATCAACTTATAACTATGCACCTATTTGATAGACTAACACTCCACCTCATAGAGCATGACCGACTTAAATGCTAAACCATGAATTTAACTTTTTACCTTGAGTGATATTTTCTTATTATATAAAACTTCTGATGTACTTCTTCGTTTAAGTCACTTTGATTTGATACAGTGAACTAGACCTTTATCTATCTTACAATTGCTTTGGATGATGGATCCAAGATATTTAAAACAATCTCTCTATGGTATTACTTCTAAATAAATATTTATCTCCACATTAGATGTTACCCTATGGCTCGAAAAGATACATTTTAAATACTCAATCTTAGTCCTGGTCAATTTAAATCCTTTCAATTCTAACATATGCCTTCAAAATTCTAACTTAACATTAACATCTTCTTTTATTTTATCTACTAAAATAATGTCACCAACAAACAATATATACCAAGGCACATCTCCTTGGGTTTTTTTGGTGATAAGGAAGCTCTACTTAAGGTTAGTATTTTTGACAAAAAGACGTCTATGTTAGTTTCCTTGATTACTTATGTTTCTTTCAAATCTTCAGCAACTTAATTTATATTTTGTGGTAAATTTCATTAAGTTCATGAATGAGGTGAATAAGAAGGAGAAAAAGAAAGATTTTCTTTCAATTAAAAGGAAGAGGGACGGATGTTATCATGAATTAAGAGGTTATCACATAAATCAATATCTTGAAATATTTGTTCTTATATAAATGACATGATTTTTAATACATTGTAGCTCATCATCTAAAATGTGTTCAAGAAAATAAATATGATAAGTATTATACAACAAATTTTATCGCATGGTTATTTAAGATATATACAATAACTTCTAGACAAAAAGCAAGAGGATCAATGGCATATAAACCAAAGGTAGTTAAATGTTAACCATTTTATATTCAATTTTAAAACACATTACATTTAAAAACCAAAAGTTATGTAATAAGTTTAGGAGTTACATAAATTACAGATGAACTATAAATATACAGCAAAGAGGAAAAACTTTTAGGTACAATCTAAAATGCCGTGATAAGATTGATTGAATGCTAGAAATAGACTTAATTCAATAAATAAAAGTTTTAGTTAATTAGAAGAAAATATTGAATTGGATGAAGAAAGCGGTTGAAGCGAAGCCGCGTGATAAACAAGTGGGGTCCACCACTGACTGTTGGATAATTTTGCTTGAAATTCGGTGCCTGACAAAGCTGCCTCCTCGTTGGTTGATTATCATTAGTTCTGCTTTTTTGGGTTAAAAGCAAGAAAAACAAAATCCAAACGATTCTCACCATTACCAAAGGGCCACATCCTTCACTAAATTAAAAGTTCCCATTTTTCTTGCCAAAGTAAACTTAATTAACATTTGTCGAGTGGAATAAAATTGAAAGGGATTGGTGGGGACCTTTTAACAAACAAATAGTAGATACAGCTGTAAAATGGAGGAGAACAGGTAAATCACGAGTGTTTTGCATTCAAGCTAGTTGACAAACGTTTTCCAACTTGCAACTGCTCCATCCATCTTGTGATCATTTCTTCATTTCTGTTTCTTTTCCACTTTTAGTTCATTTTCCTTTTCACACAAAATAAGAGCATCAATGATACTTTATTCCTCTAAATATCTTTGTCATGTTGAAACCATTTATTCATATCCTTTAAAGTCTATCCGATTTGATTTCTATTACATGATTATGTAAAAATGTCACTATACTATATTACTATTATACTTCAAAATAAAAGTCTAACACTAAAATTTTATTAAAATTATTTTTAATTGCTAATCACATTAAAAAGACATAATTAACTTATTACAAAACTAAATTTAAATTATAAGAGAGCCTTTAAAAGTAGCTAAAACCATAAGAGTAAAAAAACTATAATTTAGTACTCAATCAAATTGAATTAGAATTGAACTATTTTTAATACCATGTAATGAAGTGTAACAACTTAGAATTTACTTTAAAATTATTAAAAAATTGTATAATATTTTATGCTGGATAAAACTATAGATATTTCTCATACATGAACCATTCAAGAAATCTCTAATCAGAAAATTTTTAAGCTAAAATGAAAAATGTCAATGCCTTTTCTTAAAAATTAAAATTTTTCAAACTGCAAAACAATTTCCATTAGAGTTATTCATATCACATCACTACATCAGGCGACTAGTGACTTACAGAGGCAAAGACAACTGGTGAGGACATTGGATCTAATCTATAAGGCAGACCTTAAAACACTTTCGACAACATTGAAAGCACCTTAAATGTTGGTCATAGGGGAGACCAAACATGACCCATGTCTCCTTCTCCTACTAAGGTCAATAACGACAAATACAAAATCTCTCCTAGCAACCTACAAAAGAAGAAAATGAAGGAGGTGAGTACAAGTTCATTGGAAGGTTTCCCACATCTACTAGCAAGTGCTAAGAAAGATAATACTAAATCATCTAAATCATAGAGCAGCAGAATCTCACCCCATATGTCAAGAATCAGAGGGGGCATAATGAATCCACCCAGACAACTTCTTCAAGTTGGAGTGGCTACATGGTCTATTACCCTAATAGGGTTCTTTCATAGGAAGAGGCCTGCCTTCCCACTATTCCAAACTTAGATAGCTTTGAATTGGGGAAAAAGAGGCTTAGAGAAACCCTTGGTCACTAAGGAAGATAGTTTCATCTTCAAGCTCAACTTGAAGGATAGTTTGTAGAAAGTTTTGGATTATGTTATGCTCGCATCTATGTGGAAGTAAACAAAGAAACCAAACTCCTTAATACTCTAGAGATCACAAAAACAGATGAGGATGGAGAGATGATTAAAGATAAGATTAATCTCTCTTACACCTAGAGGTTAGAGTTTAAAAACCAAAAATGGAAGCCCACAAAGCAGGAAATTCATTACTAGTTCCTATATGGAATTGTTAAACATGAAGGAAAAAAGAGTTATTGGAGCATTTGTATCTAGATTCCCCGAAGAAACCATAAACCTTATTATTGATAACATCTCCACAGAAGGGATGGTTAGTAGTCCTAAATAGAATATGGAACCCACTTTGGAGGGCTGCCAGCAAGTGTTGTTCCTGTTGAACCTAATACTATGACATTGCAACCTGACCATTGTGAGGCTACTTCCCTACTGTAAGAATCTTCAAATAATATGGACGATTCTGAACCTTATTCAGTAATGGAGGAAATGGTCAGTTAGTCGAATGAAAGTTATTGGGAGGATTTAAGACCTTATTCCAAAAGAAAATCAGGTAGAAGGAAGGGTCATAATAAAGTTAAGGGGTACTCCTTTTGGTATGGAATGTAAGATGTATGAATAGTCCTCTTAAAGGATTAGCAATTAAAGATATTATTTTGGAGAAAAAGCCTATGCTTATGGCTTTATTGGAAACTAAAATAAAGGAACAACAGTTCAACAACTCGTTTGGATACTTGGGCTTAAACTAGATCATTCTAGCTAATTAATCTCATCATTATAATGATAAGATTATTATGGCCAATGATAGTGAGAAGATCAATGTTATGATCAAAGGTACCTCAGATCAGTTTATTCACCTGGAGTATAGAATAGAAGGGCATTCTAGTTGGTTCTTTTTAACCATTATTAATGTCTCTAATTTCCAATTTCAAAGGGTTAAGCCTTGGGAGGATCTGTAAAATCTTATTGTTTCAATTTCCTTACTTTAGTTGTTAGTAGGTGATCTAAATTGTGTCCTATCTCCTCTTAATACAGAAGGTCAAAGGACAAAAATTATAGAAATAAAAAGGGAGTTACTACAGGTGGTTCATCAGTTAGAGGTGGTTGATCTCTTTTTTATGGGCAACTCATCACTTAGGAAAATAAACAGTCAAAGGATCGACATATTAGGAAAAATCTGGATAGAGTCCTTGTAATTTAGGAATGGCTTCTCCAATATCCTGAAGCTTTTGCATTATTTGGATCTCCCTTGTGCTCTGACCATAGTAGCATTGAAATATACGGGGTTCAATCAAAAAGGGCTTCTAAGACACCATTCAGGTTTTTTAATTTGCTAAGTGATAGAGAAGACTTTGAGTTGGGGCTATGATATTTATGTTTTGGAAAAACTAAAT
This sequence comes from Erythroxylum plowmanianum, assembly GCA_025531925.1. NCBI lineage: Eukaryota > Viridiplantae > Streptophyta > Magnoliopsida > Malpighiales > Erythroxylaceae > Erythroxylum > Erythroxylum plowmanianum. The sequence goes on along the minus strand of JANVCQ010000005.1, from coordinate 20,084,965 downwards.
ATATGCATATTCTGGTTTATTTTTATAGTCTATTGGGCGATTGGATTTTTAGTTGGTGTTGCTAAAATTTTGGAATAAGAAATAAGGGTTTTGCGTGAGCTGTAATAAGTTTACAACCCATGAAGGTTAGTGGAGAGAGATGTTACCACAAGTTACCTTCTCCTTGTTAGAATTGTCGATGATTTCACGAGATTGGAGGCGGCAATTTCAGCATAGGATAGAGCAGTTGTTTTCGCTAATGGTCGTCATCGAAGAAAATGCAGACCAGTAGTATTGTGGAGGCATCGCGAAGTACTACATTTGCATCAGAGATGGCTGGAGAAAGGGCACTGGTGGTGGCAGTGCCAAAAAAAAATAGTAACCCTAATATAGAAACGGTGGGTTTGCAATAGTGCACATGCTAGACACTATCTACCTTTTATACTTTGATTTTTTTTATACATTTTAAGCCCTAATTTTAATTAAATTTGTTTAATTCTCATTAAATAGTTTAAATCCCTAATAAATTTGGAAAAGTGTTTCCTAATTATTTTCAAATGGTTATTTTATTAGGATTACTTTGGAATTTAGTTCAGTTTTTCAAGGATTTGAATTATTAAATTAAATTAATTATCAAGTCACTAATTAAAATAAAGAAAATATTTAAAAGAGTTATCTTTCATAATTATAATATATTAGATAATCAATATAGTGATATTATATTAATTAAGATATCTTAATTTTAATATTAAAGTAATTATTTTCTTAATATGATTGCAATTAATAATTATATTGATTCCTAATTTAATTTCTAGAAAAGTAGCTTCTAAAATTAGAATTAATTATTTTTAATTAGATTGAAATGAATTAATTAGACTCCTTAAAATTAAGAAAAGTATTTTCTTCAGTAATTAAAAAAAGTGTTTCCTAATTAAATTTATTTATTTCAATTTGATTGAGACAAATTAAATTTATGACTTTATTTCTTTATATAATTATTATTCAATTTATTTAGAAAATGTTTCTTTATTTATGAATAATAAGTTTCTTGATTTATTAGAAAATATATTTTTCTTGATTAAAATTTGAAAAAAGTTTTCATTTATTAATTAAGAAAAATGAGTTTTCTTTAATATTTCTAAAAAAATTTCTAACTTATTAAAGAAAGATTTTCTAAGTAATTAAGAAATCATTCTCTAAATGAATAATAGAAATTACTTTTTCAATTAAATTTAAAAATTATTTATTTAATTTTGAAAGTATTTTCCTTTTAATATTAGAAAGTATTTTTCTAATTAAGGAAAATTAATTTCTAATGAGATTATAAATAGTTTTCTAATTAGATTAGAAAGTGTTACTTATATAATTTTGAAGAAGGAGTTTTTCTAAATTATAATAAGTAAGCAGCATAATTTATTGAAAATTATTTTCAATTAAATTTTGCTAAAGGAGTCATGATAATTGGGAAGAGTTTCTATTGAATTTGAAAAATATTTTCAAATCAAATTAAATTTCTATTTGGAATATGAATTTAGTTTATTTAGGAATCAATGAGTTTAATCTAATTTAATTTTTTCAAAGAGATGGAATATTATTTTATATTGTTGACTTTCATTGTTATAAGAATAAACCAAAATTCTGTTTATTGTTATGCTTGTTGAGCAAACTTAAGACCTCTTTTAGCCTAAATATATTTAGTCTTATAACAGTGAGTTCTACTTAATTAAATTTATGTGATTTGGTTGAACAAACATGTGATCATATGAATTTAGAGGTAGAGTTAGGAATAATATATAAGATATATTTTGACAAGAGTTGTTACCTAATAGATCTAGGAGTCATATGAGATGTTGTCAATAAAGTTATTATCTACTTAATTTAAGTTTAGATGGTTTATTGTAAAAACTCAAGATCAACCATATTTGAATAAGATCCTAGCCCATTAGAAAGAATAGACTATTCTTTTTTAATAATGATGAGGGTTATTTTTTCTAATAAAATAATGGGAATAACAAAATACATGATTAAAGTCCTAATCTCATTTGGTAGTCGTAACATATAATTAAATACTTGTTTTACTTACATTTATATTTTGTTTCGAGTAGAATTTACCATGTTTAGTATATTTGATACTAAGTTAATGAACTAAATTTCTTAGATATAGGTTATGTTTAAGAAGAGTTCTCAAAGTTAGAAAATAAAAATTTTATGCCCATTACATAATTTTGTCATAATCCCTATTAAGGATTCAGTGACAAAGTTTTAGAGATATGTTAAAATCATATAGATGACAAAATATATTGACATTTTGTGATGATTAATGTCTCATAAACTTTAATGGTAACATGTAAGATGTATGTTAACATCATGACAACAATATGCAATAGGCTGCATAGAGTAAAGCTAAAAGGTATAGTACCTTGATGAAATTGTTTCATTCATTTTACTTTACGAAAAGCATAATTATAGACTACAATTAAAGCCTTTTCTATAGTATGATATTAGTTGTCATATGAAGAAAATGATTACATAACTTTTCTTGCCTACACTTGATATGATCGAGATTATATGTATTTCTAATTCATGTTTTTAAGTATATGATACTAAATTAAGATTCAACATTATTATAGTGTTTAAAGCATGATAAGAGATATGTTGTTGAGTAAAAGTACTTGATCCAATTTTATACAAATAATTTGTATGTTTTTGATCAAAAGAGACTTATGCTTAACATAAGTGGCATGAATAAACTTTGGATAACCAATACTATATTTTCATGCTATGTTGGTTAAATCAACATAATGAGAATCATAAAGTCACGTAGAAGAATATTTATATTCTTTTGATTATGAATTGTATGAAACTTGTTAAGTTAAAGAATAACCAAATCAAACTTTGGTGAAAGGATGATGATGGAACTAAATTGTTAAATTTATACATTTGATGTATTGGATGAAATAAAAATTCATAAAAGGATAATATTTATATTTCATTATATTACTAATGAATTTATGTGATATATTTATATGTATTAAATGAAATAATGAAAATTTATATAAGTGATGTATTGGATGAAATAACAATCCATAAAAGGATAATAATTATATTTCATTAGATTACTAATGAATTTATGTGATATAGTCATACATATTAAATGAAATAATGAGTTAATATTTTGAAAAGTTCAAGTTGTTTAAATCTATGTAGAAATTAAGTATAGAGAATGCAAAAGTACTTTACTGAGATCATTATAGTGAGTATTAAGTTTTCAATTATCTATAGGAAATGAGAGTGTGAGATCTCACATCGGTTGGAGAAGGGAACGAAGTAAGCCTTATAAGGATATGGATACCTCTTCCTTACAGACACGTTTTTCATGGCCTAATGCACCGGATTCCATCAGAACTTCGAGATTAAATGTGCTCAGGTGAGAGTAGTTCTAGGATGGGTGACCTCCTGGGAAGGCCTTGGAAAAAGCAAAACCATGAGGGCTTGGCTGGGTCAAGGCCCAAAGCGAACAATATCTGTAAGTGGGTGATTTGGGATGTTACAAGTGGTATCAGAGTCGGTATCCGAATCGTTGTGCTAGCTAGGCTGGATCCCAAAGAGGGTTGGGCCCTAAGGGGATGAAGAGTGTGAGATCCCACATCGATTGGAGAGAGGAACAAAATACGCCTTATAAGAGTATGGATACCTCTCCCTTACAGATGCGTTTTTCATGGCCTAATGCACCGGATTACATCAGAACTCTGAGGTTAAATGTGCTCAAGCGAGAGTAGTTTAGGATGGGTGACCTCCTGGGAAGGTCTTGGGAAAAGCAAAACAGTGAGAGCTTGGCTGGCCAAGGCCCAAAGCAGACAATATCTACAAGTAGGTGATTTGGGATGTCACAAGTGATATCAAAGCCAGTACTCGAACCGTTGTGCCAGCTAGACTGGACTTCAAAAAAGGCTGGGCCCTAAGGGGGTGGAGAGTGTGAGATCCCACATCGGTTGGAGAGAGGAACGAAGTATGCCTTATAAGGGTATGAATACCTCTCCCTTACAGACGAGTTTTCCATGGCCTAATGCACAGGATCCCATCGGAACTCCGAGGTTAAATGTGCTCAGGCGAGAGTAGTTCTAGGATAGGTGACTTCTTGGAAAGGCCTTGGGAAAAGTAAAACAGTGAGGGCTTGGCTGGGCCAAGGTCTAAAGAGGACAATATCTGTAAGCGGGTGATCTGGGATGTTACAGAGAGTCTCTAGTAAATATATTCATAATAAAAATTTCATAAGAGTATGGATTTATGTAAGGAGGAAAATACAATATGAGATATTGTATGATGCAATATTATTTCTTTTATAGTTATTCCTAGTACATTGACTTACCTTTAACAATTCCAATTAAATCAATTAGTAATATTTCATATTAGATATGAAATGTTAAGTCTTTGAAAGAGTCAAAATTAATGATTTAAGTATGCAATGCTTAGTTAAATCATACATTATCTATTAAGTTTAGAACTAAACTAGATAATAAAAAGATATGAGATATCTAAAATATAATCTTACATATTTATTAAACAAATTGTTTGTTTCAATGTATACTTATAAAAGAATAGTTCTCAAGATAAATAGTAAGAGTAAGATGAAATTTGAAAGGTTCAAATCTAATGACAATACATCTAACCGAACTAGTGCATTTGATGATACATTTGATGTACAGTTGAACGACTACAAGACATTGAAAGACTAACTTTCATAATGAATTCAAAGAGTTTGTTTGGAGATGATTGTAAATTTATCATGTCTATAAGAAGGTTAGATGGAATATAGTTGTCCTCTTTAGTGGGAGTATGTAAAGACATATTGTTCACAGAGAACAATAATTATAATTTTCAATTATCGAAAATATAATTGTTTAAGAATAACTCTTGTTGGATATGGAAAGGTAGCAACTTAAATTCTTGGAACTAGATTTATAGAGATAGATTGGAAGTTATTTACCTATTCTAAGTCTAAGTACACAGATAATGTACTAAATATGTTTAATATTTAAGATATCAAATACTTTTGAAATATTAAAGATATCCATTATTCTAAGTATGAGTTGCTTTTGAGTTCAAGGTGATAAGGATATTACTTTAGAAGTAAATCCTCATTAACATCTATTTTACTTAAAATAATATCATTTCAAGATTGTAAAGGTTCCAATGTAGCAGTTGTTGCTAATTAAGCCATAATATATTTTTCATTTAGTGGAAATGATTAATTGGATTGGTAAGTTCTTTAATGAACTTGATATAATTCCTTACATTGTACAAGACAATAATTTACTGTGGAACATTATAGCCATTGGGCATGTAAACGGAGCTAGGGTCTTATCAAAGATTCAAGGATGTATTTATACAATTTTTCTAATTGTGGTGATAATAAAGATGAAAGTTATAAGATTTAAGCAAGTTCTCAGTATAGAGAATCTTGTAAAATTCTCACGTAAAGCCACTGTCTTAGCAGTAGCATAATCGTCATATGGTGCTATGGTATAAGATACTTAAATGATTGGTTTAGTTCAAGTGCGAGATTATTGTTTTATACCCTATAGCCAATCGATTTGGTTGTAGTTTAGTGACAATTATTTAAAGACATTATTTATCTTGTACATGTTTAGATGTACATGATAAAGTCCATGGGATGATTATACATTGAAAATGAAATTATAATTATGAGATTCATATTGCATTTATGTATTATCCTTAAATTGTTTATAGTCATTGTTATATTAAGATTGGATATTAATAGAACACAAAAAGACTAGCACATGTAATGTTTTTCCTTATGAAGGAAATTGTCGATCTCATAGAAAAAAGCATGAAAATAGTTAAACAAATATGTAAGTGTTTGTTAGAGAACAAGTTCACAAACTTACCTAATATGAGAAATCTGTTTGGAACATTACTTGTATATTTATGGAAATTCTCATTGTGATGATTGTATAATTGATCTTTTGACTTAAGAACTATAAAGTTATCTTGTGTAAGGATTGCTATATTTTGACACTACTTATTAACTAATCTAATCATAGGTCATGCAATCGGTAGTTATCAGATGTAATATGAACTATATAGAGGTAGTTGAGTAATCAAGATAAGATTCATCACCTTAAAGTAATTAGGAAGAACGTTTTGTTATTTTCGACTATTATTGATTCAGAAAATACTTGATCAAGGTAGAATGATGTTTTGTAAATAATTTACAAATATCATTAATTAAATCGATAGTTGATGACGGAGAATTAATATGATTGGACTCAAAATAGAGTAGATATTAATTCTATGTTTTATTTCTAATCAAAACATTACATAATGAAATGATTGAATTATATGGAACAATCATGCACAAAAAGGTTAGTCAAATCTACTTTATTTTAACATTCCTAAATATTTCGATGGTCATGATGTGTTGCTAGAAATTAGTCTTGATATATGATTATAAATTGTTTAATTAATGAACGAAGATAACTTAAAAGGAGTTTTAATTTATCTAATTCTAATTTTTTAATTCTAATTCTAATTTATAATCATTATCATATTATGGTTAAATATGAGATATTTAATAAATAAGGATTAATATGAGATATTGAATCTTATTTGAGTATAATTGATATTTAATTAGAATTATTTGTAATTTCAATTAAAATTAGAATTTAAATTAAATTAAATAATTAAATTATTAAAATGTCAAAAACTTATTATAAATAGACTTAACCTCTAATGAAGCTATCACTTCTTTCTTAATCATGTCTATAAGAATTGGAGAGTTCTCTCAACCTGTTTTGTAGATAGTATTAAAGATCGGACACTTATGCAACTACAATGGTTAAGATGGATCGATTTTAAAAACGATTCGAGAAATATGACAAGAATATGGTATAGCTTCATAATAAAGTATGAATTACAATTCATGTTTCATTATGATTTAATTGTTAATCATTTTATATAATTAAAGTGATCTTGATTTTTTGGAAACTAAAATCTGAAAAATTTCGTAATTATTTCGATCAGGAACGGATTCTGTGTCAGCATCAATGAGATTTTGCCTTTTCAAAACTTGCTACTTTTCAAAAAGGTTTCCGAATTTACTGCTAAAGATGATGCATTTTGATAATTAGTGAATATATCATTTTTGGACATTCAAACACTTATCTTCTTAGTTATTAACAAAATATAAAATAATTATTTTGTAACTAAATTGAAACCATAAAGCAACTCCTCAATAGACTCTGGCACTTAACCTTTGAAACAAAAGCATGATTTAGAAATTAAAGTTACGGCAATCGTGGTTTCGATATAATATATCTAAAATCTTGACAAGTAGATATATTATCGTGACAGTCCAACGGTAAGGATATATAAAATGTTTTCGTAATGCGGTAGCATAACGTCTGGATTTGAAGACGTCAACCTTAACCTGAAAGGCAAGTTTTTTGTTTGATGCCTCTAAATTTAACCCCATTCACCAACCCAAATTTCACGGCAAGCCAAATGCCAAATGAAATTATTTGCTAGACGATCATAAGATGCCGTTGTACATCCTTAATATACATCTATCCTGTAGCAATTGCGCATGCGTAAAGTATATACGGATGGTGATAGCAAACAACCAAGAGGCCCTACACTACACAACATGGAAAACCAAAAGCAAACGGTTCATCTTGATAATGCCACATGTCATTTGATCTTTTGGATTAGAACCATTTTTTGCCTTTTTCTTTGTCCTACTAATTAAGTTGCTCAATGTACTAACAAATATTCAAATTATTTTGAACTTTTGTGTTTACATGTTCATTATTTTTTAGTTGGTATGATAACTTAATATTTTCATGGATGTGCCCCTATCATCAATGCGGTGTGTCGGGATTTTAAAATACTTGTTCATGTTTGCAATAGTCGCCACTTGCGATTCACCTTGATTCTTGGTTTGGCAAATCCAATTCACAATAACCCTATTATTATCTCGCATTAATGCCCTGCATTTGGTTGTAGATCACAATTTTTCTTAATTTACTTAAAAACTAACTATTAAAGTGTTCACTTATAGGAATTAATTTAATCTAAAACAACTATATCAATAATTGCATATGGGTCCAACTATTTTATCTTAGGTTACCAAAAAATAAAAAATAGATAATAAAAAAATAAACATAAACATCAAAGTACTAATTTTTATGATTATAGTAAAATGATTAGAGAGGAAAGTTTCCGTTTTTCTTTGAAAAATAAAATAAATTTATTATTTTATAGCAAAAGCTATTACACGATCCTAAATAAAGATCTTACCATAAAAATCAAGAGAGGCTAAACTAATAAGTATGTACATCAAAATACAAAAATATACATCAAATTAATCAATTTGCTATAAGATCATGGCTAACAATGCATTGCTTATCATTGGCAATCATAATCGCTCTAATCATATTGACAATCTGCTCGGTAATTTCAAATTTATGTATTTTGTCATTCTTGTATAATCTTCTATTCCTTTCCCTCCAAATGGAATAAATTACCATATGAAATGAAGTCTTGATCAGAATGCTATTCCTTTGACTTATTCTGGTACACCTAATAATTTTATTTAGCGTCTCATGCCATACAAAGTTGAAGCTTGGAAATTGTAGCATATTCAAAATTTGACTCCACATTGATTTGCTATAGCTACATTCAAAGAACAAGTTATCTCTATTTTTATTCAATTGTTTGAATAATACACATATAGGATCAAACGACCCGCCCGTCCAAACTAATTCAAAACTTAATATGATCTATAATGATATAGATCTTAGTGGTTCAATAGTAATGGCTTTGTAAAAGACAAATCCTGTTAAAATTCACATAATCATTGATGTATATATATACTAACAACAACTAACAAATAATAAAAATACCTAAATATCATAAACAAAACATAAACTAGGTTAGAGTGTCAACTGCATAAAATACATAATCAGTAATATTTTGTTCAATCAAGAAACTTAGTAATGACTATTCTTTTGAAGTGCTAATTAAACGTCTTTGGTGATAATCCTTTTACTAATGGATCCATAATCATAATATTTAGGGGCTGTTTGGTTCCACTTCTGTTTTTCTGTTGTTGTTTTTGGTTTTTGTTTAAAAAAATGAAAACCTGTTTGGTTGAAATTTGTAATATAAAAACTGAAAACAAAAACTTGTTTGATTGAGATTTCTAACAAAAAAATTGAAAACAAAAAAATGTTTGGTTTTATTATCATGTTTTTATTTTTTTGTAATTATACTATTATGTGTACTAATTATATTATAATACATTATATTTTTAAATTAATTAATTATCATTATAGCTAAAATTAAATATATGCAAATCAAATATTATTAAAAAATTACACATTAATTATATATAATAAAATTACATAAATTAGAAATTATATTAAGTCGTTCTAATCAATAAAAAATGTCCATCATAATTACCAAAAAAAATAAAATATGTCCGTCATACTATAATTCTTGAAAGTATAATAGTACTATCATTTATAAAAATAAACATAAATCAATTAGACATAATATAATCACTACGTTTAGAACTGGTGTTGGAGTGATTTTATACTCCACTTGAGAACTTGCATCGTCATTTTCACTTCGACTAACTTGTTCTTCATTTTCAACAAAACTTTCAAATAATTCATCGCTTTGCCCACACATTCTAATATAGTTGTAGCAATAATGATTTATTTTTGTTTCTCCATATCATAACTCGGCATGTTTTTAAGTATAGGGAATCTTGCATTTAGAATGCCAAAACATCTTTCAATAACATTTCTTAATGAAGAATGCCTGTAGTTAAATAATTCCTGTGAACCTTGAGGTCTTCCTCTGCCTCTATAATCTCGCAAATGATTTCTTTCACCTCGATATGGTGAAAGAAATCCAGGTATATTAGTGTAGTCTGAGTCAACCAAATAATACTTACCTAACATAGAAAGAACATAATATTAACAAAAAAGATATTAAAAATGAATCATAATTACTATGTTTATTTAAAATAATATAATAACTTATGAAGGCATAGAAAATTGATTCATTAGATTTGTCACTGTTTTCAAAAGAACTCGAGAGTCATTTGCAGTACCTTCCCATCCATCCATTACATATATAAATGCATGTCAAATGAGCAACAACATATAATATTTTGGGTTGGATTAATTCTTTTGCCCCTGTATGGTATTTGTTTATTAGTCGGAACATGTGCATCAATATGTGTACCATCTATTGCTCCTATACAATCCTAAAAATTAAAAAATATAATAAAATAAAATTTAATCATAAGGACATAATTAAAATAGTGATTAAATATATGAATGTACTTGAAAATATGGAAAGAATTTTGAATTATGTTGAACCTTAGGAGGTGTATTAGTAAAAGATGGTGGAGTAATGACTCTTTTTGCAAGATGATTAACTGTATATAAGACTTTTCGAAAGTACTTCAAAATTGTCCAGGTTGAATGTTGAAAGCATTCTGCATTGACTCTAATTGTCTCACTATGCCCTATAGTCATCAAGAAAATTGCTACTTGCTCCTCCACAGTCAAATGATTTGTTGCTTTTAAGCCTCCTAAACTCTTCAACTCTTCATATAAGCTCAAGAAGATTGTCTTTCTCATTCTTAAATTTTAATAAATCCTTGTAGGATTTCCATTCAAAAGTTCTAATATCCAATCATGACTTGATAGAGCAGAAGTTCTACATGGTTGCTTTCGTAAGTAAAAATATTTCTTCTCTCCCGCAGTTACAAAAATAATGATTATCTTTTTCAGTTCATCTTCAGAATCTGATTCGAAATCTGATAAGAAATCCATGTATCTACAGTGTCAACATTAAATAATTAATAAAATATTCAATCAAGTATATTTAATTAAATATAGAAAAATTATTCATACAAAATATAAACTTAAAATTAAGTCAACTCTTCATACAAAGCACAAAATAAAAATGTTCAAAATATAGAATAGTTCTTAATATAAAAGTTTCAAATCAATAAAAATTCGATAAGCAATAACATGAAAATATAACTAAAGCAACATAATCCAATCCAGGTTCCTTGTTTGTCTCATCTTCAAAAAAATATCCCTATAAAGTGGATAATCATGTAAAGCCTTCACAGTTTTTCCATATTGCCCATCGTCAACACCCAACTCATCTAAAGAATTCAGACATTCCATCATTATGTTAGACTCTTGAGATCTATTCTCTGCAGTAGATGATGTTTCCCTCAATTTTTTCTCAAATAAATCATTCTTCCTTTTTGATTGTTCACTAAATATAAGTAAGGCTTCTTCTACAATATTAGAATGTGTCTTCTTTGCCTTCTTGTTCTTAAGAGACTTTTTTCTCATAGACGGAGAACTTTTATCTTGATTTTCTTTTCTATTATACTAGTAATCTTCATCAATATCATTTCTATGTTCCTCTTCTGTATTAATCGATAGAGATTTAGTTGATGGAAGTGCATGCACGCTAGTAGTATCTCCAAAAATATGACATAAGTTGAAAAATTTCTTACATCCTTTTTTCTTAAATCTGTTAGCCATTGTATGCACCTATAATGATGAAAAAGATAAATGAGAATGAATAGTATATAATATGATATATTAACAAAACAAAAGACATATTTTTACCTTAAATAGATTTTCCCAACATTCATTTCTAGCATTAACTTCACCAGTAAAAGAATTGTAATCGATTCCTGTTTCTTTGAATAAGTTCTTGAAATTCTTCAATCTAGCCCTTAGTCCATTATATTTATTCTTCAATTGAATATCAGTATACTCCTTATTGAACTTTGTTTGAAACCTTGCTTTAACATTCTTTTAACCAGATTTTAAAAAGGTAGTAGTCATTCGATTTCCCTTCTTCACTTCTTCAACCATCAAGGAGATTAAATACATCTCTATAGTATCATTCCATACCCCATCTTTTTCATTTACTTCCACATAATCATTGTCATCACTCATATTGTTCAAGCCTTCCATAACTAAATGTAATAACATATAAGTGACATCAATCACAATAATATTTACAAAGTATTAAATGCTAAATATAGTTTAAAATAAGCATGTGACCATGTATTGTACTCCACACCAGAAAAAACATCGATTCTCTACATTAACAAGAGCCATTACATGAAGACAATAAAGTCATGTGGCAGAGTAAGCTCACTTCTGTAACAATAGGAAGACAATATATGACAGAAAGATAATCTTTTTCTACTTTTGTTTAGTTAGAACTTAACAAAAGATGATGACAACGGCTACATATATATCAAATTTAACTCACTGTTATAAGCTACTGTACAAATATTTAATGTTTCAATTATCAGGTCCCCATGCTTATAAGTTACTGTACAAAAATTTAATCTTTTAGTTTGTGAAGACAAGGCTTGTGAAGACAATATCTTCAGGATAAAGCCTCCATTAAATGCCTCCACATGCCACACTAAATGACATGAAGACAAGAATAGTACTCTACTCTATACTACATTAAAGAGATGAGAAGCTGAGAAGAAAATAAGGCTTCACAATAAATGCGTGAAGACAAGAATGTCTTTGTAAGGATAAAGCCTTCATTAAATGCCTCCATGCCATATTAAATGATGTGAAGACAAGAATAGCAATAAAGTCATGTGCTCCATCCACACTATGCAAAGAGCGATGTAAATTTCAAGAATAAAATGGCTACGAAGCTGTGAGAAAAAAGAAAACAACTATAACTGTCTCTGCTTTAAATGACATAAGGATTAAGAAAATAGCTATAACGTTATTTCACTACTGTTATGTCTTGGTTCTTTATAAGAACTAGTTTGTCATAAAAAAATGAAGTTTTGTTATGTTTAGCAGGAGGTGAAGCAAAAATTAAACAAACACCTGAAACACTTTGCACGAAAATTGTTTAGAGGAAGAGGACAAAAATTGTTCAGAGGAAGAGCGGGAGTGTATCTCTTCTTTATCTTCACAAAAAATGCAAAACTTTATCTTTAAAACAGAAGTTCTACATGTTGCTTTTAGTAAGTATGACTACTGTTATTTTCTTCATATCTCTCTTCCTTTTTAAAGTTCTATATTGGTTCAATCGTAGAAGAAAACAAACCTAGAGATATTGGGTGAAGATGCAGAAGCAGAAGACGAAGTTGACAGCGTAACGGAGATAATGTTTTTTGAAAAAAAGGTTTCAAAATAAATGAAAACTTATTTTCAAAAATTATGAAAACGTTATTTTTACGTTTTGGTAAAATTATGCAAACGTGTTTAACCAAATCGTTTAACCAAACACGATTTTAGGAGTTGTTTCTAAATTTACAAAAACCACAACAAAAAGCCCCTAAATTTTTAACAATTGGCAATACTATCAATAATTCAAAGTTTCGAAATAAATTTTTGTAGCCATAAACCATAAATGATGGCTCCAAAGCATGCCACAAACTCAACTTCCACAGTTGACATAGCAATGACATATACTTCACACTCTTCCATAAAATTTCTCCTTTAACTAAAAGAAATATATAGTTAAATTTGGATTTTTCTTGTTTCAACACATCTAATGTAGTCTAAGTTTGAATATCCAATTACCTCAATTAATTGGATCTCTTTTGATTTCTCATATGATCATTTTCTTTACAACTTTCTAATATTCCAATCCAAGATTACTTAGATATCTTCCTAGCATTCCAATAATAAAACTATTATTTGGTTTGTGTTGATCTGAGCATACTATAAACTCTAAAAAATAGATGCATAAGGAGTCTTTTTCATTCCTTTGTGTTGCCATTCATTCTTTGGAAATTACTTAAGACTAAATTTATCTCCTTTCTAACTTTGAACAACACTTGCAAAGCATTTATACATTTTGTATCTCTATAAACTTTTACTGACATTTGCTTTCTAAGACAATCCGAATAGTTCTTATGATCTGTCATAGAATATTTCAAATCCTATCGCATAAGATGTCTCACTCATATTTCATTTCAAAATTTTTATAGAGACATTTCTCGATAATAAACCAAGATCATTAGTAACAAAAAAGCTATCATCAATATATAAGACTAAAAACATATATTTTCTTCCACTGACCTTCAAATATATAGATCAAATAATGATGTTTTCTTTAAATATAAAATAAGTAGTGGCATTATTAAACTTGAGATACCATTGCTAAGAGGCTTGTTTAAGTCCATATAATAACTTCTTGAGTATACATGCCATATTTTTCGTTGCTTCAACTAGAAATCTCTCAAGTTGATCCATATAGATTTCTTCTTCTAAATTCTCATTCAAAAAGGATATTTTTACATCCACTTGATGGATTCCTAAATCATAATAAACTACCATCACCATGATAGGTCTAAATGAATCCTTTCTCGAAATAGGAGAAAAGGTCTAATTATAATCAACAACATCCTTTTGAGTGTAGACCTTGGTGAAAAGTCTAGCTTTATATCATTCAATATTGTTATTATAGTCATGCTTGATCTTAAGACCCATTTAAATCTAAATATCTTACAACTTTCTAGTATTCAATAAGATCCTAGATTTTAATTATCATTTATAGATTTCATCTTTTTTTTTTCTATAAAGTGTAACCATTTATTAGAATTTTCACTCCCAATGGCTTATGAAAGTGTAATCGGATCTTTATCAATTCCTAAACCTCAATGGCTTATAAACCACTTAATCATAAAAAATAGTTGATCTTCTTTTACCAAACACTCCTAAATATGAAAATGCCTTAAACTAGGTTTTCTTCCTATCCACAATTTAAAGGGTATCTTATGAGCTATTTTACTACGAACCCTATATAATAAATTCATGGCATTTTTCAAAGTATACATCCACAATGATAAGGGTGAAGAGCAATGACTCATCATACTCCTACCCATGTTCATCAAAGTACAATTACGCCTTTCAACTACACCTTTTTGTTGTGATTTACTTGGCATTATATATTGAGCACATAAGCCATACTTTTTAAAGAATTTAACAAATGGATAAGGAGATTTTCTAGTTTTATGATGTCTCCTATAATATTTACCAACTTTATCAGATCTAACATCTTTCACCTTTTTTTATGTAATTTTCTTTTTACCTCATTGAGAAACAACACTAAGACGTCTACTAATTGAGAATTTTCATACAACAAATTAATATATCCATAATGTAGAAAATCATCAATAAAGGTGATGAAGAAAAATTTCTCTACTAAAAAATGAAACATTAAAAAGCCCCATATATATCAGTGAGTATAATTTCAAGGATTTGTGTGCTTTCTTTAGATTCTTTCTTAATTGTATATTGCGTAAATTTTCCTTTAGTACAATCCACATAAATGCCAAGATCAGTAAAATCTAAAGAAGGAAGTATTTCATTATGTACTAATATAATCATTTATTCTTTGGATATATGAAGCAAACATTTATTCCATAAGTAAGCCCAAGTTTTACTTATAAAACCTCATTTAGTACTAATATTATGATGCAAGGTCAATAAAGTTTAAGAAAAAAGATTACCAAGCTTTAATTTATACGATCCATCATAAAGAACATCAAAATTAGTAAGACAATTACTTCTACAAACTAAAATATCCATTACCAATTTTAAAAGAGTATCTAATAACATCAATTTTTGACAAAGAAACTAGGTTTTAAGAAATAGTAGGAACATAAGAGTTTGAAAAATATCTAAATGATTTCTAGTGTCAAAAATTTAACAGTAGGTTCCAATATTTGTAAATAGGGCTTGGACTTGGGTTTCCACGGAGATAAACTTTTCATTTGGATTTATTGTTTGTTTCATAAGGAATCCTTGTATCATATTAGTAACATAAGTGGTACATCCAAAATCGATCTACTAAGTGTTATAAGGAACTTCTAATGAATTTGATTGAAAATACACTATAGCATTAGGCTTACCTTTATTTTAAATCAATGCCTTATGTTTCAGACAATCTTTTTGATAATTTCCAATTTTCTTACAAAAATGACATATATCATTCCTTAGTTCCTTCTTCCTAATTGAAGCTAATGATACATTAACCTTATGTAATGCATGCTTTCCCTTTCATTTATCCTTTCTGAACTTCTTTCTAGCTACTTAATGACCAACAAAATTAATTGAGTGAAACTCCTTATTTCTTGAGCCTTACTTCCTCTTGAATAAGCACACTTTGCAATTCATTCACATTCCATTCATCCTTTATGGTATTGTAACTCAATTAAAATGGACCATATTTAGGATGCAAGAAATTAATAATAAACTACATAAGGAAACTTTCACTCATTCTCACTCCTACGAATCTTAATCTTCCTACTGTATTTATTATTTTAGTGACATACTTATGCATGGTGTGAGAAACATCAAACTTTATGGTGGTTAGTGTACCTATTAAAATCCCAGTAAGTGACTTATTAGTCGATTTAGACTAAATAATATTCAACAAACTTAAGATATTCATTATAAATTTCAATTTTGGAAATTAACTTTAGTGTTGCTAGACACAACCATTTTGATAAATATTAAGCTTAATCTGTTTGATCTTTCCTAAAATTGATGAAAAGATTTTTTCAACACTACTAAGATCAGTAAAAGTAGCAGGTTTATTGGTTTGGCCTACTAAGTTAAGACCTATGATTCTTTGCTTGGACTAGACTCGTTCAACCATTCATTAAAATTAAGCCCATTAAACTTCATAATAGATAAAGCTTATGAGTGAATAGAAATAGAGTTAGATGTTGTAAAATATATTAAATGCTCATACATTAATGCTTTGAGTCATAATTTAAACAAATAAATAGAATTAATTAACAATAACATTAATAATACATATATATTATTGTTCTTCTTTGACAACAATACTTAAAATAACCTATAGTAATGCTTAGTATTATATTTGCACTATTAATAATTGCATATTATATAATTAGATATGTTTTTTACCTTTGGATATACTAAAAATACCTAAGGAAGTATCCCAAGTAATTATAGTGATGTTCATCAATATAAAATTAACTAATCAACCTTTAGGTGATTCTTAAATAAATTATGACCAATTAACTTTAGTATACCCATTAAATATATATCATTTTGTCATTTCAATCATAAGCATCATATTATCATGTATAACTAATCATTCTTCTTATTATCATTTAACTTGATATTTATGAGAACTTTATAATTTGATCACTTTGGTAAGTAACAAATTATTCATTTCATAAATATCAAACTAAGCTAATTAAATTAAATATGGTATATCACTAGTTGATTATTTATCTAAAATATCACATAATAAGAAAACATAATTTATTTTGGAAATGTTTTCTTAATTCCTTCCTACATGTTAGTTTAGTTACATTAATATTATTTTGTTTTCATTTATTTTATTTTTAATGGATAATGGCTGGTTTAATGTTGTAAAGATTATCTTGATCTAAAAAAGAATCCAAAATCAATATAATTATTAAAAACCAAGCACTTTCAATCCTTCATCATCTTATTATAAAAAATCTAGTTTAGGATTCTTTAAAATATAACTAAATACAACTATAACAATAGTCTTCAACTAACAGCTTAATATATCCATAATTAAGATAATAAATTCATCATGAGAGTAGAAACCTAACTTATAAATATGTTTATTTTAATCAACCTTTAAAGCAAAAAATTATTAATTCTTAAAATATGACTCTAATACCACATGTAATTTTTATATATGAAATACTATAAATGTTAAATATGTAATTCCCTAGACTTTAGAATCTAATAATTTTCACAAATGTAAACAATGGACTTTTATCCACAATGAAGTTAAAAGAATTACTTTGAATTTTAATCATGATGAACTTTTGACAAAAAAGGTTTTGATTTTCTCTCTTTTATCTTCTTCTTTTTGTCACAGAGTTTTTGATGGAATAAAACTAAACGTAAATAGATAGAGAGAGAAAGGTGTTGTTAAAACTCAAATGACACATTTTTAACTATTTTTATTTTATTTTATAGTCCATCAACATAAAAATAAAAATTAATTATTTTATTTAATAATTATCTCCTTTTAAGTGACTAACATGATTTAAACACTTATATAATTAAACCATAAAATATGGGTCACTTAATGACATTACCTAACACTCCCAACTCCTCCAATGTTTTTCTTCCAATTAAGCCTTTTCTCTTTTATTGCCCTAAAAATTTATCATTTTTATGAAATAACTTTTAAAATTTTTACCACTCTCTAGTTTTGTTTTACCTTTTCTAGTAATGTCTCCCCTTTCGTCTATATCAAACTTCAATCTCTCCCTAAACCAAACTAACTTTTCCTCACTTCTCTTAGGCTCTTACCTTAACCATAGATCCTCAAGCTCTCCTATTATAAGCTTTACCCTTCACCTTATAGCTCCTCCCAACTAAGGCCATTCTTGTTAACTAAACGAGGAGGTATTGGTCTTGATTTATCTTTTAAGATAGACAATGTGAATAGACAAAATCCTATGTGAAGTTGGAAATATATGGTTAGGATTGATCTATAAATTAATCTCTATTGTTATCCACCTTTTGATTTAGACTGATCAACCTTCGTTGCTCCTCCTCTGGAAATCCTAAAAGAAGGAACCAAAAAGTATTCCTCCATATTGCTAGTCTTTTTCTTAGGAAGAAGTCCAACTTTCTCTCTCATATATAAATGGGAAACGAACTAATGGAAGTATCACAAATTGACATCTTCCTAGGTGAAGAAAACTTGCTCCTATTTGTTTTCAACTCAAAATTTAACTCAAAATTTGAAGCTCAACAAACAATAAAGTTAGTTCCTTTGGCACCCAAGAAATATGCCAATATGCTTACAATTATTAAAGCCAAGTATACAACTTGATCTTATCTAGCAAACTAATGTCTTTCTATATATTAATATTTATAAAATTCTTTTTGAATATTGGTCTACAAGGGGATTAAATTATTTATGAATATTTATAAATCAACCCATTGGAATAGATGAGGTAACAACTTCCCTCAAAGATATGATATGTTAGGTTATATGCAGAGGTGGAAATCATAAAGAAATTGCCAAACCACATTCCTCTATTGAGATTGGGACCTAAGGATTCACTTTATAAAGATTAAGTGTACAAATCAATAAAGGCCATCTTTAGTTAAGCAAAGGAAAATATGGAGATCGAAAGGTAAAAGTTTTACTAGGAGTGACTATACTAAGGTATTAGGATTAGTGATAAGTGCTTAATTGACTACATATTGACTACTTAATGTATAGTGATTAATGTTATAATGCGCTTAGGATACTTATTTTACTTTATTTTGTTAGGTATAAGTTAGAAGAACAAGAACCAAAACTAGCTAAACTCATATCCTTGATGTCGTTCTATTGTTGTTCAATCTTATTTGCCTTCATGAAAGTGAAGGAGATGAGTTAGGACAAAATGGTATTAACTTGTGATTGTCACACTCTCATACAAGGTATTAACTTGCTTCCATACATTTACCTAAATTTTAGTAGAGGCTATTACCTTCTAATATGCAGGTACCTGATGTGAAGTTGAAACCACTACCCATTCACTTGAAGTATGCATATTTGGAAGCAGATTCTTCTAGCTATTACTTCTACAATTTTTGACTTCTGATTAGGAAGCTAAACTGATACATATGTTAAAAGAGTATAAAAAGGCCATTGGATAGGCAATTACAGATATTCAAGGAATATGCCTTTCTATATGTATGCATTGCATTTTTCTTGAGGGGGGATGTTAAGTCCACTAGATAGGCACAATGTAGGTATAATCATCCAATGATGGAATTTTTAAAAACAAAAGTACAAAAGCTTCTCGATATTGGAGTTAATTATCATATCTTTAATAGTACAGGTGGTTCTAAAGAAATTTGGAATCACGTTGGTGACTAATTAGGATGGTGAGTTAGTTCCCACCTATGTGCAAAATGGGTGGCGAGTATGCATTTTTTATTGGAAGTTAGATATTGCAACTCATCAAAACTATTTCCCCTTCCATTTATTGATCAAGTACTTGAAAGGCTTAATGGATATGAATATTACCATTTTTTAGATGGATTCTCAAGTTATCTTCAAATCCCTATTGTGTTAGAGACTAAAAAAAGACAACCTTCACTTATCTAATTCTTACATTTTTTAATCAAAGGAAGTCATTCACTTTATGCAATGCATCTTCCACTTTCCAAAGGTATATGGTGAGCTTATTCTCTAAATATATTGAGAAGATCATAGGGGTATTTATGGATGATTTTAGTATCGATGTTTCTTCTTTTGATAATTTCTTGGAGGGTCTTACATTCACTTTTGAAAGATGTATTAAAACTAACATTGTGCTTAATTGAGAAAATTATCATTTTATGGTTGATCAAGGTATAGTTCTAAGAAAAGGTGTATCTTCTAAGGGTATAGAGGTTGATAAGTCTAAGATTAATCTCATTTTTACTTTTCGTTACCCCTCAGATATGTGGGAAGTTTGTTCTTTTCTTAGCTATGCAAGTTTTTGCCACAGGTTTATTGAAGATTTCCAAAAAGTAGACCTCTCCTTTATGCAAATTATTATAACCAGATGTTCATTTTGAGTTTAAAGATAAGTGTAAGGAGGCGTTTGATAAACTAAAGGAGCTCTTGACATCCCCATCGATGATTTAACCTCTAAAATGGAGCCTTTCTTTTAAGATCATGTGTGATGCAAATGATTATACAATGAGGGGATTTCTAAGATGAAGAGTGGTAAAAGCTTCACATGTCATCTACTACACTTCGAAAAATTTAAATCCAAGCTAATAGATTTATTCCACGACTAAAAAAGAGTTTTTATTTATTGTGTTTGCTTTAGAAATATTTTGGTCACACTTATTGGGCATTAAAGTTATTGTTTACTTTGATCATACAGATTTGAAGTAATTTCTCACCAAGAAGGAAGTAAAGCCAAGGTTAATAAGATGGATTCTCCCTTTACAGGAGTTTAATTTGAAAATAAGAGATAAGAATGGGGTAGAGAATGTAGATATTGATCACTTTAGCCGTTTGATCCAAAAAGAAGATTATATTCCTTTAAGAGAAACATTTCTAGATTAATAGCTATTTTGACCAATTTGATACCTCCATGGAATGTAAATGTCGTGAATTAGTTACTAACAAATCACCTATAGGTTTGTTAAAAACTTCAAGGGAAAAATTAAAAAGTGAAGCCAAGTACTATATATGGGATAACTCCTATCTATGGAGGTACCGTGAGGGCCGAGTCATAAAAAGGTGTGTTTTTAAGAGTCAAATGCCTTCTATCTTAACCTTTTATTATTCATATACTTATAGAGTGCACTTCAAGATGGGTACCTAATAAAGAAATCAAGTTGATCCTGGAGAAAACAGTTTAATCTAACAAGAAGGATTGGAGCTTGAGGTTAGAAGATGCACTATAAGCATTATAAAAACCTATACAATAGCTATTGGCATTTCCCTATATATACTGGTGTTTAGGAAGTCGTCTCATATTCATGGAGAGTTACAAGGCATATTAGGAAAGCGTTGCAACATAAATAGTGATGAGATTGGAGTCCATAAAAAGTTGTAGTTATAATAGCCTGAGGAGATGCTGAATGACTCATATGAGAATGCAATGATATCTAAGGAAAACATTAAATGTTTTTGTAATAAGATGATCTTGACAAAAAGTTTTTTTATTGATCAAAAAGTGTTTTTTATCATTCCAAACTTAAATTATTCCCAAGTAAGCTACATTCCTATTGGGTTGGTCCTTTTGATGTTTCTAATGTTTTCCCATATGATGCAGTAGAGATATAAAGCTTAAAAACTAGAAAGACATCTAATCTGAATTGTCATAGCCTGAAGTCATACTATGAAGGATTTCGAGTGGAGAATATGGAAACAGTGACACTTGAAGACCTAGATGACATCACGTGATGAGGAAAACATAGAGATAAGCCAATGAAAATAAATAAAAGCACTACCTGGGATGCAACCTAAGAGAAATTTGTTCGCTTTCCTTTATATTCTCATAATTTTTATTTTTACTAAGTGCTTTATATCTTATATTTAATGTTACATTGGGGACAATGTAGGTTTTAGGTGTGGGGGTGGGGAACTTGTTGCTTTAATGTGCTTTAAGTTCTTTTTAGGTGTTTTTGAGTTCTTTCTACATATTTTTAAGAAAAGAAAATTTTTTTCTCTTTTTCTATTGCTTCTAGGACTATATAATTATAATTAGAGAATAGAATTAACTAGAAAAATTTGTGGCAACTTAGCCATGTATTTTTACTCTTATGATTAGTCAATGTATGTTTTCTTTGGAAGAGTAGTGACTACTTGGTAAGCATAAGCGAATGATATTTTGAGCCTTTTAGACTGACATATCCATATATCAATCTCATTACCTTTATGACATATACATCTTAAATTTACCTTGATTTTCTATTTGAGACCATATTATTACCACATGCATTAACATGGAAATGATATAGGCATTCTTTGATTTATGAGCTACGGTAGCCAAATAGCCAACCTAACGATCAAACTTATCCTATTGATAAGCCCTTTGAGCTTTATTAGCCTTTTATTTTTGTGCTAACCATATTATAAGCCTTAACCTAAAAAAATTCTTACTCAAGCCTTAAATTTAGTGGAGCATTTACTATTGTTAATGTTTGTGGATGCACAAGAGAACAAGAATAGGGGAGGGGAGGGGGTGCACATATATTTAGGTTGGTTATAGTTAATAAAATGTGATTTTTATCTTTCTATCATTGATGTAGTTTCTTTCATTTTTCATCTTTATTAAAAAAAGAAAAAAGAGAAGAAAAATAAAAAGAAAAAAAGAGAGAAAAAAATAAAAAAGTTACCAAGAAGGAAAATCAATTGTTTTGCAAAGTAATTCGTATTAATCTTTCCTCCGAAAGTCTTAGTAAATGGGTGAATTGATTATGATGAAAATATAGAAGAGTTGTTGTGAAGGGTCACCCTTTATGTTGGACCCCGTCTCCGAGGCCCAACATTCGAAAGCATGAAAGCATGCTCTGATACCAAACAATGTTGGACCCCGTCTCCGAGGCC
>JANVCQ010000005.1:20039768-20060459 GCA_025531925.1 Erythroxylum plowmanianum | reverse complement strand
TTTATATATACACATAATTAAAACAATTAAAGCAAAAATAAATAGTAATTAAAGTAAACGAATAAATAATAAATAAAATAATAAAAAAATTAAAGAGCCCAACAACTGCACAGTCTCATTACTTCAAGGCTCAATCTATCAGTAGTGGAAGACAGTTCCAAGTAGCTTCACCTAACCTTGCAGACTAACATTGAGGGGGGGGGGGACTTCTTGAAGGTCTTTAAGGATAATTATATGCTAAAGATTTATTTGGATATGGAGTAGAAGGAATTCCTCAATCTGAAATAGAGAAAATTCACGATAGTTGAGTATAAGGAACAGTTCAATGAACTGTTGGGATATGCTACTGCTTAGATCCCAACTAAGGAAGATACATGTAGGCAGTTCGAGGATGGATTGAATATGGAGATCAGGACAAGGTTGGCCATTACAAATCTGAATAGTTTTACTGAGCTGCGAGCTACTTCGATTCGAATTGAGCAGTTACTAAAGGATTAACAAGGAGAGTATAGACAAGAGTTTAGGTTTAAGAGGCATGGTGAGTTTCAAGCTGACTCTGGAAGGAAATTTAGTAAACGCCAGAATAGATCATCGTGATCACAGTCAAGGTTGAGGTTTAGGGAGTTAGGGTTTAGTCCCAAAGGCAGTTCTATTCATTCTAGTTGTGGTAAAGGTTAGGCATTTGGAGGACATACTTACGATAGAAAAACACAATAGATTTCTAGTTGTGAATGCTATGGAAAAAGCCATGGCGGAGTATGTTAGAGGGTTGGGTGCTTGTTTGCATTGTGGCTCCTTAGAGCATTATATTAAAGACTGTGCAGTAACTTTTGGAGCACAGCTTGAAGTGAGAGGAGATCAGTGATGAAGATGACTGTTAAACAAAGCAGAGCCAGTAGAGCAGGACGGAGAGGCAGAGGGAGGGGCAAAGCTAATTCATCATGTCCTAGTTTTAGGATTGATGTACGGAGTAACCAACTGTAGTCCCAAGCCATGATATTTGCTATTATGAGATAGGAGGCACATAATTCCCCAAACATTATTGCAGGTGTGTTACATGTCTTTAATTTTAAGGCATTTGCATTGTTAGATCTTGGATCTACACATTCATTCATTACCCCACATCTGGTATCTAAATTACATTGTGAGAGAGATGTTGAAATTTGACTTAGAGGCGAGAACTCCAGTAGGTAGTACTATAGTGATTGGAGGAGTATATAAAGGACGTATTATTTGGGTTAACCAAGCTAAGTTGAAAGTTGATTTGATAGTATTACAGTTGAAATAGATAGACCTCATTTTAGGTATTGACTGGCTTACAACACATAGGGCTATCATGAATTGTTACACTAAGGAAATCATACTTGAATCTCCTACTCAACCAAGGGTAATATTTCAAGGTATTAGTTAAGCAGTGCTAGCCAAATTGATTTCATCGATGCACGCTTTTAGACTGATTTGAAGTGGATGTCAAGCTTATTTAGCCTATGTGACTAATACCTGAGTTAAACAAACATTACATGATATTCCTATTATTTGGGAGTTTTTAGACCTTTTTCTCACTGACTTATCGGGATTACCATCAGATAGGAAAATGGAGTTCACCATTGACCTTGCCCTAGGTACTGATCCTATATTTATTCCTCCTTATAGGATGACACCTGTGGAATTAAAGAACTTAAGACTTAGTTGCAAGAGTTGTTAGATAAAGGTTTTATCAGACCCAGTGTATCACCTTAGGGAGCTCTAGTTTTGTTTGTGAAGAAGAAGGGTGGGACTTTGAGATTTTGCATTGATTATACACAATTAAATTAGGTGACAATGAATAATAAATATCCCCTACCAAGAATAGATGGTTTATTTGATCAGTTACAAGGAGCTCAGGTGTTTACTAAACTAGATTTAAGGTCAGGGTATTATCAATTGAAAATAGCAGAAGCTGATACACCAAAGAGTGCATTCAGAACCAGATATGGACACATCGAATTTTGGTGATGCCTTTTTGGATTGGCGAATGTTCTAGCAACCTTTATGGCATTGATGAATAAAGTGTTCTGACCTTACTTAGATCACTTTGTTATTGTATTCATGAACGATATCTTGGCGTATTCAAGGAGTAGAGAGGAACATTATAAGCATTTGAGGTTAATTTTACAAATAATGAGAGAGAGAAGCAATTGCACATCAAGTTTAGTAAGTGTGAATTCTGGCTTGATCAAATGGTGTTCTTAGGTCATATGGTGTCTAGACAGGGTATATAGGTAGACCTAAAGAAAATTGAGGTCATGATGAAATGAAAAGCACTTAGAAATGTATCAGAGATTCGGAGTTTTCTTGGGCTAGTAGGTTATTATGGGAGGTTTGTTGCGGGGTTCTCATTGATCTCAGCCCCTTTGATAAAGCTTCTATAGAAGAATGTATCTTTTCGATGGACTGATGAATGTCAAAGTAGTTTTGATGAGTTAAAACATCGATTAACTACGACATTGGTGTTAGCTATTCTATCTAGATCTGGAGGATATATTGTATACAGTGATGCCTCACTCCAAGGATTAGGGTGTGTTTTGATGCAATATAGTAGAGTGATTACCTATGATTTGAGACATTTAAGGCCTCATAAGTTCAATTATCCAGTTTATGATTTAGAGCTTGTTGCAGTAGTGTTTGCTTTGAAGATTTATAGACATTATTTATACGTTGAAATGTTTCAAATTTTTACAGATCATCAAAGTTTGAGATATCTGTTGAGTCAAAAGGAACTTAATATGAGATAAAGGAGGTGGATTGAGTTGCTTAAGGATTATGATCACACAATAGAGTATCATCTAGGTAAGGTTAATGTTGTAGCTGATGCATTAAGCAAGAAATCTAATAGTAGTGGAGCACAAATTCAAGCATCAAGGTTACCAAATCTAGTTCAACTAAGAGCATTGAATGTTGAGCTAAGTTTAGGACAGAATGAAGCTCTGTTAGCTACATTGAAGCTTAGACTGGTATTACATGAAAAGATTAAAGTAGCTCAAATCAAAGACCCAAAAGTCATGAAGATTGTAGAGAAGTTAAAACAAAAATTGAGTTCTGAGTTTGAGTTGAGAAATAAGGTTGAATTAGAGATTATGTGTACCAGATGTTGATGGTTTGAGAAAGGAAATTTTAGAGGAAGCACATATAGAAACCTATTCTTTGCATCTTGGTACTACCAAGATGTACAATACTTTAAAATAACATTTTTGGTGGCCAAGCAAGTGGCTAAGTATATTGCCAGATGTTTAGCATGCCAACAAGTTAAGGAAGAGCATTAGGCACCAGTTAGGAAATTACAGTCATTACCTATTCTAGAATGGAAATGAGAGAGGATTACAATGGATTTTATTATGGGTTTATCGAGAACTCTGAGGCAGCATGATGCCATATGGTTCATTGTTGATAGATTAACAAAATCAGTTCATTTCTTACCTATTAGAGAGAATAACACACTAGATCAGTTAGCTCGGAGATATGTAAATGAGATAGTGAGGCTATATGGGGTCCCAATGTCTATTGTATCATATTGAGATCCCAAATTTGCTTCTAGATTTTGGGAAACCTACAGACAACATTGGATACAAAGTTAAATTTTAGTACAACATTTCATCCTCAGATAGATGGATAGAGTAAGAGGACTATTCAAACTATTGAGGATATGCTTAGGGCTTGTGTTTTGGATTTTTAAAAAGTATGGGATGAATATATAGCTCTCATTGAATTTGCATACAATAATCAATATCATAGTAGTATTGGTATGGCTCCATATGAGGAATTATATGGAAAAAGGTTTCGAGCACCTTTCTACTAGGATTAAGAAGGCCTAAGGTTTGTTGAAGTCCCATAGTTCATTCAAGATACCATTGATAAGGTAAAATTGATCCGTAATAGGATTAAGGTGGCTCAAGACAGGCAAAAGAGTTATGCAGATCAACACCAAAGAGATATAGAGCACTAAGTAGGAGACAAGGTATTTTTTATATTGTCATCCTGGCGAGGAGTGCTAAGGTTCGGTAAAAAGGGAAAGTTAAGCCTTAGATATATCGATCCTTATGAGACCACTGAGAAAGTTGGAGCATTAGCTTACAAATTAGCATTATCGCCAGAAATGTCGCATATTCATAATGTATTTCATGTTAGTATGCTTAGGAGATATCGGTCAAATCCAACACATATATTACCAGCATAGGAGATTGGGATTGCAACTGATTTGAGTTATATAGAAGAACCAGCTAAAATAGTTGGATACTAGATGAAACAATTAAGAAACTGAGTAATTTATTTTGTTAAAGTCCTTTGGAGGAATCATTCGAGAGAGGAAGCTATATGGGAGACTGAGGAGAATATGAGAAAACAGTACCCCATCTATTTGATCAATTAGGTAAGAATTTTAAGGACAAAAATTCTTAAGGAGGGGAGAATTGTAATAGTCAGTTTCCAAAACTTCTAAGAGTTAGAGTGTTAGATTACTTAGTCACATGAATTGCAACATATTAGAATGAATTTGGTGCAATTAGGATATGATTTTATGATTTCATTCACATGCATAATATGATCATACACACATGAATTTTGATTTAGAAAAATTGCACTCAATTAACATGCTCTAGGGTATGAAAGTTTCCAAATAATTGTGACATGATTGTGCATTTCTAATGTCTTGTATTTTGATTTACCAATAAAAAGAATTGATGGATTACAATTAGTAATTTGGAGTTTATTATTGCAATTGGAAGATTGACGAATTAAAATGTACATTTAGACTAGGAAAATTTTCAAGTAATAAGATAAGTTGACATGTGGAAATTTAGGATGACTAAGCTTATAAATTGAGTGACATATGGCAGTAGAATTAAGTGACAAATGGCCTAAGAACTAAGTGACATATGACAACCTAAAGAGAGAATATGTAGTTGGCCTAGACACTTGACAAGTGTCCTTAAACTCATCCTGCACTCACACCACACAACACACACATTGTAGAGTCTATTCACTTGTTGTTTTATGCTAAAACTCTCTCCTTCTTCTTCCTCTCACTGTTGAAACTTACTTCTCCTTCACATCTTTATGTTTTCGTCTAAATTTTGTTCAATTACCACACTAAAATCCATATGAAAAATCCTTCATAAAGATAGTTATAGAAGCATAAAATTGTTGTGTTTGTTGTCATCTTCTTGTCTTTGCTGAAATCATCCTACTGCCACTCTATTTTTTAGACGATTTTGCATGCACGTGAGGCAAAGCAGCCTTGATAAATTAAGGTGGAATTTGAGCTGAACAAGTATGTGAAGTATTAATCTATTATGGCATGTGTTATAGAATTTTTTGATTACTGATTAAGGATGGATTGAATGTAGTGTTGATGTTGAAGTTGTGTTGGAAAAACGATGGATGAATTGGTTACTTTTCTATTTTGTTTTTAGATGCATGAAAATAGTAGTTTATAAGTTGTTAAATGGATGATCTAATTTGGGATTTGAGGTATAATTGATGAGGAACTCATGCTAAAGATAGGTGTGATTAAGATGTTTTAGAATCTAGAAAGTTAGTGATGTAAATGAGTTTGCAAAAAGGAAACTGTTAATAATTAAAGTGAGCAAAATTTGGGAGCCTTAATGTAACCAATATGGAACCTAGACTAGAATGAAATGAAGTAGCTTTATAGGAGATGAATTTGGAAAATTTCAAGCAGTAGTGATGTCTCTAAGTATGTGAAATTCGTAGAGAATTGAGGAAGAAAGACTATGCACAATCATGGCCCTCAGTGTATGATCGTGGCCTTATTACTTGCCTTCTGTTAATTGGTTAATTAATTGGTTAAGAGTACAATAAGTTTAGGTTAATTGATGTCATAACTTAAAAAAATGTATTATTTTGGTGTCATTGTAACCAAATCTAGAATTATGATGTTGATGAAGGAATAAAGGTATTCTTACAAATGCAAACATGATCTTAAGGATATGAGTAATGTGTATTAGGCATGAATGAATGAGCATTGAAGAACATGAGGTAATTGTGAATTAGAATTGGGTAATTGTATGAATATATATATTGATATAAAAGTTTGGTGATGAATGATTGATGAAATTAGAGTAAATCAAGCTTACTTAAGGTATAAATTTGATTGCAAACTAGTTGTATATAAGCTATAATGTTTGAATGGTCAAGATATTTGTATAAGAATACATACCTAGAAAGTCCATTGAGCATGCATTGAAACATGACACATATACATGTGCATGATTGTATATTCATATGATTAAACAAATTAGTGACTTGTGAATTATGTGTGTATTGCATGACGATAGACGCATAAAGTGATCATCAATATCTAGACATTGCCAGAACATCAAGGAAATAACTTTTCTAGAGCGTACTGTAAGTTAACTTACATGTGTAAGCTCATTTATATGTGCTTCTGTATGAATTGTATGTTAATGTGGAACGCGTGTACAACTGATTGATAAATGCTGGATTTAGATCCGAGGAGTTTGATAAGTGTGGCATGAGTACATAGAAATGAAAGGAAATGAAAACATAGTATATGAGATGATGCATCTCATCACATTGAAATGTATAATCAGATAAAGGAGTTGTGACTAGAGTGACCAATGTGAGAAAAGAGTTTTGAGCTAAGAATTATGAAAAGAGCCTCAATTTCAGATGACATGGACTTAGTATCCACAATGGATACGGGCCAGAAATGATCTCGATGTCCACTATGAATACAAGATAGTGAATTGGGTTGATAAGCACTTGGTCACAACAAGACAAAAATGAAAATGTAAACACTTGTGCATTTGCATATACATCCTTACATGTATCAAATGATTGAATTGAAATGTATTATTGAATTTTTTTGAAATAATGAATTACAGTTGAAGTTAATGGATGATGTGTTGTGATATGCAATGCTAGTTTACATGATATACTTATGGAAGTATGATAAACTTTTATATACTTGTTTTGGTGGTATGACTTGAGTGAATACATCAATGATGGTTCACCTATTGAGTTCGTGAACTCATGAAAATTGCAATGTTGTTTTTCAGGTTCAAGGGAATTTTAGCTACTAAGGTGATATAGTAGAAGTTTAGTACTTACATTTTAGGGACAAGAATGGCTCAAAGTTCTTATCAGCTGAATATGAGAAGTCTAGTTAGAGTCTATGTATTAGCATCCCATTTCATGTTATATTTTTGGTACTAAGATTGAACTCAAACAAATGTTGTGTAATGTATATGTGCATTGTGAAATGTAATGACATGTGACTTTTATGTTTGTGAATGAAATGGGAAGAATTAAACATTTAGAATGCTTATCATTTGTTTGATGCCTTTAATAAGCTGGTTTGATTGTCCTAATATACCATTTTCGTAAAGTATGTTTTCAAATATCCTCTAGTTTGTTTGGGCATATGCTCTATGGGAGTAGTATGTTACAACTAATGTCTCTTGTAAAATATCTCTCTAACCACAAAGCAATAAAATAATATAGTACATTATTATATGGTGTAAAAAAACTTTATTAAAAATCTCCTTCCTTTTGTTATTTATTTATAAGGAAAAGCTGACTACTAAAGACAAGATAAAATTTCTAATAGGTCCCCCCTTTGTAACCTCCGTCACTCTAGCTAAGAGACCTTAACTCACTTATTTTTCAAAATGTGAGTATTTAGCCTACATATGGAATCATATCCAAGATCTATGTATGATGAAGTGGAAGAGCCTTTCACATCACAATATTTTTAAAGCAATTAAAGGTAGGAGAGGCATTTTAGAAGCTGATAAAATTCTTATAACCATAACTTTTGGTAGTTCCATATACTATATATATATAAAGAGAAATTCAAGGATTTTACAATTATGTCATAATTTTAAAATCAAATGCTTAATGATTTTCAATGGAATCAAGGAATAATTGTTATCCAACTACATGTTGTGTGTGGCATAGCGTTGGTAGACTCTTGGAACTTATGAAAGGCAATAAATTGTTCGTTTACTTATAAACATGAAAGATAATGATAAAAATAAATTAATGAATCAAGATTAGTTAAAAGTATAAGCATAATAAAGGAAAAGGAGATTCATTTCACAATCAATTCTTGTTGTTTTGTTTTATGAATTGAGGAGAATGGTAGCTTCATTTTGTATTTGATTGCTCCCTTATAAGAATAAGTATGATCTTTTAGATTTCTATAAGCTAATTTTCACATCAACATTTGTATTAAACATACTATGGATTATCCATTTTTGGAATATATTTATTTATTTTAAATAAAGGAATGATAGCAAATAAAAACATTATAAGAAATGTTAGAAGGATAGATTAGAATAGAATGCAATTTTAAATTAAATTAGCAACTTTAACTTAAATAGTTTTAACTAATAGTATAAATTTTCTAAACCATTAGATATAAACATAAAAATGAAAGACACAAACTAAAAAGATTAAGAATAAATCAAAATAAATATGTGAGTTAGCATTGGAAATATTTTCTTAAAATGGTCAATTTTTAAGGACAATATGCTTCTCTCTGAAGCTACTGTGCATGAACCACTAGTTAATTAATGTTCATACTCCCTTCTCTGCTGCAATGTCTAATTTTGCACAATTCCTTTCTCACTCAGCTTGGTGCAACCTTAAACCTATATTTTTGTTCTTCTTGTTCATTTTCTTATTTTCCGTTTTGATGTTACTAGTTACCACTCCTTTTAACTACTCCTTCTGCATTTAATTCCTACTTTACTCCTCTCCTTCTCTTATTGTTTTTTTTTGCTTTACTCCTACCTCTATTTGCTCTTTCTGAACTCTTCTAGCAACATTGTTTCTTAAGTGTTTCTTTAGCACCCTTATTAGCTCTTTACCCATCAATTCTCAGTTTTATCCCATAGACACTAATTTCCCTCCTTTAAACTTTAATGCTTCTCTACTTACTGAAACTTCTCCTTTCAAAGACCCCCCTTGGTCCTTCTTTAAGCATTGCATAGAATTCAAACTTGAATCAATCCACTCATAAGTCTTGGATGCAGGTGGTAGGAGATCTAAGACTTGAATTGAAATTAAACTATTTTTCACCTAATGAAGCCTTTTATCACATAATAGTCTCCCCAACTTTGGGGATTTTGAAAGCAGGAGCAAACAGATGGAATTCAACCATCCTGAGCTTCTTTTTAAATAAGATAGTAGCCTTTCCAGTTATGGAACATTAGGCTCTGAACAATTGGAAGCAACATGGATTGTTGGAAGTGTTTGTGAACAATGAGAATGTAATCATATTTCAATTCAAAAGTCCTAAAGATGCAAAGAAAGTTCTCTCCAAGTTGGACCATGACATGTCTATAATAAGCCTCTACTTCTTTGGTTATGGAGGCTTGGACTGAAACTTGAGGAGATTAAGAAAACATACCTATTTAGGCTTGTATATAAGAGATACCATTGGAGCATTGGACAACAAGTGTCCTCAGCCACCTTGCCAGCTACATTGACAAACAAATTTCTATAAATCGAGCTACTGCTGAGATTAGGAGAGTTAATTTTGTAAAATATGCATACTGATCACCTCCATATCTGATTTACTTGAGATAATTCCTTTCATCAGGATAAATGAAGACCTTCAACTTGTTAAGGATCAGTCAAGGCTTTCTTATGCATGGAATCTCCAACCTACTGTAAAGAAAGCTTGGAGACTTACAAGAAGAGTTTTTGCTAATGGTAACTTTTAGGAGCTTATGGGTACTGCTCAATATTAGGAGCAAATTAATAGTAGCTTAGACTAGGATAGAAATACACCTATGGAGAAGGAGACCACTACTAGATTTTAAGAGAGTAACTTACAAAATGGCACAACAAATTCTGAAAGTGATAAGGGAGAGGTTGATCCCTCAACTTTAACTTGTATTAAAGAGACATCAGAATATCCAGCACTTAAAAATAGGACATCAAGAATTCCTTTGAGAAGATTAAAGCTGGAACTCTAATTACAAATGTTATACAACTAGAAAATATTAAGTAGAACTTTGAAACTATCACTAAAAGGAAATCAAGCAAAAAAAAGATAAAACTCCATCATTTTACCTTGTTCTATGAACATCCTATCTTGGAATGTGAGAGGAGCAAATACTCACACTAAGAAGCTACTTATTAGAAATGTGATTTTGCAGAACAAGGTGATAGTAGTTGGTATTTTGGAGACTCGAATAAAAGAGAATATTGAAAACTTACTGAATTACTTTTCAGCTCAGTGGAAAGAAATACAAAATACAATGCTCATTCCAATGGTATAAAAATAATCCTATATGACTCCACTATTGTGTCTTCTTACTCTAGAATTGTTTCTGATCAGATTACTTATCTAGAGATCTCAATAAGGTACTTAAGTCAACATATTTAAATTTCATTCATTTATCCACATAATAGCTCTTACTAAAGAGCTCTTTTATGGAATCAAATTAAAGATGCAACAACTTCTATTAGCAATCTATGGATCATTACAGGTGATTTTAATTCCATAATAAAATCTAAAGAAGATGAAGTCTATAGTCTATTGGAAATCCTTATTTAGATTTAAGAAGCTGTATTAAAATGGCACAACTAATTGACATTATAGCAAAGGTAATTTCTATTTGGAGTAGCAAATATCCTTTAGTGAATTTCATTAGGAAAAATCTAGATCATAGCCTTGCAAACACTCAATGGATGTTGGATTTCCCCAACTACTTTCCTACCTATTCATCAACAATTTATCAGAAGTAGTTAATCTTAGAAAGCCATTTACATTCAACAACTTGCTAGTTGATTTGGAAAGCTTTGAAGATGCCATTTTGAAAGCTTTGAGAGCAAGGGTCACTGGATCCAAATAGTACATTTCATTAGGAAATTGAGTCTCATCTGAATGGAAATGAAACATAGTTTCAAAGACAACATTGGTAACACACACTACTTATTAAACACCACTAAGAAGAACTTGGATGATATTTAGCAACAAATTTACTATAACCCTAGCTCCAATCAGCTTAGGAGATTGAGAAAGTTGCTTTAAACAATTACTCTAAAGCTCTCTTGTTTAATTATTCCCTTATCTATAGTGGAATGACTAAAAAATGGAGACAGAAACACCTTTTTCTTCTATATAGTTTTCATTTATAGAAAAGCTATTAAAGAAGTATATCAATTGAATTCAATAAGATTAGTTGAATTCTCAATCTGAATGGAAACATAGGGCTTTTAATTACTTTTTTGATATGTTGAATAAGCCTTTTGAAGCTCACTCATCTATGCCTCTGCCTAAACAAATTCTATAAGGTTGTTTATCATCTCAGGAAGCAGATTTCTATCTTAGCTTGTTACTATTTAAGAGATCTATGAGACACTAAAAAATCTCTTCATCCTCATAAGAACCTTGGTTCTGATGGCTTCAATGTGAATTTTTTCATAAGGTCTTGACCTCTCATAAGGAATATGGTGTCAGATACAACTCTGGAATTCTTCAACAATGGCCCTTTTGGTAGAGATTAATAAAACATTTATTACTCTTGTTCCTAAGAGTGGGGAACTCAAACATTCCTCTGATTTTCTCCCCATCTCTTATTGCAATCCCATTCAAAAATTTATCTTTAAAATACTAACTCATAGCTTAAGAAAGGTTCTTCCTAATCACATTGGAGAATCATATGGTGCTTTTATCCCTGGTAGGTTTATTGGGGATAATATTCTAATTCTTTGGGAATAGATCATAACTATTAAAAGAAGAATGGCAAGGCTAATTGCTTCATTAAAATTGGTCTAAAAAGTGCTTATGATAGTGTGGATTGAGACTTTAGCATCAATATTCTACCCGTCATGGATTTCCTAAGAATATTTATCCAATGGATTGCTTAATATATCTCTTCACCTTATTATAGCATCCTTATTAATGGTTGCCCACAAACACCTTCAGAAGTTACAAAGGAATTAGATGAAGAGGCCATATTTCTCCTTATCTATTTGATTTTGTGATGGAGGCCTTTAACAGACTATTCCCCTAGGGTTATTGAGAGAATTAAGGGTTTCAAATTCCACTCCAAATGTAAATTGACCCATCTATATTTTGCTAATGATCTTATATTCCTTTCTAAAGAAGATTCCACAGTTATCTCAGCCCTTAAGAAAGCTCTTAAGATGTTTAATAAAATGTATGGCCTTTAAGTAAACTAATCTAAAAGTGGATTACTTTCGTCAAAAAAAAGCCTCAAACCTAGAATCTATAATGGTGTCTATTATAGGATTCAAACATCAACAGCTACCTTTAATGTATCTTGGCATTCTTATTGCAGTTTTAAGACTAAGCTCTAGGTATTATGGCATCCTAATTGATAAAATCAATCACAAAATTGCTTCTTGGAGTTTTACAAATCTATTAAATTTAGGGAGAGCACAACTTATTGTCTTTATGTTGAACTTCATCAGTGTTTATTAGGTAGCCCACATTGTTTTCCCTATGAAAGTTATTAAAATAATTGACAAGATCTTTAACAAGTTTTTGTGGACTGGTTGTAAAGGAAATCCCGACAAGGTGAAGATCAAATGGGTGGATTTCTGCATACCCACAAAACAAGGTGGATTTAGCATTAAACCTCTCAAATCACCCAACACTGTTTTACTAACCAAAAGATTGTGGAGGCTACTTATTAATAAGTAGGCACCTTGGTGCAAATGGACTCATAATTATTTCGCAGAGTTTGATTGTCGATAATCTTACTTGTACCACCCTGAAAGCTATTCTTAAGATAAGAGGAAGGATGAGATCTCATTTCATTCACCCAATGAGAAATGGTAAAACCAACTACTTCTGGTAAGATAACTAGCTATCAATAAGTCCTTTGGATGAATTGGATGAAGCTGCTACTCTAGGATCACTTATTCAACAACAAGCTACAGTTGTATAAGTTCTAATAAAAAAGGATCCAATCAAAATTGCTTTAATTCTAACTCCTTTAAAGAATAAAAGTATGCATGCTTCCAATGGAAATTTCACTAATCTAACAAATTGTTAATTCTCCCCTAGAAAAATATAGTTTGGTTCAATCACTAATAACCACGAACATCTATAACCCTTTAGCTTGCAATATTGAATAAGCTACAAACTATTAACAAGATTACAAAATTTTTCATTTTACTAATTGGTGCACTCTCTATAGAGGAGATAAAGAGAACTCAGATCATATTTTCTTCAAGTGCAACTATGTTATTGAAACTTGGAAAGCATTGCTGAAAAATGTTTGATTAATGAATTCCCAAAGGACTTAAGACAAATCAAGGTCTAGTGTATTGTTCTGAAATTCCAAAACAAAACCATCAGATGGAGCTTTTTCATTACTCTATCATTCCTAGTTATAGCAATATGGGATGAAAGGAACAATCTCATTTTCCATGATAAATGCCTTCCCATTGAGCAATTTAACATTTACCTATTGCCACTTATAAGAACTGACATCAACATCTATAAGCATAAGTATCAGAATCAACATTTTCTCAACTCCAACTAGGGAGTGTAAACACATTCAATTCTTTGTAACTCTTATATTTTAGTTATGATTCAGTTGATTAATAACTTAATTTAATTCAATTTTTTAACAAAAAGAGTTTTCAAAATGTGGGAACTGGTTTTCAATATGAAATATCTAAAAATGTAATAGCACACAATTCCTAAAATTTTCATATATTATAACTCTTTTCAAAGAAAATACATGACATGTATATATGTTTAAATTTATGTTTTGCAAAAGTAGATCATCATCATCATCACATCCAGTTTGAAGTCCAGCATTGAAGTAAGGTCTGGGAAGGTCTGATAGTACGCAACCTTACCCCTACATAGTAGAGAGACTGTTTTCGGTAGACCTACATGTATATGTGACAAAAAAGTGATGTAGGTTAAAAAAATACTTAATAAAAATAATAAAGATACAAATACAAAATACTAGTAATAAAATAATAATAATAATAATAATAATGATAATGATAAAACTGAAACTAATAAGAAACTCAAAAAAGGAAAATAATAATAATTTTGAATAAAAATTAAGTTTTTAGATTTACTTTTATAGTTAAAAGGACACGGGAAAGATAATTTAACAACATTACAAACTATAAAAAGTAACAGATAATCACGGGGAACTGAAATACCAAAAGTGAGTACAAGGTAGGTAGAAGTTGCCACCCTTACCTCCATATACGGTTGGGATCCACTGGGGAGTGTATTCCCACTTAAAAGACCATAAAGAGCAGCTGGGCAATAGGTAAAGACATACCTAGGTCGAAGATTATGGGAAACCTAATGTGACCTTAATGCCACTACGAATGAATCTGGTCCACGCCTAAGGTTCTATATGGAAACATTAATATCAAATCATCAGTTTCAGAAACGAAGAGGCACATACCTGGCCAAAATTTTCCATTGTGGTAGCTCCATCTTGTATTCTTGGGATCACAACCAGTCAAAATGTGTATATATATATAAAAGGTAACATCATAGGAAACGGAAACTTGTATCACAGCCTCTCAACACGCCATACAAATAGGACCAACCATACCCACCTTTTATCGTTCAAGCTCTCTATTTCTCTAACTTATAGATAAACTTAAAAGTTAAAAACTCAGGCATCAAGAACCCAGTCTAAATTTTGTCAAAGAAAACATTTCTACCGAATGATTATTGCATTCATAAGAACACACTAAATCATAAGGGGGAAATTGAAGATAAAAGAGTAATTTCCTTCAAGTTAATGTGATAAAATAACCAATCCAAGAACGTCAATGAAACATAAAAGAATAAAAAGATAGTAAGGAACTCTTTTGTCAGCTTCCAGTTGAGGGGAAAAAAAGGATCGTTAATCCAAAATACACATCAAGTGCCCATTTGGTGTTATGAAATTCTACTCAAAATTGCGCATCATTGAAAGGGAAAATCAAAAAG
The DNA here is from genome assembly GCA_025531925.1 of Erythroxylum plowmanianum. Taxonomy (NCBI): domain Eukaryota; kingdom Viridiplantae; phylum Streptophyta; class Magnoliopsida; order Malpighiales; family Erythroxylaceae; genus Erythroxylum; species Erythroxylum plowmanianum. Next base: position 20,045,479 of record JANVCQ010000005.1, on the reverse strand, counting down.
AAAAGTCGCAGCTTCAAAACCTTTTGAACGAAGAACTTGAAAGAGAAAAAAAAAGCATTAAAAAATGCTCATTAACGAAATAAAGTTGGAAACTTGAAATCCATTAAACATCAAGGAAACAATGAACAACCCACTTAAGAATTGAGTAAGAATAAAAGAATCAAATCAATGCATAAGTGCATTGACAGTAAGAAACAAACCCAAAAATAAAAGCCGAACCTTTCCACCGAGATAGATCTTCTCCATAACGGAAACAGAATCGTTCAACTTTGTCATAGCCGCGGCTCCCGAGTAAGTAATATGCATTAATTTTACCAACCAGCGAAGCCATTTTAAGATCTTCCTCATAAAGAGGAGACTTGAGATCGTGAGCGGGATAACAACCATCTCTACGCATCTCAGCCTGGATCACAACTAGATCTACACGAGATCTAACAAAGATTACACGCCACAAAAACCTCTTGTGTTGTTTCTTACACAAAAACCACAACGCAGATATATGTATTATAAATACCTTGAAGAACATTAGCAACCTTGGAGGAATTGGCGTAGTTAGAAATTGGATCGAGTTTGCTAAGGTTAGGATCACATGACAGGAGAAAGTAATATTAAACAATGAAGGATAAATGCAGCAGTAGTTGGGTAAGGTAGAAAATGGCCATATTTGTATGTGGGCACTATAAAGGATTCATCTTTATCAATGAGAAAAAAAAAGTAGCCCAATTATGAAAAGAAGATCGGTCATGAGATCATATAAGAGATAATAAAATAGAAAAACAAGTCTCCAAAGAACAGATCTACCCAAATAAAGATATGCACAAATAGAAAGAAATGATGATTGCAAAAGTAGATATCTTGAATATTCCTTTTCAAATAATATAAGAGTTAAATTCATTGCATCATTTTTAGGGATAAAATATCAAATAAACCTTTCAATACCATTTCAATATTTAACAATAAATAAATAAAATTCAGGCATTTCAATTTATTACCAAATCAAGTCTTGAACATTATTTGGTCCTTCAATTTGATTATCATCGTTCTTTCTTTTGCTATGTAATCTCCAAAGATTGTAGTCTATTTTCAATTAAGTATTTTTTTAATTTTTCAGTTCCAATTTTAAGAATTAACAATGCACTTACTTTTTTTGTTCCAACAACATTAAAAAAGGGATAAATTAAGTAGTGTAAAGCTTAAAACATTGTAAGGCAATTAATGTAATGTTTAATGTACTTTTGCAAGGTCAACGCTAAAATTAATCAATTTCGAAATTTTCAGACCAATGTTAAAATTAATCAATTTCGAAATTTTCACACACCATAACATTTCAACTCAATATGAAGAAAATTTTCAACTATTAGATAAAGGAACATTTTGAATCAGGTCCACACTTTCTAATTTAGATGTGATATAAAATTTGATCAATTCAAATTTAATTTATTTATTTTGGATTAAGATACATAAAACCCGGTTACAATCCTAGAACCCGTGGATAAAACCCGGTTACAGCCCTAGAACCCGTATTCTAACCCTCGAGATAGGTAAAAGAGAAACTAACGTAAAGTGGCTCGGCACCTTTAAGACTTCATTCAATCTTTTGATCGATAATGAGTAAAAATCTAACCCACATAGCAATATGCGCTCTTTAAAGGCGGCATGCCACTTATAGACTTAATTTTGCTGTTGTTTATATATGTATCATATGCAACTTTGTCCCAAAACGTTTTGCGATCCATAATTATTTGTTTCACCATGACCGGCATTCCTTATTGTTTTATAACCATTTAGGAATGTTTTGAAATTAGATTGACATATACAAAATTGTTACGTGTGTGACATGATTTAATTCTTTGATGCTTATGCCTATGCTTATGCATAGTAAGCAAGTTTGAGTTCACATGATTAGCATGCACGTGTTTTTTTCTCATCCGATAATTTCTATTGGTACTGAATAGTGCATGTCCTACTCCTGTAGTGGTAGGCCATCCCATGCAAGAATATTTAGGTGCTTCTGTTAGGTGGTCTTATTCAAATATGTTACGTGTGCAAAGTTTTAGAAAGGCACGCATAATGAAGATTGCAGTTCTTCGGGTGTATTTAGTACACAATTTGGCATTTACATGTAACAAAAGACTGATGTTAAATTAATAGAAATACCTTTTCTTCCTCTTAATCTTCAGCTTTATTATAAATGTTATGTCTATTTATGGTGACCACTGAATTAAAATTAGAGATAATACTTGCATAGGTTTATTATCATTATTTCGGTGGCTTTTCCTCGGAATTGTGGATAAGCCTAGTCAGATGTGGGTTTGGGTGCTTTTTGTGCTTGTGGAGATGTCTTTTTGTTTTTGCCCCTCTAAAAATATTCGCAAATTCTGCTTATAACAAAATAATAAAATGGTCACATCATTTTATTATTCGGATAAAATGTAATAAGAACCGCAACTGTCATTCTCCTATTTAAATGACATAATCTGTGGTACAATCAGTGAACTAGTTCTAACACAATCCTGATTCCTTATTTTCAATTGGCGGCTTGTAACCTTTTTGTTAATCGAATATTACAATGAGGCCAAGAGAAAATCAGACAATAGATTAATTACATCCTTTTTCTTCCCGTAAGCTTTCCCATAAGCTTTCTGACAGACAGACAAACTCCAAACCAAGTTGCTCCCCTTTTATATTGGTTATTCCAACTAATAGTTACTAATGAATTAACAAGCTGGATGATCATAAAAGAGGGTGTATTTCATTTCCAATTTTTGAAGACAATAGTGATATTGGTACGAGAAATTAAATAAAAATAGGCAAGAAAATGATGGACGGCAGGTTTATCGAAACATAATTTATTAATATTTGACAAGTCAGTTCTTGTGGATGTGGTCCTTTATATTAGCTTTAAAACAACCGACGTTCTTCAACTTGGCATCCTCTAAACGTCTAGGTCATGTTTAAGGGGAAAAAAATGAGATAAGAATTCCAGTTTTTATTTTCGGATATTTTAGCATTTATAAAATAGGAAACAAAGAGTTTCTGTTAAGCTCGTTTGATACCATTCTCACAGTTTCAATAATCAATTCTAATTATAATAAACTAAATCGAAATAATTCAAAAAATATCATATAATAACAAAAAAAGATCGAAAACATCACTTTCATCCATATATAAAAAGTGCAATTGAGCCAATATTCTTTTAAACATAACGACAAATCGACAAGAGAAGCAATTTGTGTCCAAAAGTTCTCTAGAGGACCCCCAGGCTGCTTAATTTCCATCATTTGTCAATTGTCATCTATTTATATATAATTAACACTACACATACCTAAGTATTAAAATGACACACGAAAGCTTAACCACCTTTCTCTTTCTTTCTTTTTAATAACATTTTGAAACTGATTTTTTTTATGAAAAAGGAAAGTCACTTTATTCTCTTCAGATAACACCCAGTAGAAAAGGTTAACCCAAATATAAAAATGACATACATTCATAACAGAGAACATGGAAACTTAGGGGCATAATATAAGATCCCTCGTTACGACGAAAGGGAATCTAAAATTGAAATCTCTTTATAGATTTCTACAATTAATTTAACTAATCATTGTATTCTTCTTCAAACTTGTTAGGATAAAACTAAGGGCTATAATTGTCAACCTTCCAGAAGTACTTTATACACTCGGAAGGTTAATAAGCAGCTAGCTAATCAGACAGAAGCAGGTGGTGATGGTCCCTGTTCATTGTCATTTTCACATGAAAAAAGTCATTATAAATCATAAAAGAAGAAAATTATTAGGAGAACCAAGAGTGGATCAGATCTTCTGTTTTAATTAATCAATTTCAACTTTATTTTATTAAATTTTATTCACATATGTAAAGCACATACAAACATGTGGATCAGATTTAAAAAAAAAACTTCTCTATTATAGCCATTAAATAATTAATTAAAACTCAACCAACGGCTTGTCCAAAATATAAATGCAGACGGATACAAAATGGAAGAAACTTCCGTTTCCTAATGATGACAGTGTTTCCAGGCATTGGAAAGAAAATCAGGGCCTCTAGTGCGCAAAAAGTGATAGCTACTTCACATGGGACGTAGCTTTGCTTGGCATTCAGCAGGTGATTATCTAACATGATCATTGCATATAATGTGAACGGTTGTTGGCAGTTGGCACGTCATTTCATTATTTAGTGGGGGTTTCAATTTCATTTAACCATAACCGATTAATTAAATATTTACATAGATTGACAAATTACACCTACCCTTTCGGTAGAAATTGACGGTCCATCATCATCACAAGTGCAAGAAAGTATACGGAGGAGTTGCGGAAGCTAACCTACTTGGAGAAATTAGACTTGATGTACCACCTACACAAGCATATTGGTGGATAATTCTGACCTGGCGATCATGTGCTTTTGCTCGTCTAGTCTTTGCTTCCTAGTCAGTAATATAACCACCATCATTTGTCGGTCCAACTTGCAAGGTTTCAGTACGGAGATTGCTTATTACCGTTTTATTCATTTTTCGTTGTGGCTACCTCGAGTAGACGATGGATCTAAGACTATACAAGGAAATTTATAGTTCAGTAAGTGCAAGAGGATTTAGGCCTTAACTAGTTCAAAGTTATGTTGTAAGAGGATGTACAGGCATAAGGAAGAACTAGCTCCTATACTAGAGTTATCATAACCGAATAATCCATAATATAAATTCAAAAGAAAATAGAAAAGCGCGTAAGCAGTAAGTGGTTTACTAGTACATCTGGGATTTTCAGTTAGTCAAAAGATGTTGGGTGTCTATTTCGGGCTAGACGTCTAGAGCCCAGTGCCCATGCCCACTTGACTAGACCATTTACGAAATTATGATGGAATTGTTCAATGGGCTAGGGATTGGACTTGTCACTCCGTAGAACCAGAAAATTAACAACGGCGCGCCATCTTTGGTTTTATACATGTAAAAGGGAACGCTGAAATACAGGAGAGAGTATTAAAAGGGGAAGCGCTTTCGTATAGATAAACGGGTAGAAAATAGAGAAAGTGCTGAAATTCGTAATCAATCCAAGTTAGGGTGACTTTATACAAGGTAAGAATATTGAAGATAACTTTTAGTTCGAAAGTTATTTTAGCAAAAACATTCGTAAAAAGTTGTGAATTAAAAATTGACTTCTCTAAAGACATATGATTCTATCAACTGATATTTGTTGCTTGAATCATTTAAAAATTTTGGTATACCTACTAAACTTATCCTAAAGTTAGAGCAATGCATATATCATCTTAGTGAATAGTTATCAACTTTAATGAAGCTTCTGGTTTAAGAGAAGACCCTCTATTACTATTTATATCTAGTGAAATCATCAACAATAACAAGACCATACTTTTTTTTGCCAAGACTCAATGTCCTAGTTGGACCAAATAAATTCATATGTAACAACTCTAGAAGTCTATAAGAAGTTATAACATTTTTAGAAGAAAACGTTGTTTTAACCTGTTTTCCTTTTTGACAACTTTCACAAAAAAAATCCTTATCAAAACTTATTTTTAGTAAACCTCTTACCAACGCATGTTTAATCAACTTGGAAATATGTTTAAAACTAATATGACCTAACTTTTTTTTATGCCAAATCAGTTTTTCTTGATCAATTGATATAAAACAGGAAATATTTTGATTTTGAAAATCTTCTAAATTGATTTTGTAAAGATTGTTTTGTCTTTTG
>JANVCQ010000005.1:20017503-20028063 GCA_025531925.1 Erythroxylum plowmanianum | reverse complement strand
GCAGTACCAAATTTTGGCGCCTTTGTCGGGGAATTTCTTGACGATTTTTTTAATGATGTTTTTGTTTTTGTTTTTGTTTTTGGTTTCGTTACTCTTGGTTACCTTGTCTTTTGTTTGTTTTAGTTTACAACTTTTTTCTGATTTTTCGATCTTTTAGCGGCATGGCTCACTATCATCAGTATGTCTTTGATTCTGATTTTTCATATTATCCTTATTATGATAACCAGTTTCCATTTGTTGCGACTTTAGCAAGTGGCAGATTTCACACCTTTAGCCGCGCAAATACCGAGAGATGACCAATAAGATAAGGTATGTGAAGTTTTCTCATTTTTGGGTTATTCTTTTTGTACGTGTTTCTTTTTGCAGGATACAAAGTACGGATTCGCTTCTCCACCGAGTTACTATGAAAAGCAGTCCTATTTCGAGCTTCCACCTCCACCTCCACCTCAACCATTGCCACCCCAAGTTGATGAAATGTCTTTGGAGGATATCGTAATGAGTTTGGCGACGAGCACTCTTCAATTCCAACAGTTTAGACAACCGTACGTGCCTCGGCAAAATCAAAATGTAACATCAAATTATGAAGGTAAGTCTTCCTTGGAAGATATAGTGCAGTCTTTAGCCACTAATAATTTGACGTTTCAACGGAGTATTGAAGTAAGTATCTGAAATATTGAAAGTCAACAAAGTAACATTGAGAATCAACAAAGGAATATCGAAAATCAAATAAGTCAAATGGCAACTGTCATAAATAAATTGAAAGCGTGAACTTTTGGAAATTTTTCGGCGCAACTTGAGATTAATCTTAGACAAAGTGCGAAGGTTATCACATTGCGAAGTGGTAAGGAACTGCAGGAACCACTTCCGAAAAATTTCGGAAGAGGTAGAAGAAGAAATGATGCAAAAGGCACCTTCACAACCAAAAATGACGCAAAACAATCTACAAAATATGGTGATTATGCCCCCTTTTCCAAGTCGATTTTTCAAGGCAAAGAAGGAAGAGCTAGCAGAGTTAGAAGAGGAAGAGATTATAGTTCGAGAAAAGATGGAGGATGTGCAACTTCCTAAGGTAAGTGATGCAGTTCATGTTATCGCTAACCAAATTTTGTTTCCTTTTCCTAGTTGTTTACAGGTACAAGAGGAAGAAGAGCAAGAAAAGCCACAAGAAGTGCAGTTTTTAGGAGAGCCATGGGCAAGCGAGCTGAAGAACAAAGATGATAAACAGGATGTTGAGTCTCCACAACCATTGGCGTTACTTTTACAGAGATCATCCTAGTGTGAGAAGGGCAATGCCCGAAATTACAAGGGGACATTAGAGTATGATGGTGAAGCGAAGAAGTTCCACTCATCAGAAGTCATAGAGCATCGTGTTAATAAAGAGCCTACTTCCATGGAAGGTGGTCCAGGCTCCTCATGGAGTTTGAGCATGCTTCCTGTTAGACTCAAGCATCCATTAGATAATAGATGATGTACATATACCAAGGTTCAAGTTTATGACCTTTGATAACCGCTTAATGGAAGGCACCCCATTCATGTCCTTTTCTTTTATGATTTTTAGCAATTTTCTTTTATTTTCACTTTTAGGTTTAATTCAGTTCAGTTAGGAATTTAAATTCACATTTTTATTTCTATCATTTTAATTTTCATCTTTTCTTTTGAAAAATAAAAAATGAAAATTTTAAAAAACAAAAAAATTTATTCTTGTTGCCCCCCTCTCTATTTTCCCTCTTTTGTTTTGCCCTAATTTCTTTTTTAACTTTCAATCTTTGGTTGCCAAATCTCCTACCCATTTTAGCCTATCATTCCCATTTACCTACTCACTCATCTACCCTAACTTGTGCTTTTGAATTTGCATTATTATTTTCCTCTTTTGTAGGTGGTCTTCCATGGAATTAGCACAATGCCTAAGAAGAAAAGTGAGTCACGCAGGCTAACCACGCCCATACAATTTACTACTAATTTTTCTCGATCATAACCCACTCCCTACACCACCAAACCACCTTCTGCCACATCTACCAACACCTTGATTTTGGAATTTTCACAATAGAGAAGCTTTCTTTAACTTTTTCCTTTATTGTTATGCTTCTTTAACATTGACGACAATGTTGGTCTAGGTGTGGGGGAAAGAATTGGACTTCCGATGTGAAAATTCTCGATTTTGTGTGCGTTTTGTTGATTTTTTTATGTGTGGTTATGCATGTGAGTATACGCATGAAATTAAATTGGGCTAAGTGAGTTTGGAGGTGAATCATGATGATTGATTGCAATAACTGATCTCATAGACTTTGTCAAAATTTTGAAATTTGAGTGATGAGGTAATGTGTGGAATTGAAGCGAATTCTTGAATTAAACCTGTAAGCAAATTTGAGCCTTAATGACATCATCTTTATGTCATTCTATTTCTTTGAATTATGTGACGCTCCTCTATTTATGTTGCCTGTAGAACTTGTACAGAATCGATTTGAATTTGTTTGATCATATGGAATATAGAAATGATTAAGGCCATCTTTGTTTTTATACCCTTAGCTTAAAATTGACCCACCTATTTATTTTCCCTTTGCAAACATTTTCCAGCCTTTATCCTTCTTTTTCAATCAATCACCTTATTTTAAAGCCTAAAAACTCCATTAGCCTTACCCTATCACAAGTTGAATGAATCATTGAGTAATTTGGAATTTTTGTTCTATATTGTGTTCTGAGATATTTTTATAGGTACTTCTACTCATGTAAAGAAAAAGAAAAAAGAAAAAAATGAAAAGAAAAGACAAAAAGAAAAAATTAGAAAAAGAGAAAAAAAGAGAAGAAAAAAGAAGAAGAATCAAGCATAGTAGCATGAGTTAGTATGAGTAGTTGTAGTCCTTTGTATTCATATTTTTATCTCAGAATTTTAATTCGAGTGTTCCTTTTACTTGGTACTTTGTGAATGCTTGTGATCAACCCTTCTCCATTTTTACCTTACCTATGAACCTAGCCCCATTGCAACCCTGAATAAAGTCCTTATGATCTATTAGCTCATGTGATCTAAATGAATGAGAACTGATGAAATTGTAAGCCTATGGTAGTGCATCATGTTAGAGTGAGATTTGAGCAAAACACTTTGCCCTCAAATGCTTGAGTGTAAGAGGGAAATATGTGAGAAGAATTCATTTTGATTTTATGTTTGCTTTTGGACAAAGATGTCTTATTTTGACTTTGTTTATTTGCATTGGTGAAAAGCAATTATGATATGTGCTGCAACTTAAGTTTTACTGGCCCAAGTTAATGGATTGTGTGCACTTGATCTCATGAAGGATGAATTGACTGAGTGTAGTGGTTTGACATGTTTGCTCGAGGGCAAGCAAAAGTTCGGTGTGGGGGAATTTGTTAAGTCATCAATTTGTACTTATTTAATACTTAATTATCTTTAATGTGTTGAAATTATTATCCAAAATTAATGGAATTATCTTATAATTGTTTACAGATGATTTTCAACACCTTAGAGATGACATTGAATAAAAAAAGATGCAAAAGAATGAAGAAAATCCAAAATTCCAAATTTGACTGCAATTCAATGACTAAGCGTGGGCACGTCTAAGGATAGAATAAATATGTAGATCAATTTTTAAAAATCAATTTCGAGATTCTCAAAATATTTAAAGATTATATTGCCATCTTTCATGGGGATTGGCCACCTAAAATTAGGGGATCCATTATTTGATGAGAATCAAGGAAAGATAAGAGGGAAATAAAAAAAACAAGCATAAAAGGAGAGCGGATTACTGTTCATGCAAGCTAGACTAGGTTTTAGATAGATTTTCGTTTTCTGCATCTTTTCTTTCATATTTTCGTATTTTTCAATAAAGGACCAGGGATGGAGACTATATGTTTTGTTATTTCTTTTGTTTTCGATTCTATTATGAGTAGCTAAACTTATTATCTTGGTTGAGGGGATCTATGTTATCTGCTATTATGGAGAGATGTTTGGAATGAAATTTATGTTGTTAATGAACATTGAATATCTTTCAATCTACTCTTTCTAATTGAATTCATTGATTTCTAAGTACACAACTAGGGATTAATGTGTTCAATCGCTAGATTAACGAAATATGATGTTCAATTTCGCTAATCACAAGTAGCAATTAGGATCGCCTTCTCTACGTTAGAGTTGGAAAATTCTAAGGAGATATTCGTTTGATTGATTGCATATCATACATGTATTTTGCTTGCTCATTGGTTTTTGATTTGCAAAGTTGTTATTCAATTAAAACTATGATCGTATCTAGGTTGTTGTTTAATAAGAATGCTAGGATACATGTTTCTAGTCATTACACTTAAGAGAAAATATCACCAATGAATGTTTGTTAATGATTACAATTTTCTATCGAGGATCCGTATTAGCATGATAACATTGGTGACCCGAAACCAAGATATTTTCCCATTAATTTTTTAGATTCAATTATTTCTTTTGATTTGCGATTTTTCTTATATTTGTCCTTAATGTTTTGTGAATTAAAACAAACCCCCCTTTTTCGTTACTTTGTTTTAGTTTTAAACTTGTTACTCTTTACCTTTAAAAATTCCTTGTGGGAACGATATCCACTTATCACTACTACATTAAATTGTATTAACGGAAGTGATTTCTTTTGAATTTGGCTACAGGCGACAATGGTGCCTGTAGTGCCAAAAGCAAAGAAGGAAGAACAAGAGAAGGAGATTTTGGAGGCTTTCTGAAAAGTTCAGGTAAATATTCCTCTCCTTGATGCAATTAAACAAATTCCACGATATGCTAAATTCCTTAAGGAGCTTTGTACGTCAAAGAAGAAATTGGGATTTGATGAGAAAGTACAATTGGGAGAAAACGTTTCATCAATTTTGCAAAAGAAAAAGCTTCCACCGAAATGTCAAGATCCAAGTATGTTTGCTATCCCATGCCAAATTGATGATTTGCAGATTGAAAGAGCTATGTTAGATTTAGGTGCGTCCATAAATGTAATGCCTTATGATGTGTATAAATTTTTAAATGTTGGACCTCTTAAAGAAACTAACCTAGTGATTCAATTAGCGAATCGTTCAAATGCTTATCCGAAGGGTGTGTTAGAAGACATATTGGTTCAAGTAGGGAACATGCCTTTTTCGGCTGATTTTTACATTTTGTAGATGGGTACCGATGACGCATCTTCCTCCATTCTGATTTTATTTGAAAGGTCATTTTTGAAAATGACTAGAACCAAAATAGATATTCATGATGGATCTTTAACTATGGAATTTGATGGAGACTTAATTAAATTCAATATTTATAACACCATGAAAATTCTGGATGATGAGAAATCTATTGTTTATGTGGATTTTATTAATACATGGATGCAGGAGAATTGGATTTTGTAAGACAAAGATGAAGTTGAAATGATTTTGGTAATGGAAAAGGCGTCAACTTGGCAAGGAGGTGAGGAACTTGCATTATGTAATGAACAAATAGAGATTGCGTTAACTTGGCAAGAAGGTGAGGAATCTGCGTTATCCAGGGAACAATTGAAACACGCATCTCATTGGCATAAAATAGAGAAAATAATGCTAGCTGGTGAACCAAGGAAGACGTCATCTTGCATGGAGACAATCGAACCACCCCTTCATCAACTCACGTCCGTGGAAACATCCAAGAGGGTGGAGCCATCGTTGACTAGCCCATCAACATTAGAATTAAAGAGTTTACCTAGTCATTTGAAATACATCTTTTTAGGTGAGAAGGATACGTTGCCTCTTATTATTTCTAATCAACTTTCAGATGTGCAGGAAAGCCAGCTAGTTAACATTTTGAAGGAGAATAAAGAAGCTTTCGGTTGGACAGTAGCTGATTTGAAAGGTATTAGCCCCACTATCTGCATGCATCGAATTTTGATAAAAGATGAAGCAAAAGAGGTAAGGCAACCACAACGTTGTCTAAACCCACCCATGATGGAAGTGGTGAAGAAAGAGATTTTGAAGCTTTTTGATTCCGACATCATTTATCTAATTTTAGATAGTAAGTGGGTAAGTCTGGTCCAGGTAGTACCGAAAAAAACTGGTGTGACTGTGATTGAAATTAGCAATGGTGAATTAATACCGGTTCATGTTCAAAATAGTTGGAGGGTATGTATAGATTATAGGAAGCTAAATTCAGTTACTAGAAAAGATCATTTTCTGCTTCCATTCATTGATTAGATGCTTAAAAGACTTGTGGGTAAATCTCACTATTGTTGTTTAGATGGCTATTCAAGATATCATCAGATTTTGGTGGCACCTAAGGATAAGGAGAAGACAACCGTCACATGTCCATTCGGCACTTTTGTTTACTGAAGAATGCCATTTGAATTGTGCAACACACCCGTGACATTTCAATGGTGATTGGTAAGTATTTTCTCCAATCTTGTGGAAAATTGCATGGAAATTTTTATGGATGATTTCATGGTATATGGGGAGTCCTTTGAAACGTCCATTGTCAACCTTGAAAAAGTGCTAAAACATTGAATTGAAACTAATTTGGTTTTAAATTATGAAAAGTGTCATTTCATGGTTGATTAGGGCATTATTTTGGGCCATACTATTTCATCAAAAGGGCATTACCCCACGAATGTGCGGGAAGTCTGTTCTTTTCTTGGTCATGCAGGATTTTATCGGTGATTTATCAAGGCCTTCTCCAAAAATTACATAACCTATGTGTAAATTGCTCCAAAAAGACATGAAATTTGATTTTGACGAGTCATGCAAAAGTGTGTTTGACGAACACAAGGAGCGACTCACTACAACGCCGATTATTCAGCCACCGCAATGGAACATGCCTTTCGAGTTGATGTGGGATGCTTTAGATTATTCAGTCGACGTTGTTTTGGGATAAAAAGTGGACAAGGTACCTCATTTTATTTATTATGCTTCTATGACACTTAATTTTTAGTGGTCGTCTTTGGATCGGAAAAGTTACGGTCATACTTGTTGGGGATGAAGGTAATCATCTATTCAGACCATGCAGCTCTGAAGTATTTGGTGAATAAGAAAGAAGCCAAGCCAAGATTAATTCGATGCATATTATTTTTCCAAGAATTTGATTTGGAAATCCTTAACAAGAAAGGAGCTAAAAATTTGATGGTCGACCACTTAAGCAGGATCACACCAAGTATCGCATCTGATGTTCTTCACAACAAATTTTCGGATGAGAGTCTCTTCGCAATTCAATAGGTAATTCCTTGGTATGTGGACATAGTGAACTTTTTAGTGACCAAGTCTTTACCTAGTGATTTATCTAGAGCCAAGAGAGATAAAATCAAGCGAGAGGCTAGATATTATGTTTGGGATGAGCCTCATCTTTGGATATTTTATTCTGATCAGATTATTAGGAGATGCATCACAGATGATGAAATTCCATCTATTTTGCATTTTTGTCATTCATCTGTGTGTGGGGGACATTTTGGTCCTAGAAGAACTGCTCGAAAAAATTTAGAATATGGACTGTTTTGGCCTAAGTTATTTTATGACTCTTACATGTTTTGTAAGTCTTACGATCATTGTCAAAAAACAAGTAACTTGAGATCATGGAATCAAATGCCACTTTCGAACATTCTAGTATGTGAGATTTTTGATGTTTGGGGAATAGATTTTATGGGTCCTTTCCCTTCTTATTTCGGTAAGAATTACATTTTGTTAGCAGTAGATTACGTTTTGAAATGGGTTGAAGCTAAGGCTACTATATCTGACGATGTAAAATCATTGTTAATTTTGTTAAATCAAATATTTTTGTCAGGTTTGGAATGCCTTGAGCTATCATTAGCGATTGAAGAACTCATTTCTGCAACAAGATTTTTGAAGCCTTGATGAAAAGATGTGGTATCACACGCTGAGTCTATTCTACCTATCATCTGCAGACAAGTGGGCAAGTTAAGGTATCCAATAGAGAGATCAAGTCCATACTAGAAAAAGTGGTGAATCCGAACCGAAAGGATTGGAGTCTACAATTAGACGATGATTTGTGGGCATACCGAACTGCGTACAAAACTCCTATCGGCATGCCTCCTTACAGGTTAGTTTTCGGTAATCCTTGTCATTTACCTGTGGAAATTGAGCATAGAGCTTATTGGGCTGTGACGCAGTTGAATATGGATCAATTGGAGGTTAGTAATAGTAGGAAGTTGCAACTGCAAGAATTAGAGGAGATTCGTGATGAGGCGCATGAAAATGTGAAAATTTACAAGGAAAAAACTAAGACTTTTCATGATAAAATGATTTCTAGGAAAAATTTTTCCATCAGACAAAAAATTATTCTTTATCATTGAAAGCTTAAGTTATTTCCAGAAAAATTAAGATCTCGTTGGCTTGGACCATTTATTGTTACTAACATTTTTTCTCATGGTGCAGTACAAATTCAGAGTTTAGATACCTATAAGGTATTTAAAGATAATGGACATCAACAGAAGTCATATTATGAAAACTTTTCAGTTGAGCGAGTGGAAGAAATAGAGTTGGTAACAAAACATGTCCAGCTAACGACTTTAAAGAAGTGCATTTGAGGAAACCCGTAAATTTTGTTGGTTAGTCTATGTTATTTATTTAACAGTTTTTATTTTCATTTCATTATGTTTATTTCATTAGTTAGGAATTTAAATTAACATTTTAATTTCTAGGATCTTTTTTTTCATCTTTTCTTTTTAAAAAATTAAAAGAATGAAAAAAACAAAATTTTTAGTTGTTCCCACCATTCCCCCACTATTTCCCCTCTCTTTTCTCCTTTCTTCTTTCATTGCGCTTGTCTCTTATTATGTTCAACAGCAGCTGCCGCACATCCATACTCAACTCCTGGGCATTAAATCACACTTACCATGCATTAAACGCTTTCTATCCTAGTCTTCATCGACAACCCAACCACCACTCCTAACTTGTGATTTCATTGATTGCATGTTGTCTTGCTCCATTGCAGGTTTGTTTCACACATTAAACACAGTGCCAAGGATCAAAAGCGATTTTCACAGGTTAACCACTCCAATACGATTTGCTCACTTCAACTGTTGGACCCCGAATTTTTAGAGGAAATATTAAAATGAAATATGGGTTTGTGTATGGTTTTGAATTATGAATTGGTATATAGATGATTATGAAATTAGAATGTGAATTTAGTATGGATGATGAGAATGGAGAAACTCGTCTTGTATGATTATGTTTCATTATAGCTTGAGATTGATGGATGAGTTTATCTTTGGTTGAGAATTCCATTTGTTGCTAGTGTTAGAGGAATATGTTGTTATTGGGAAGGATGTGTGTGATGAATCTTTTGGGAGTTGAGTTTTAATGATGTTTGTAGTTGTTTAATGGATTTGAAGTGGTTTTTGTGGTATTGGAGAATAATATGAGGTAAGGGGATGTTAGGATGGGTTTAGGACCCTTTGGAGGGGTTTTGGAGGGTGAAAAATTGGTGATACCTGTAGGTTACACGGTCTGCCCATGTGAATTTCACACAAGCCGTGTAAAAATCACACAGACCGTGTGAAATTCACACAGTTTGTGTGATCCCAATGTAGAAGTTCCATTTTCTCCCGAAGGTTACACGGTCCGTGTGAATTTCACACAACCCGTGTAATTTCCAGCGCAGAGACTTATTTCACCAGAAAGTTACACTACCCGACCGTGTGATTTTCACACGGGCTGTGTTTTTCCAGCGCAGGAACGCTATTCCAACAGTAAGTTACACGGCCTGACCGTGTGATTTTTACACGGTCTGTCTAATTTGACCCCCCCATAACGACAGAATTTCAAATTTTGGTCTTCATGAAAGTTTTAGCCCTAGATGTCTACTTTCTAATGGTCTAAAAACAAAATCAATCCTACATCTAGATTGAAAGTTATGGCGATTGCGCCAAGAGAGGTACAAACCGATTTAGGGTTTAAGCATGGGTTATTCTTTTGGACATAACTCCCTCATCTGGCCTCCTATTGAGGTGATTCTTGAAGCAATAGATTTATAACATCTTTAGCTATCTCTCCATAAAAATTTGTATCAGTTGGAGTTGAATTGAAAGAGTTTGATTGAATCTTTTGATACTCGGAACGATTTGTTTCCTTTTGATTTTGCTATTTTCCCTCCTCATCCGATCTTTGTTCAATTCTTTGCTTGTAACTTTGCCGTCCGACATCCGATTGACTTGGTTTCAAAGCGTTGGATTTCTAAGATAATTATCTACATTTTAATGGGAAAATTTATGAATTTATGATATTAGATTGAGGTTGATTGAT
Organism: Erythroxylum plowmanianum; assembly: GCA_025531925.1. Classification (NCBI taxonomy): domain Eukaryota; kingdom Viridiplantae; phylum Streptophyta; class Magnoliopsida; order Malpighiales; family Erythroxylaceae; genus Erythroxylum; species Erythroxylum plowmanianum. Next base: position 20,017,833 of record JANVCQ010000005.1, on the reverse strand, counting down.
TTAATCAAAGTGAGTTAGATAGTATTCTGAACATGGTTCAGTATTTTGCGAAATTCGGGATCTGTAGAGATCCGATTGACTTGATTCTTAAGACAAAAAGAAATTGAGACATGGGGCTACAAATCATATGAAGAAAGTGAATTTCAATTTAACCCCTAAGACTTTCAATTTCTGAATTGAAGTTGGGTTTTTGTGTTCAGTCTTGAATTAGTAAGAGCTGAAAGTATTTTGGCCATAACTTTTGCTCTAGTCATCCAAATGAGGTGATTCTGGATTTGGATTAAACTAGAGAAGTAGAGATACAATTGTTATGAAGGACTGGAGTTTCAA
>JANVCQ010000005.1:19991540-20009906 GCA_025531925.1 Erythroxylum plowmanianum | reverse complement strand
GAGACTCACTTTCCATTTGTTACTTTGTTGTGACCGAGTGCCTAAACTGTCCCATATAGGGCTCATTGATAACTGTCTCTTATCCACTTGGGGGATACAGGGCTCATTAAACGTTGAGCTTGAGGCTCTGAATCACTTTTGAGCTTGAGGCTCATTTTCACTTGTTAAGCTTGAAGCTCTGATCGGTGGCTACTCTGGTCATAATAGCCATTATGTTTCACGCATTAATGAAATAAAATGCATCAGTCACATTTGCATAATCCACATTCACTCACATTCACATATCATCGGACCTTAGTCCGGTATTCAACATTGGAGTTGAGAATTCGCACTTTCATTCATATGCGAATCCATTTTCAGAACACATTTAACAATCAAATTACATACACGTAGTTCATCCAATTTGCATTCAATGAGCACTTTGGTATTTCATTCATACAACACATTCATCAGATTTTCTGTCCGGAAACTGACACAATCAATCACATTCATATAATCATTCAGAAATCAATCAATACCAAAAAATCAAACAAAACAAACATTGGAATGGGACCATCTAGTTCTACTCACAGTATGCTCCAGTTTAGCATTCGCTTCCAAATTCTAGAAATGCCTGAATATGGACGTTCTAACCTGCACAGTTCATTTATGAAATACACATTTCACACACGTTATAACTTTGCACAATTATAATTGTTCAATAATGCACACGAACGAAGAGGATTATGTACAATGCATGTTCATGACAATCCTGGGTATCTTTCCTTTAATTTCATCACAAAATCATTCCCATATTAAAAATCATCTATGTATAATTTATACTTAGGTTTATGCCTCACTAAAACTATTTAAATCACATTTCATTCTCATTGAATAACTTATAATTTTTCCAAGATGCCCCTTTCGGGTCTACTGTTCACGTTCAATCAGAAGGTGAAACTGATATAATTTGGTCATACTCTCTTCTATAAAAGTGTTTCTATATGTCTTATCTTTCCATTGACACCAAAATCACTCAATTTGGTTCAGTAATTTGGAAGATATGCCTCAAACAATTTCAGGTTGTTCATATTCAAAAATAGTGTACTATGCACTACTTCCATCCAGAAATTAAATATCTTAGAGACTGAATCACAATTCTACTTCTTCATATGATTTGTATCCCTATTTCTCTAATTTACTACAAATTAAAAATAATCTTATTTGGAATCCTATAGATCCAGATATAATCAAAATATTGGGGGGTGTTCAATAAAACATCACCAGTTCATATCATTCCAACAGATTCTCTCACTTTCGTTCAATCAATCTTTTTCAAATTAATTCAGAATGCTACCATTTTTTTTGGAGAGGTATAAAAATATCTTACGAATTCAATGGTTCAAGAATCAAGTCATTAGGAGGTCTGACAAAGAAGTTATAGCCAAAAACATAGGATGTTCATCAGCCTCTCAAAGGTTCAAAGTTGCTATTGTGCAATTGCACGATAGCGATTTTTGCTATCCAACCTCCAAAATCACCGTCGTGCTTTTTGTCTATCCCTCAACTTCACCATCATGCTTTCTCATGACTGTGCTTTTGTCCTATAATGTTAAAAGTCACCGTCGTGCTTTTCCACTTCTTCTTATTCACAGACATCCTAACTTCTAAACTCCATAACTTTTGATCCAGGACTTTAAATTTTGCAAACTTTATATCAACGGAAAGATAAAAGAAATATATACAACTTCTATGAAGATCATTTTATCAAAGTCTCTCTATATTAGTACAGAAAAATCACAGAAGTTTTAGATCCAAAATCCAACTCTCCACTATTCATTCTCAGAAAATTTTCAGACTTCCACTTTCCAAAATCCAACACTTCAATTTTTATTCTAGTCATTTCCACTCCATTTTAATAAACTCATTCACCACAATCCACACTACCTCTAAAAAGCAAAATTAACCAAGTTCTATCAAGATCATCCAAAAATTTGGATATCCATTTTCATCCTCTCTCTACTGTCATTTTTTTTAATGTTAATTTTTCACTTAATCAATTCAATTAATCACTCAGAACCATTCTAACTCATCTTTAGCTCATCAACACTCACCAATCAAAACTCTAAGATTCAATCAGAATTCATTTGTACTGATTCACTACAAACCAAAGTATACTAACACTAAAAACAAAGTACTTTTGGTTAAACTCAAATTCTAGTACTTTTCAATTTTTCTGATTTATTCATTATCAACAAAAACTCATTTCAATATAACTTTTACAGTAACCTCATAGTTCCCCGAACACCGCATCTCTCAAGCTTGTTCCCTTAAATCCAAACTCATTAAAAATCACCTCTGTTAATACTTCAAAAATTCTCAAGCATGAACAGTACATCACAACTATATACGTGATCTTCCAAACAATGACAGAACACGTATTTCTTCATCAACTTACATAAATTTCCATATTTCTCAATCCAGAATCCATCCAACACAGTGTTAAACAATTTCTACTTCTCAAATCAATCATCATCCATCATCAAAACCCCAATCCTTAAACCCATGCATGCATGTATATATATATATATATTACACCAGAAAATAACCATCATTAGAACTATTTACCTGATTCAGTTCTTAAAGTCCAGCAAAGAGAGTAACTCAGCAACACAAAAGCACAATCACTTGCTATTCGGTGATGAACAAAACCAAGCAGAAAATACGTCAGATGATCAAAAGTTAAATAACCTCTTCCTAACCACAACCTACTAACATGTGTGCCATTTATCACCACAGATATACATCATTTGTAACTTGATTTTTTACCACATGTCACTCTAACATTGGTCCAAAAATTAATATTTTTCCAAAATTTATCAAAAATTCCAAAACAATACTAAAAGTCTCCAAATGAATTTTTTACCACCAATAAGTCACAACTCACATTTTAAATCACATTATTCAGTCAATTATGCCCGGAATTATTCATGAATGCATGTACAATTATTTTCATGTGTAGAAAAATTCACTATTCATGTGTATGTGTATGCCATATTATGCATGAGCATAAAAATGCAAATTCTAAGCTCTCATTGAACACTCTTATTTATTATTCTAACCTCCCCGCAGGTAACAGGATGTTACAGGATCAAATTGTAAAGGTTCTCTATAAGGAGATCTTATTACTAACATACACCAACACTAACAAACATATAAAACTTAATTAATAACTAAAAGAAATGATTATAAATAGATATATATACAAAACATCAATTGAAATAAAAAATTAAAGCATCACACGATGCCAAATTTGACAACGCCTGTCAAGTGCATTGCAAACTTTACTTAAATCTACACACTAAAAATTTTTAGCTATAGTGAGTAGGGATATGACCGCACGTCGTTATGCTAGTCAAAATAAAATAACTAGACCTACTACTATAGCATTGGTGAGTCTAGGTCGATCCCACATAGAGTGTGTGTAAACTTCATAAAGTGAAATTAATCAGCATTTAGGTTCAACGAGGGGTTTTGGATTTTTGTAAAAAAAGAAAATAAAATAAAACTAAAAAATAAAAACAAATTAAAGAAAACATGCAAAAAATGATAAAGGTGGGGAATTATGTTGGGACCCAGTTCTTTAGTTCAATCTCGGCCTACACCCTATTTAAGTATATTTCATTAATTTGTTGTTCTTAAACCTCTTCTAGCAACTATTAATCGTGGGTTAACAATTATCCTAAGTTTTCCCTTAGGTTTTGTTTAATCAAGATACGATCGTTAATTAAACCTAACCACTGAATAACCTAGGATACGATCTCTAGATTTAATTAGGTAGTAGCATTACAAATTAGGAAAATTGATTAATCAAGGCAACAATCACAAACGATGCATCATTTAACCTAGGTCATGTTATCTCTAATGATTACATGTCATTAGTCGCTACGCATTAATTTCAACATAACAATTATAGATTATATCAAAATTCTAGCAATGGGTTTACAATTAACGATTCAATGAATGCATTAAAATCATATCTCACAATTCCCAATGGGTTTATACACAAATATTTGAATAACAAAAATTTGATTATCCATACACAAAACCCAAATCAATTAACTTAGTATAACACAATCAATTCCTAATGAGAGAAAGAAACAACAAAATAATTAAAAAAATACTTAACCCGAGTTATCGACATCGATGTCACTTTGAACCGGTGTCAGGATGCCAACCTTTCATAGGTTTTTTCTAAAAAAATGCTTTAGCCCCCATTCAATGTCCCTACCCGAAAACCCCCTTTGGCCCTCATTACCTCACACAGCTCTCCACTGATGCTCCTATAATGTCTCCACTCCACGCCTCTCGGCTACCTACTGTTTTATTCACTGTAGCGTGATTAGACAAATAACATTGCCCCCTCTTAAATCCTTTTTGCAGGCCTCTCTTATGCCTCTGAAACACAGACTTATATGCATTCAACACAAAACGCATATGCATTGCATTAAATGCATATGCTTACGTTCAACGCAAAACATGCATATGTGTTGTGTTGAATGCATAGTCTCTCCTAGTAAGATTGCAGTGCGTTTTATTATGTTGCAATGTCATTTTTTTCTTTTTTTTCAACAAACATTTTTAATTCTCCTTCTTTGTATTTTGATTTTTCTTAAAGACAAGCAAAAATAAATCTTCAAAAAATGGCTCATATGTCTTGCTTTCGACTTACTTTAATTCCTTTACTTCCAAATTGTACCTAAAATCATATATAAATTAAAGTGAGTATCTTAAGCATTTTCATATCATTAATCGCTAAGTGTAAATGATTAAATATATCAATAATTAAACACATATCAATTTCCCCCACACTTAGCTTTTGACTATCCTCGGGCAAAACATCAAAATTAAGGTCATTAACCCAAAACATTGACTCAATTTCCATATTTTTCCAAGACTATATAATCATAACCAAAGACAAGAATTCAATATTTTATGTTTCTACTCATGATCAATCAGCAAGCATCATCTTCGGAAACTGAGCAATCTAGTGGTAGACTTAGAAAATGTGTTTAACTACAATATATCCACGGGTACACTCAACACCATTCATGATCATGATAGTCCACAACTTTACATATCATTTCTTTTCTCCACCACTAACGTTTACATGTAAAATCTTGAATTAAAGGACTTTTTAGGGTTGTAATGTGGGCAAAGATATGGTGAGATGTATTTGAGTCAAGTAGCATGAAAGTCATCAAAGCTAGTGAAACAAAATAACACCATCAAAAACTGGGTACTATCAGTAATGACAAATGTAACATTTATATTTCACAACCCTATTCAGCTCTCATACACAAACCACATGAAGTGTACATTAATCTGATGGAACCACTCATACAATTTATGCCAACATGAAATCATAAGAGTGAACCTTCCAAGCCAACACCTACCTCATTTTCAATATACTCAAATAACACATTCATTACAACTCTAGGAAGATGCATAAACCATAAACAACTTTTCAACACATATGCAATTCCTCCTTGACACATTTATTTAAACATTTTTTCTTTTTTTTTTCTTTCTTTCTTTTTTCATTTTCTTTTCTCTTTTATCTTTTTTTTCTTTATTTTCCTTTTCTTTTTTCTTTTTTCTTTTCTTTCTTTCTTTTCCTTTCAAACATTAAAATAAACTACATAAACATAGGAATTTTAATGATAAGATATAACAAAACATCCTAACGTTAACCAACCCACACATATGTAAACCCCCCACACTTACACTTTTATACATCCACAGACTCACCAACCATAAATGTTCCACTAACTTTATGACTTGGGTAGGATATTTGGTTAAGTTTAAAAGCATAAAACGTGGTTTATCCAAAAAGAAAGGTTAAAGCTCAAAGGGGTTCATCAAGGGAAAAAATCATGTAAAAAGGATAAGTTATTTGACGAATGTAGTTTATGAAAGACAAAGAATGCCTAATCATATCCTTGTTAATGCATATGATAAAAATGTGGTCTTGAATAGAAATTTAACATAAAATTGAGATGTACATGTCATGAAGGTCACACATTATCAAAAGGTAATGACACTGATATGGATGTGTCAGTCAAATAAGGCTCAAAATCTCATCGACTTTGTCTACCATTAGTCACTACTCTTCTAAATATAATGCACATCAACCAATCACAAGAGCAAAAGTACATGCTAAAGTTGCTATGAAATTCTCTAATCAATCCACACTCTAATCATGATTACATAATTCCAGAAGCAATAAAAAAAGAAAATGTTTATTTCATTTGTTTTATTCTTTATCTCATTTTGATTGAAAACTTAAAAACAAGTAAAACAAACAAATTCAAAAACACACATGAATATAAAAAGTAATGTGAAAATGTAAAGGAAAAGAAATTTACTTCTCTTGGGTTACCTCCTAAGAAGTGCCTTTGTTTAGGGTTGCTGGCTCGACTCCTTCTTCTCCTCACGTGACAAAATTGTGATCTTTCGGTGTCATATGCGGCTCCTCTATGTGAGGTAGCTCCGGATTGGCCTTAGTTGATCATCATCCTCATTCAGCATCTTCCCTATCCCCAGATTCTCGATCTCAACTGAGTCCACAAACTCTGGAAATATTTCAAACATCTCTTCACCTTTTTCTTCCTCATTTAATTCCTCTAATCTATTAATATAAAGGAAAGAGTTAGTTTCAAAAATAATTATGGACTCAATACCTACCTATAAGCTAAAAAATGTGTCCTTTTCAGCTTTGAGCTCCTTCTCCACTTCTTCGACACGAAAAATTCGTTAAGGGTTGACATCAAAATTCTCAAGCTCCTTGTCACTTTGTAATGTTTCCGCACAAACGTCCATTGGGTACACCTCAGGTTGATACGACTGCTCCTCTTCACTTTGCGATTCTAGGCGATTGAGCCTTATTGCTATCTGACCTATTAGGTGCTCCATCCTTTGTTGACTTGCTTTTATCTCTTGTCGTAATTGCTGCATATCCTGTTGAAATGGTAAAATTGTTAGCAGTAATATTCTTAACAAGTTCTTCTAAAGATGGACTTGAATCGTGTTGGCTCCTCGAATCTTAGGTGCTAGACCATGTGTTTCTTGGAAATTGTCCTCCATCCTTCTGGAATTGTAGAGTATTCTGCTGCATTTGCAAAGTATTAGCTTTCAAAATATTATTCAACTCTTCTAGAGATAGACCGGAGTCGTGATAGGAAACTTCTGGCTTGTATAAGAATTGTTGTGCATCCTGCAAACTATTATGGAAGTAATTATGATGATTATCCTATTCATAAAAAAGTTAGGTTGATCAGTCTAAACATTTTTATAGGATTGAGAATATGAGTTATAAAAGAAATTACTTCCGTCCATATAAAATTTTTTTCAAACACGAAACAAAAAATGAAAAGATTACAAAATAACATAAAAGAAATTAATTATGAACAAATATATACAAAACACTAATTAAATCACAAACAAAAACTAAAACACCACACTCCCCGACAACGACACTAAAATTTGACCGCATGTCATTATGCTAGTCAAAATAAAATAACTAGACCTACTACTATAGCAGTGGTAGGTCTAGGTCGATCCCACAGAGTGTGTGTGTAAAGTTTATAAAATGAAATTAATTAGTGTTTAGGTTCAACCGAGGGTTTTGGATTTTTTAAAGAAGAAAATAATATAAAACTAACTAATAAAAACAAATTAAAGCAAACATGCAAAAAATGATAAAGGTGGGGAATTCGGTTGGGACCTAGTTCTTTGGTTCAATCTCTGCTTACATCCTAATTAAGCATATTTCATTAATTTGTTATTTTTTAACCTCTCCTAGCAACTATTAATTGTGGGTTAACAATTAATCTGAGTTTTTCCTTAGGTTTTGTTTAATCCAGACATGATCGTTAATTAAACATAACTACTGAATAACCTAGGATATAATCTCTAGATTTAATTAGGTAGTAGCATTAAGAATTAGGAAAACTGATTAATCAAGGCAATAACCACATACGATGCGTCATTTAACCTAGGTCATGTTATCCCTAATGATTATGAATCATTAGTCGCTACGCATAAATTTCAACATAACAATTACGGATTATATCGAAATTCTAACAATAGGTTTGCAATCAATGATTCAATGAACACATTAAAATCATCATCTCACAATGCCCAATGGGTTCATACACAAATAATCAAACAATAACAAAAATTCGATTATCCATACACAAAACCCAAATCAATTAATATAGGATAGTACAAACAATTCCCAATGAGAAAAAGAAATAAAAAATAATTAAAAATACTTAACCCAGGTCAATGGCATCGATGTCACCTCTGAATCGGCGTCGAGATGCCTAGCCTTTCATGGATCTTTCCCAAAAAATGCTTTAGCCCCTATTCAGTGTCCTGCTTGAAAACCCCTTTCGGCCCTCACTGCCTCACAGAGCTCTCAATGCTGCATCTCTCCACTGTTGCTCCTATAACTTGTCCACTCCATGCCTCTCTATTGCCCACTGTTTTATTCACTGTAGCATGATTAGACAAATAAACATTTCCCACCTCTTAAATCCTTCTTTGCAGGCCTCTCTTATGCCCCTAAAATGCAGGGATATATGCGTTCAACGTAAAAAGTGCATATGCATTGCGTTGAACGTATAGTCTTTCCCAATAAGATTACATTGCGTTTTGTAATGTTGCAATGTCGTTTTTGTCTTTTTTTTTTCAGCAAGCACTTTTAATTCTCCTTCTTTGTATTTTGATTTTTCTTGTCTTCTTTTTGCTCCATAAAGACAAGTAAAAATAAATCTTCAAAAAATGACCCATATATCGTGCTTTAGACTTACTTTAATTCCTTTGCTTCTAAATTGTACCTAAAATCATATATAAATTAAAGTGAGTATCTTAAGCATTTTCATAACATTAATCCCTAAGTGTAAATGATTAAATATATCAACAATTAAGCACATATCAGGATCATATTCATAAGGAATGTTCGTTTAATTTCTATAATGAAAATAATTGATGTTAAGAAAATAAAACAGGATTTTGGGTTGATGTGATTTAGAAAACAAATTAAACTTAAACTAACATGAGCAAGTTATAGAAAACAATCAAAAGTGGTAAAAGTGATGAATATGTGTAAAATCTGGTTCTTGGATCAATCTCGGCCTACACTACAAGAAAAATAGGTTTTAGCAATGGAAATTACCAACGAAAAATAAAGATTTTCTTTCAGGAAACAAATTTGGAGACGGAAATTACCAACAAAAAGAAAATTGGAGAAATGGCCATAAGTAAGATTTTTTTTCAGGAAACAAATTTGGAGATGGAAATTACCAATGGAAAGAATCATCGGAGAAATAGCTGTAAGTAAAATATCGGGATAGATATAATGAATTTATCCTAAATTTAGATACGAAAATTTGTATATCCATTGGTAAATTTAATGACAGAAACTTGTATTTTTGTTGCTAAATTTAGGTAAATTTACCAATAAATTAAGAATATTTCTTTGTTGATTTTCCAATGGAATCACAATATTCTGTCGGTGAATTACTTAACTGTAAGTTGTAGGTCATTTACCAAATTTACCGACGAACCTACAACATTCTGTTGTCAAATTGACCAATGAAAAATATTATCTGTCGCTAAACATTTACTGACGGAGTATATTATTTTGTTAGGAACTTAGGGACAGAATGATATGTTCCATCGATAAGTTACTGACAGAATATAACACTTCATGACTAATTATTGTATTTCTTAGCAACAAATTATTATATTTCTGTCGAGAAATTTAATTATGATAAAGTTTAACCACCATTTCTCACTTTCTACCTAAGTTTTCTATTGATAATCTTATGATTGTTTTGTACATTTAATTTCTATAAATAATATATAAAATTGATTGATAAATGTAAAGTAAACATTATCCTGAATGGTATAATAAAAAATTATAATGTACACAAATAAGTATGTTGAAAATAATGGTAAATTAAAAAATTAGACAAAAACTTAAAAGTAACAGACTATCAAATACATCACTTATCCAGAACTAAATAGGTGGTGAAGTTGGATGCTTTGGCTACTACAATGAGGTCCTGTCCCCACCTTTCAACTCATCCACCTCATAACAGAGCTAGGTTATGCACTCCATCAGCCTCTATATTATGCTCTTAAGTTAAAGGACTCTCTCATTTAATATGGATTGCCTACTAGATCCAGTTGAACTAGATGTGGACGATTGTGAATAACATATATTTGCAAATGAACCTAAGTCAAAAATCCTTCTATGGTGGCCTTTACCACCCAGTGTATCAAGATATGCCTGACTCTCATCAACAGTTTTAGAGTTCTGAGTTCGAAGACTGTCATTTAATGGTTTCTTATATTTGGTCCTATCATTATAATTTTTTATGTTAATAAATGATACTTTTTAAGAATTAATATTAAAGTATAGATTTTACATACATCAATTTGTCACCATTTGGTGTTGAAGAAGGTCACAACATCATGCTTCTTGATGTAAGTGTGCAAAACAAGCTGGCATGGTGTAGGCTTCCTACCCATAGATTTTTCCTACATCAAAATAAATTGTTATAAGTGAATTACAGTTTACAAAAATTTTGACAGAATTTCCTCCATTTTTATGATATTTATCCCCTGTTAGACAAAAATTTTACTCAACAACACAACCATTAATGGCACCAAATATTTATAACATTGCTATTCTCCATAATGCACATATTTTTTATTTTAAATTTCATACATCAAATTACATTGAAATCAAATTTCATGCATCAAAGTACAAAAATCAGAATATAAGTGTAAAGTTTTGATACTTACAAGTTGAAGTGCATGCTTTTAGTGGGTCAAATATCATCCACTATGTATAGGTAGACTCTCTCCATCTGGTCCTCCATGTCTATTGGCAAAATTGTGCTCTGAAATGGATATTACCTTGGGTGATGCCCAATATTGCTACCAAAGACACCATATTTCTTTAGATATATAATGATTGTACACCATTCTTATGCCTCAAAGTAAGAAAGTCTCTATATAATGTGTACAAGCTCGCCTCTCCCATACATTACAAACAACAACATCAAATTTTGTATCCCAAAAAATTTCTTTACAGAAAAATAAAAACATACTATAAGTACTTATAAATGACAATATTTATCTAATTAATGTATAAAATTAGATAAAATTAAAAAGATTAAAGAATATATTTTGTGTACCTCAAACTCATGATAATAAAAATCCTTTGTCAGATAAGTGACATTCTTTCATATGTAAGGCTCAAGATCTATCCTCTCCTTGAACTTATATTAGATATTTCTTGAGCACGTTCTAGATGGAACCAACCTAAGATATAAGTTATTTTAGATCATTTTCAAATTAAAACCTATAACTTTAGTTTAAACCTATAGTGTTATCATGCATTACAAAATATTTAGAATTTTACTTGCAAATTATTGACAATTGTGATATACGTTCTTCCATCAACTCCTTTAGCTCCAAAATAGAGGTTACCTCTTTCATCCGCAACATTTACCCCTGATATCTCTATTGGTATAGGGGTGGTGGATGGTGTAGTAGGGTTGTTGGATGGTATAACAGAAGGCATAGAAGGTGATGCCTCATCTGGATGTATAGTAGCATCTGTAGAATGTGATGCTTTAGTTGGAAATGCATTAGCTTCTGCAAATCGTGGTAACTTAAACCTTAGCTGCATCATATCCTATTTTCTCTTTAGTGGCATATTTTTAACATTAAATTTACATTTTATTCAATTTTTCAGTAATAGAACAATATAAATTCAATATATAACAATATATTGTTGATGCAATAATAGATTTATTCATACAATATTCTATTATAAACACGAATTAAGCTCTATCAGTATTTAATTGTAAATCAAAATCATCATCATCATCTTTTTTTGAAGAATTAGAATCAAACTCAGGCTTCTCTTCAAATCTCTCACCCTCCTTATCCTTTCTAGATGAAATATGCCCTTTAGACTTTATGTTTGATATTCAGCAATTAAAGATAATTAAGTCATGGTCTCACAATTTGGCCATAATTCTTAATCAACTAATTTTAGTAAGTCCAAAATTTTTTTGCATATAGGTTTTATTCTTCTTCAAGATTTTTTATATTTGTTTGAAATGTATAGTTGTCTGCATCATAAATCATTTGGGTGTAAGAATTTTTAGTTGCACCCACATTATTTGTTATAAATCTAGTCCCCCTTTTAAACCCATCCATGTTTATTTATGAGTTTACTTTATTACCCATTAAGGTGCTACAAATTAATGCCTCCCCATGTCGTGCTCACTTAAAATAATTTAGATCAAACCTTTTTCTTAACAAATGGAAATTCACTTCATCAATAGGAAGAAAGAAAATATGTTTGCACTTTTTACATAGACATTTGATCTTTGGACCACCTATATATGTAGGTTGATAATATGCATAATGAATAAAAGCTTCAACTCACTCCACAAGCTCAAGATTAATGAAACCATGGGTGTTAAATGTTTATATATCTAAGATCTATTGTAACATCCCGTTTCCATACTAAGGGTTAGAATCCTAAAATCTGGTACATGAGAGCTCAAAGAGAGATTAAGAAAAAGCATTTCATTATCATGCATAATGTTAGCATATATGCACATGAATTTGAATTTTTGCACACATCAAAACAATCTTACATGCATTCATTGACAATTTCTGGGTATAACTATTTATAAATGTGAGAATATTGAGAAATGTGGTTTTTATATTTTGAAAATTGATTTGGGGAGTGTATAACTTGATTTAGAATTTTTGGAATTATTGGAGAAATTTATGGAAATTGTTAGGTATTTTAGCTAGGAAAAATTGCCAAGTGACAAAATAGTTGTTAAACAGTAGTAAAAATTATTGTCCAATGGCAACAGAAATTTTGATAAATGACTTTAGAATTTATTGACAAGTGCCATTGAAAATTGGGGAACAATTAGAATAAGAAATGGAATTGATGGGACTATTTAAATGAAAGGACCAATCAAATGCTTTAGGAATGGACATGTGGCAAGTGACAAATATCACTTGCCAAACAATGCCTTAAGTACACTAACCTTTAAAATTGAAAGCCTGCACCCCCCCCCCCCCTCTTTTGGTTTTGTCCAATGACAATAGAAATTTTGAATCTCATCCTTCATGCTACTCTTCCACCTTGCTCTCTCCTTCATTCTCACTAAAAGACCCAACCTAATCCTCCATGAAATTTGATGATGGTGAAGCTAAAAGAGTTAGGGTTTAATGGTGATTTTGAAGATTTGGAAGCTAAATCAAGTAAGTCATGTTTTAATTTTTATGGGTATTGTTAAAATGAAACTAGAATGATAAGAAATGCGGGATTGATGACTTGATTATGTGAGTTGTATATGTGTGACGTGGATGGTCAAAAATCTATGTAAATGTCATGTTTTTATAAATTTGAATGATCATTAATGGCCCATGAAGATGTTTTTGAAGTTGGATGATCCATATAATGGTGTTAGAATGAGTGTAGAAAATCAATATGAATGGGAAAATGTATGTGTTTTGTTTATAATTAATGATCAAATATAGATCATGAATTGATTTGTGAATGTTTTGGATTTGAAATGGAGTTAAGAATGAGGAGTGATGTGGTAGAAAAGGTGATCTTGGTATGAGTTGTGTTAGGGTAAGATTTGGAAGCAAAATTTGGTAGTTGAGCTGGAAAATGTTACAGAAACATGAACTATGAGTATGCTTCTATGTTTTGGCCGTAACTTGCTCTGTAGTTGTTCAATTGAGATGATTCTTTTTTGGTTTAAACTAGAGACATATGGCTACATTTCTTATGAAGACAATTAATTTAAATTCTATCTTTAAGAGTCTCAAATTTTGACATGAAATTAGGAACTAGGTATAGCAAAATTTACGGATGAATGTTTATGTTGTGTTATGTTTTGAGTGTATGAGAATGTGTTATATTTTAGGTTTTTATGATCAAGTGGGGAATATGAAATGTGTATGGATGATGATGAGTTGAAATTGGGTATATTTGAAGAAGTTAACCACTTGAGATGATGAATCAAATGAGTTAAGAATTGAGAGTGAATGAAATCTAATTGATGTTTGAATGGTTATGGAGTAATATTGCATTAGAAATGGGGAATTTGGGAAGATTATAAGTGGAAGTGACGTTAGAATGGGTGTAGGATCCATTGGAAAGTTTTGGAGAAGGAGAATTTAAGTAAACCCGAAGGTTACATTATCAGGCCGTGTAAATTGACACGGTCGTGTGTTTTTTTATGCAAAACACTACCTAACCCGAAAGAAACACCGGCTACCCATGTGTTTTGGAAAAATCTCATTTCAGAATCTTCAAAAAAGTTATAAATCTTGAAGTCCTCTTCGAAACTATCAAAGTTGTCATTAATCCAAGATCTACAGCAAAAGTTATGGCATTTTTCCCAAGAGATGTTTGTTTATGAATGGTTAACTTATCAATGTTGTACAATGAGATGTTTAGGCTTGTTAGTGATATTAAAGAAACCCAATTGAAGTAGGATTCAGTTATTAATGTAAGGGGAGTTATCTAGGTGTTAGGGAATGATTCAAAGATCTTGATAATTGGTTATGAGACATGTATTAAGGATATATACCCGGGAATGTCATTGGACATGCATTGTACATATTTAATATACATATGTGTGCATCAATAGACACTTATACAATTGTGCAAAATTATGATATGTGTATGTTTTGCATGGTATAGAGGAACATATAGAGCTCCATCATCCAAACATTTCTAGACTTTGGAAGCAAAAGTTAATCTGGAGCATACTTTGAGTCGACCTAGACGGTCTCATTTCATTGTTTATTCTATTTTAAATTTTGTATTAATTAACTACTGAGTGATCATATGAATGTGATTGATTGTGTTGGTTTTCAGACAGAAGGTACAATGATTGTGAGGCATGAATGAGATATTGAAGTATTCCTTATATGTGAATTTGATGAAATACGTGGTATATGACTTGATTGTTAAATGTCAGACTTAGTTCTGAAGAAAAATGTGAATATTGAATGCTAGACTTAGATCCGATGAAATGTGTAAACTGAAAGAAAGTGACTGATTGAGTATATATGATTAATGCATTCCATTACATGAATGCATGAAAGATAAAGGCAGTTGTGACCATAGTAGCCACTAAAAAAAAGCTTAAAGCTTAGAATGTGAAAAAGAGCCTCGAGCTTAGAAAGTAATTAAGAGTCAAAGGCTCACTATGTAAAATGAGCCTGACATCCCCAACGAATACGGGACAGTTATTAATGAACCCAGTATCCACAATAGATATGGGACATTTATTAATGAGCCCAGTATCCACAATGGATACGGGACAGTTATAGGCACTCGGTCACAACAAGGTAATAAGAGAAAGTGAGTCTCACATGCATTGCATATAAAAATGATATGTATGTTTCAAATAAACAAAATGAATTGTCTAGTAATAAATGAAAGTGAGTCTCACGTGCATTGCCTATAAAATTGATATGTATGTTTCAAATGAAAAAAATGAATTGTCTGACTGCTATGAATGTGAATTGTGAAATAAGTGATCAAAATGATATGTGATGCTATTTGATTATAATTGAAATGATGTAAATTAAGTGATTGCATGATCTGTATGTATTTTGTGGTTGAGTGAGCCATTGAGGATGGTCACTCACTGAGTTCACAAAACTTACCTAAAATTTGCAATTATTTTTTAGGTTCAGAAGAGAACCCCGTTAGGCAAACGGGAGTATACCTACTGCATTCAAGTAAGAGGTAGAGGTGGGGATCAGTTTGTGTCTGCATTGTATTTCTTTATTTTTGTACCAAATTAAGTCTTCCACAATTACTAAACTTGTGTATTTGAATATATTTGTTGTGTATAACCTTCCAATTGGAAAGGTTTTGCAAAAGAGATTGATCAAAGTGTAATAAATAATTGTGATTTCGAGTTTTATGAAATAAAAGTATAGGCCCAAATGGTTATTGAAATTTTGATGATTGTATTGCTGCGATTGAAAATGTTTCTGAATAAAAGTGGGCCCAAATTTTTTATTATTGATTTCCGCATACACATGTGATAAAAAAATGTATTGAGTTTCGAGTGTCTAAGTATCGGAATGAGTATGTTAGCACGTCACTCTCGCGGGGCACAGACTCAAATATTACTCAGGATGTCGGGTACGTGTCTTACAAAGGTGGGGTGCTACATCTATCAACATTACTCATTTATGCAAAACTATTACTTAAAAAGTGATTTCATAATTAGTATCTTTCATTTCCTCTAAGTTTACAGAACATTTAATCTTTACTTTATAGAACATCCCCTAAGTTTTTACAGGTCTCTAACCATTTTGCCACCAAATTGAAACCAACCTATCCTACCATATGAGTGCATAATTAGAAAACTCAACATATGTGAGTATCAGTCAAATAAAACAATATTCTAACCAATGTCCTGTACGAAGCGACCTACATCACGAGTTTTTAGCCTATATACTATCATAGGGGTTTGTTATGAAAAGAATTGTCATATCAATTATACGTGAATTTGTTATGTTAATACGAAGTTTGAATTCATCACATTGAAATTCAAGTCTTTACGTTTGAATTAATCACCTACAAGTTCATTTCCAAAGTTGGATTTTAAACAAGCACTATGGTACATGACATTGTTACACTATATGAATTGAGAAAGCAAGTTCTCACTATAACT
The DNA here is from genome assembly GCA_025531925.1 of Erythroxylum plowmanianum. Taxonomy (NCBI): domain Eukaryota; kingdom Viridiplantae; phylum Streptophyta; class Magnoliopsida; order Malpighiales; family Erythroxylaceae; genus Erythroxylum; species Erythroxylum plowmanianum. The sequence continues at coordinate 19,993,098 of JANVCQ010000005.1, read as the reverse complement.
TTTAAGCTCATGGAATTTTTCACCGATAAGCCTCATAGGAGATGCATCATGGGTTTCAAACTTATGTACCATCTTAGGGTTTTATTATGCCTCAGATTTTCCATAATTATACAAACTCATTTGACATGCAATAAATACTTATGTAATTCACATATCTAGCCATCAATCATTCTAACATTATTCCAAATAACAACTTACAAAACCAAGATAACCATTCCAATGAACAACACACTTTCATATAATTTATTAAAATAGAATATAAAATATAAACAGAAGTTGGATGACTTACCTAAACAGATGGACAATCGGAGACGACGAAAGACAAACAACAAAGATATAAATAACATAATGATAGCTCATTAGAAGTTGACATAATAAGTTTTAATTCAAACAAATAATGAAATTGGATTTAAAATTTTGTTTCATTTTCAATTAAATAGATTGAAGAAAGTACATGACATTTTTCTAATTATATTTATGTAAGAGATAATTACACCAAGATAATCATAATTAGGTAATGTTGTTTTTAAATAGACTCTATATTTTAACTCATTAATCATTGTTAGGGGTAGTCACAAAGAACAAAAAAAATCGATCACAATATAAATTACGTAGTTGAATGACTTACCTTGATAGACGACCAATCACAAACTATAAACAAAATGGATGATGTTAGACAATTATTGACGCTTTTCAACACAGAATACGACCTGTAAGAAAGAAAATAAACAATTAACTAGTTTTCGATAAGTTTTGAATTGTATTATAAGAAATATCCTTATACAATAAATTATTTATGTTATATCAAGGTAAAATTTTTATATTGATAAATTCTAATATTTCTGATTTATTTTAAAAATTATTTTGGATTTCATTTACGAATATAGTTAAAGTTTATTTTAGAGTTTTACTTATTTAAGGAGACTAATTTAGACTTTAACTAATATTATAATCCACGTGAAATGCTACATTAGTTATATAGAAAGAGTTATCACTGATTTAATAATCATAAATGACATAGACACCAATATTAAATTTTTCAAATTATTTGAAGACCCAATCAATAATTTTTAAAATTTAGACATTCAAGTTGATAGTAGAATAAAGTTCAAGCAATGACGAATTCATTATCTAGTTTACAATTATTAATAAGCATCAATCACTTCCACTGATGAGCAATTTGACTTTGACATTTTCAAGATAAAAGCAATTTAAATTATGGTAATTAGGAATGAGGTGAATGTTGGATCGGGAAAAGAAAGCATGTCATATTTAGAGAACAGGTAGATTTCAAAACTTTTTAGAAATATTATTTGTAGTGGAAGCAATATATCCAAATCACCATGCCAATCTATACATGATATGATATAAGGATAATATTAGACATTAACAAGATAGTGATATTACCGACTCCTTCGCTACAGCTTTAATTCCTCATTGCGCTATCCTCTCCTTCTTCTTGTATCTTAAGCATTCCTTTTCTTTGTCAATCTATCCTCTCCTTGTTGTTGTATCCTCAACCAATTTGATTTACCTCTTGTTCTTCTAGGACAACTTG
>JANVCQ010000005.1:19931730-19972336 GCA_025531925.1 Erythroxylum plowmanianum | reverse complement strand
TGAATTGCTAAATAAAGATGGTATTTATCATGCATTATCATCATTAAATGGAGTTATGATCTTACCATTAAATGGTTCAATGGTTGTCTTTTAAGATGGCATGTTATGAAAGATGAATGAGGTGTATTTGATGGATGATCTTCCTTCTTTCATCACTAAAAACTGAAATTGATATGTCGTTTTGTTAGACTTATCTAAATTTGATTAACTTTGATACCATGATAAAATGGGGGCAAATTTCCCTATAAAAAATCACGTTAATAGCAGGGTCTTTATGGGTTTTTGATGTTTTGTGTTCTTAATGGTGTTAACAAAACTTTTCCAAGGATTTTAACCTTATTCCCTTTAATTTGCTCTGGATTTAACAGGTTTTCTTAAATGATAATACAGGTCTCTCTTCTTTTTCATTCTCATATCAATTTCTTTAGTAGATCTGAAAAACTTTTGTTAGCTTATCTAAGTTTTGTAGGGATTTAACACACTACTTTCTAGAGTGAGCCACAAAAGATTCAGATCTGGGCTCGCACTTTAAGTTTTTTTCTTTCTATTTAAATCTTGTTTTCCCACTCCTTTTTCAAATTTTTGTTGTGTTTTTAAATCTAATTCTACTTTTTTAAAGGTGATGTTTTTGTGATGATTTTGGTTTGAAAGTTTTTTTTCAAAATTGATTCTTGTTTATGTATATCATGTTTTAGACTAACATTGATTTTATAGTTGTTGTAATGGCTTTTCCGTCACCTACATGATATTAAGCAAACACATACATATGATTACAACTTCTGAAGACTATTTTCCTTTTTCTCTATGTTCTTGTCCTTTTCAATACAATCATTCGACACCCACTTTTCTCTTCCTTTACCATGTACGAATTTGAGTTAAAAAAATAGCTTACTGAGATCTTCCCTCTTTAGTTTGCTTACTTGTATTATTGTTCTCTTTGTATGGATATCAATTTTTTGCTTTCCTCGACTATTATTGCTTTTAAACGTTTCAGTTTTTAATGGAATCATTTATTTTATTATTGTTAAGTTGAAGGATTTATGGATTTAGATTTTTTGAAACCTCACTTTTGCGTGTGCTTTTTTCTATTTTTAGTAATCAAAAAATGTTGATGGTTACCAAACAAGTTCATAAGTATATACATGTTCTTGTAGCTTTGGTTACTTTATAGCCCTGATATAATACTTCCTATGAAGAACTCCAAAGTCATACTTTTCACCTCTCATTGTCCATTTTCTTTGGCTTTGCTTATCTGTTTTATTTTTCCTTTGAATTTGGGTTGCAATTTATGTGCTTATATTTTGCTTCCATCTTCACTTTTAACCTTTCTTGTCTACTTTCTCTTTTTTATGTTCTTTACTTCTCACATTTAGTTTATTTTCATAATAGTCAACATATAGTGGCTTGGCCTTTTACTTCTTTCAATACAACTGAAATAACACCGCTTAATATTAAGAAATTGTAGACTTGTCGTTGTGCCAAAATAAGTTCTAGAAAACCTAGGCTATCCTACTTGCAAGTATACGAGATAATTATAGTTGAATACCTAGGATCGTCTCTCAAGGAAATGAAATTGGTCCACTCAAATTAGCTTTGAACAAAAGCAAAAGTAATCCTAAACACTCTAACTCAATTTGTTGAGAAAAGGATTTTAAAGAAAATAAACCAACAAGTAAACTAATTTAATTGGAAGCAAAGAACAATTTGATCAATCAAAGTAGTCAGCATTTGAGAAATTAATTTCAATAATTTAATCACATATGCATGACTAAGGCGAATTGATTGAATAATTGTCTTACTAAAATGAACAATTAGGTTCTAAAATTAAATCAAATAAAAAACTAGATCTAACTTTCATATTTGAAAAGTCTATTATCCAAATCAATTATTTAAATCCAACTGATAATTACCCACTTGAGTTAGTATATTTCCAATTCATAACATAAGAGTTTATGATTTCTAGTTCTAATATTACACTTCTCTCAATTCTTCGAGTAATATCAAAATGATGCAAAAGTTGGCCAAACTATTACATCCAGTAAGTTCAGAAATCATAGAAAATAAAAAGACAATAAAATAATAATTTAATCACGCATAATCAATTAAATCAGTTCGATTAATTCTCAAGATTAAGTAATCAACTTATACTAGAATGAAAACAGTTAATCATATTCATCAAACTCAATTATAAAAGCAATAAACAAAGTAAATAAGTTCAACAAATAGAAGATGAAATGAATTCAAAAAATAATAACAAAAGATGAAATAAGTTAAACAAAAAAATGAAGAACTCTTGGGCAAGGAAGAGATGGTGGTGAAATCTCCTACCAAACTCACATTCCCTAGCATCTACTCTTGCTTTCTACATTTGCTCTATTCTTGCCCAAAACATGGTTGCTCTCGTCAAATGCTATTTTGTCTTCTGTTCTTACTCACACCCACTGGGCTTCAACTCATGCTTTCTGCTTCTCTCTACCTCCCTATATTCTCGCCGCCTCTCTACTATTTTATATTCTTTCTTTTGCTCCCCATTTTCTTTCTATAGACTTTCTATTTATAGATAGAGTCTAGGTTTTTTAATCTATAGTCATCCTGTATGACTCGCTTGATATGTTAACTTCAGTGCCAAAGAATATGCATTGTGGTGACTACCTTGTCACGCCCGTGACACTCCCTATCACGGGCATGACACTTTGTCATGCAGGTGACTCTCCTGTCACTTACATGACTTTTTCCCAATTTCTTGTTTTTTTGGACAAAATTCTCACAATACTCCATATATCCTCATTCCATTCAATTTAGATTAAAAGACAACAATTTATAACCAAAATAAAAATATAAAAGTTAGCAAAATCAATAAAAATTAGACATAACATTTTTTTATATAGGAATATTGCTTGATTAACACCATAGTGAGAACAACTTGCTTACCTAGATATTTTCCTTAATAATCTAATTTTTGTAGTTTTAATCACTTAGGTATTATTTGGATAATTGAGTAATCTTAAAGTTGTTTAGGGACTTATTACGCTTGCTTATATAACTAGTGTTGGGTATTAGGGTAAGACGCATTGACTTCTGATGATAGAGTAAGGGCTAGTTATTTGATGAGTCTTAGGTCTAGGAGAAGAGAAGATGATGACAGATTGCGGATAGTTTCTTAAAACATTGGGACCCTTATAGGAAAATCATTGGAATTAGTAGAGATTTTAGAAAAAGAAAATAAGATTCATGTAGCGTGCATCTGGTAGACAAAATGGACAAAAGATAAAGCGAAAGAGATCAATAGGTTCAAACTTTGGTATTTGGCATCAAATCGGGTACATATCTTAGTTACCAAGGAACTCATACATCATTTTATAGGGGTAGAAAGGACTAATGATAGGATTTTGTCCATAAAGATTAAGGTGAAAGGTTTTATTTTCAATGCAATATGTGTTTATCGGCCCTATATATGTTGGACAGACAACATAAGGATCAATTTTAGGAAGAGCTAAATAAGATGATTTAATAGATTCTCTCTAAGGAGAAAGTTATTTTAGGAGGAGACTTTAATGGTCCTATAGGAATAACCTTAGATTGATATACATGGGCTTATCAATGTTTTGGGTACAAGGATAGGAATGATAATGGGACTGCTTTATTAGACTTTATAGTAGTGTTTAAGTTAGTGGAAGGAGAATCATTTTTCAAAAAAAACAAGGAGCACTTGGAAAATTTTAAGAGCAAAAATATGAAGACTCAAATTGACCACTTCATCATAAAATAGAGTGATCGATCTAGTTGCAAAGATTGTAAGGTGATATATGGCACTTGCTTATCAACTTAAGGGTTGGAGAAAGATGAGAAGTCCTCAAAGGTGTAATAAAGTCAGATTGTGGGGCCTAAAAGGGGATATGATGGAACAACTTAGGGATAGAGTAATATATGGAGAAGAATCAAAATTGGAAGGGGATGCTAACTAGAAGTGGAAGAGAGTAGTGACTTATTAAGGAATGCATCTAGAAAGATCTTGGGTGTTTCTAAAGGGCCTTGGGGTTGGAAAGATGGAGTATTGATGTTGGAATAAAGATGTACAAGATAAGGATAAGATTAGGAAGATAGCTTATAAAGCTCTAATGGATAGAACCACAGAGGTAGAGAGGGTAGTTAATAGAGAAATTTACAAATTGGTAAAAAAAAAAAAGGGTAAGGGAGAAAGTCTCAGAAGTCAGAAGAAAACTTATGAAAAACTATATCAATGATTGGAAATTAAAGATGGATAAAATGATATATTTAAATTAGAAAGAGTTAGAGAACAGTATACGAGAGATTAGGATCAAGTTCGTTGTATAATAGATGAAGCAGGGTAGGTGTTTGTGACAGAAAATGACATCAAAATAAGATGACAGTGATACTTCTATAGCCTTCTTAATGAAATCATAGAGGATAACATCTTTTTAGGTGATCTCTACATGTTTGAGATGTATCATAACTTTACTTGTTATCGACAGATCATAAGGGAAGAAATTAAAAGAGCTTTAAGGGAGATGAACAGTGGAAGGGGCAGTAGGGCCAGATGAGATACCCATAGAGGTGTGTAAGAGCTTAGGTGAAGAGGGTCTTACTTAGCTAGCCAAGTTTTTTAATATGATCCTTAAGTTAGCCAAACTAATATAGGTGTGGAGAGTTAATATGCTAAGTTCTCTTTATAAAAACAAAGGAGACATCCAAAGCTGTAACAGCTATAGAGACATCAAACTACTTAGTCACACTATAAAGTTATAGGAGAAGGTGAACAAGAAGATAGTGATAAAGGGTGCATCTATCTCTGAGAACCAGTTTGGTTTCATACTAGGAAGGTCCATGTCAGAAGCTATACATCTCCTTAAAAGATTAATCGAATATTATAAGGAAAGACAACATAACCTACATATTTTTTTTTACTTAAAGAAGGCTTATGATAGGGAGTTCCTATGACCTATATATAGGTTATTATATATATGAAGGTGTAAAAATTATAGTAAGGGCGATAAGATATAAAGCATTTCTCTATCATTATCGAGTTACACTAAGATTCCTCATTGAGCCCCTTTCTATTTGTAGTAGTAATGGATGAGCTCACCAAGAACATCTAAGAGGAGGTGCCTTAGTGTATATTATCTGCTGATTACATTATTTTAGTGGATGAAATAAAAGAGGGTATCAATGTCAAGCTAGAACTTTGGAGAGATACACTAGAGTCAAAGGACTTTAAAGTAAGTAGGACTAAGACTGGGTATTTAGAATGTAACTTTTTAGTCCATAGTATAGCTTCCGATGTAGAAGTAAAGATTAGTTTAAAAGTTATACCACAAAAAAGTGTTTAATTATCTGGGGTCTATCATCCAAAGCAATAGAAAAATCGATGAAGATATAGTTCCTCGTGTTAGAGTAGGGTAGCTTAATTGGAGGAGTGCATCAAAAGCTTTATATAATAAGAAGATACCACTCAAGTTCAAAGGTAAGTTATATCATTTAACGATTAGGTCAGTCATGCTCTATGGGATAAAGTGTTGGCCCATTAAATAAGTGTATAGTCATGAGTTAATGGTAGCAGATATGATGATGCTCCCTTGGATGTGAAACCTTACAAGAAGAGGAAAGGTCAGGAATATAATGGTAAGAGACAAATTAAGGGGGATAATATCAATGAAATATTAAGAGAGACAAGACAAGGCATAAGTGGTTTGAACATATTAAGAGGATACATCCTAACGCTCTAGTGAGAAGATATGAGAAGATTATACTTATGGACTATAAAAGGAAAAGAGGAAGGCCTAAGAAGAACTGAGGGGAGGTTATAAAGAATGATATAGCTCTGCTAGAGCTTACCAAAGACTTGGCCTTCAATAGCATTGGCATATTAGAATACAAGTAAAGGATCTCATATAAAGATGTCCTTCTCTTTCTTATAGTTATTTGACCTAAACTTTTATTCCATAGTACTTCTTACGTAGTTATTTAACTTAACCATTTCCTTACTTAATCATTCTCTTACAATGGTTTATTATTTTGTTTATTTATTTATCTTCTTTCTTATTTGTGTATACATTTACTTATTTATTTTATTTTTATTTTTATTCTTTACTTTAATCTATATTTATTGCATTATTTTTTTACTACTTATTTTTATACTTACATCTGTTTGTATTTTTTTTCTTTTTTTGAATTTGAAAGTAATTCATTAAAACCCAATCATAGGCATCAAAATAAGTATGCATATAGTACAAGGATCATACAAGTGTACTACACATTTTATCTAAACTCTTGGTATAATAATCATCATTCTAGGTTCCATCTTCTTATTAAGGTACTCATTCCTTCAACAACATTGTGAGCTATCATAATTTCTTTAATCCAGTAGCAAATCTTGTGAGTAAGGGCATGTCTCTCTATTTTGCAATTCTTGAATAGTCTATTATTCCTTTTATGCCAAACAAAGTAAACTGAGCAAGTTATGGAGAGACTAAGACTATGATGGTCTTTTCCGAATCTTCTATATTGTTATCAGCCTAAATAAAGATTTGTTTCATTCCATATATGAAAAAATAGGTTCAGTATATGCTGCAGTTTATCCTATATGACTTTAAAGTAGCTACATTAATAAAACAAATGGTTAATAGTGTTAGGCAAGTGGTTACATAAAGTATAAATCTAATCAATGGATCTATGCATTCTGTCATTGGTTTTCGATATGTTTATTGCAGTTAACCATGTAACAAATGAAACTTTAAGCATCAAGTTAACCTTCCTAACTATGTTATACCATTGGATAATAGGCAATTGGGTCTAATAGCTTTTAGAAAAGAAAGGTTAGAGTATTCGCCACTCCTAGGTATCCAGAAGCTATTATCACTCCATGTGTGATTAGGGGTAATCTAGGAGATAATGGCCCACTCATCATGATGAATAATTTCCTTAACCCAAGATTAAATTAGAATCCTAGCTATCAGTGATGAAAGATCCTCCTTAAGGATTAGAGGGCTTTGCTTTGTCCAATTATCGAATCAAAACCAAAAGCTCTGTCCATTATATATGTAAGTTCTTATTAGAGGATAAATTGCCTACCTTTTCCTTAGCATTTGAATAAATGGCCAAGAGTGTACCTTCCTCTCTTCAATTTTCTAGAAGCTTGATCTTTAAGATAATATTCATTGGTCCATTTAGTCCAGAGAGCCTCCGTATCAATAATCAATATCTAAGTTCTTTTTTCAACTAGCATCAATTGAGTCATATACATGGATACCAACCCTAATAGACCTTCCTGTTTTCTCCAGCATAACTGTTTCCATTTGACTTTTACCCTTTTAAAGTTATTTGCATTTCTAATCCATAAAAAGTTCTTGATGTACTTTTTCAATTCTTTATTGATCTTCTTAAGAAGAAAAATATAAATGCTCTAGTGAGTATGTAAGTTCCTTAACACAAATGTTATAAGTTAAAGCCTTTTTGCTTGTGACAAAGTCTTATTCTGTCGTACATTGATTCTTCTCTTATAAATCTCTAGAAGAACTAGGCAATCTTAATATCGTAACTTCTTAGAAGAGATGGGAACTCCAAAATATTTAAAAAGAAGGTAGTGAGCATTCATTCTAATGATCATCCTTAGTCTAGAAGTGTTTTGTTGGTCAGAAGGGAAGTAAATTTTACTCTTCTCTTGGTTGACACACAATCCTAAGAACCTATAGAAAATCTCAAGAGAATTGTGCATTATTGAACTAGAATTTTGATCATATAACATAATTGTGCCTCATATAACATAATTAGATCATCGGCAAAGCGTAGGTGGGTAAGATTTAACTCTTTGCATTTGTGATGAAAATTGAATTTAAGGCTTCTTTGTGTGTTCTTCATAATCATCTTGCTAAGGATTTCCATAAAAATAGAAAAAAGGTATGGGAAAGAAGATCCGTGCCTTATCTCGCTGGTTTCTTTGAATTGTTTGCTTGGGATACCATTTATAAGAACACTAAAACAAGTGGTGAAATGCAAGCATTAATCCAAAAGATGAATCCACTAGGAAACCAAGGCATTCAAGGTTGTATAGAATAAAATTTCAATTGAGAGAATCGAAAGGTTTTGAGAAGTCCACTTTAATTGCACAATTCTTAATGGATTTGCTTATCTCATAATCCGTTAACAATTCCAGAATCAATAAAATGTTATTAGAAATGGATCTACCTAGATTGAAGGCTCCTTAGGATTGGTGAATGCTATGCTTCAAGATTCCCTTCAGTCTTTTAGCTAGAAGCTTGGAAATCACTTTGTAAATAATGTTGCAGCAAAAAATGGGACAAAAAACTTGAGGTTATTTGTATTGGGGAGCTTTGGAACTAGAGAAAAGTGTGTAGTTGACTTCATTCTATTGGCGTCTGGGTCACAGTATCTATTACGAGGCTTTGATTTTCCAAAAAAAAAATTTAACGCAGAAACCCTTCGAAAAAGGTTTGTCGTGGTATACTCTAGGCCTTACTATGGAGATAAAACCCAGACCACCAACATTCAACACAAAACAAACATACATTTATACAATTCCTTCAACACAACCATTTTAACAAAGAAGTTAATTATGAACATGCACAAATGAAACTTCTTCAATTCATCATTTCATTACTAAAGCAAAAGAGTTTGAAAAAATTTATTTACATATCAAAAGTCACACCATTAGCTTATTATAGAATACAAAATGCTCATGATACAATTGAATGCTTAGGCTTAATATGATTCTAAATACCAAAAGTTTCTAAGCTAACTTAATTACTAAATATAACTATCTTGGAGTTGCCAAATGCCTTGCAAGGTTCATAATTCTCTTGTTCTGCTTTTTCTTCACCTGTGGAGTGGGAGGCAATGGGGTGAGCTGCAAAGCTCAGTGGCTTATACATTTATAACCATTAGCAATGAGCCATACAATTCAAGCATATACATATATATTCATCCATGTACTTCTAAAACTTATTTTAGCTAGCAAGTCAATCATCCACAAATTCTAATTGAAATATCCATAGTCAAGGATGTTATCACTTAAAGCATATCATGTACATTTAAGCATCAGAACATAACATTCAGTTATGTATTATACTTGACAATTCAAAGATGCAATGCACAACAAATAGCTCAAGGGTTCCATGGAACTAAATGACGAAACCAAAGTTTACACCATAAACAAAATGAGCCTATTTTTCGAAGCTCATATGCCATAAGCAGGTAGCCAGGAGAAGGCTCTTGTCAACGTACACCTAACGAACGACAAAGCTCCACTCTTACCCAAACACAATCAAAGTTCGATGCTTAACTCATTTCACACACATTCATGCTTTCTCATCATTTCATTCATACAAAATGCCATGACATGTTTCAATGGCATAACTTGATCATAATTCATAAATCACAATGCATTTTCAACAATCACAATAATTCACTATCAAGCAAGTTAACATACAATACACATGCATTTAATTCAAGCAATTTAGCATATATTTATCAATAAGACAAACTTGCCCATATTATACAATAGCCATAAATATATTACCCACCTTGAATTCCTTGCTTAAAGACTTGCTCAAAGGTGCCTCTCCTCTTAACCCTCTTGCCTTCCTTGATTTCCTTTATCAACGACCAAAATTTCCATTCAATAGGAATACAATTTGAGGACCCATATATAGCATAATCACTAAGATAAATTATAAATACTCAAACTCTTCCAAAAGTCCCAACCTTCGAGTCAATTTTCCATGATCATTCTTATCAGGTAAATGAAGAAATTTGATAATACTTCCTTCTAAAAAAATGTTCATCATTGTCTTATGTTTTTAATGACACCAAAATCATTCAATTTAATTTAGAAATTCGAAAGTTAGACCCCAAATATTTTTGGACTATTCTTATGCTAAAACAATATTATGTTCTCAACTTCCATCCAAAGCTTGAAATTCTTAGAGACTCAATTAGAACTCGATTTCATCATACAATTTGTAGCTCTATGTCTCTAGCTTACTTCAAATTAAAAATCACTCCATTTGGATAACTACAGAACAATATATCGTCAAAATATCAAAGTATATTTGTGCAGGAAAGTTGACTTCACCACAGCGAAGTCAGGGGTTCGTCGCGACGAATGTTACAAAGGTTTTTCTTGGACTCAAACTTTTACCGCAAGTTGCGCCCACCTTCATACAGCAATCCTGCTTAGGTCCACCTAAGCAAAGATTCAGCTTTCTCACGTGAATGTTGTCGAACAATTCCGTTAGCCCTCGAACACCTCACGCGCACACAAATGTTTAAATGTTTCCCTCACACACGAAAAGAACACAAGTGTAACAGAGTAAAGAAAGCAATAAGAGATTTTTAAATGTAATCGAAGCTACCTCTTTCATTAACTCTCAACAAAATGTTAACAAAAAACATAAATACCTCCTACTCGACACACTTAAGGAACTCCCTACTCAAAGCCCTTACAAGAGCATCCTACTTAAAGCCCTTACAATGAGAACTCTCCCCTAAAAGCTCTCAACTCTCAAAGCTCTCAACTCTGATCTAATCTGATGAATAGGTCTCAACTTTAATGAGCTATTTATAAGCTCCTTTAGATGACTAAGAGTCCTAGTAGAACTCTACTAGCTAAAGTCACAATCTTATCCTATCTAATAAGATTACATCACATTTAAAAGATTTACCCTATCTAGGAAAGATTATCCTTATCCACGAAGATCTCCTCTATCTTTAGAAGATCCTTCCACGTGATCTTCATCTCTTAAAGATGATGTTCATCCATGGTGATCTTATCCTCCATGTTATCATATGCCACATCATCCACCGTTGCCATGTCACTACTGATGTGTCTTCACCACAGCCTATCCGTACATAAGTCCGTCAATGCATGTACATAGACAAGTCCATCTTTCATGATCAAGCTTATTCATGGTGCAGTCTCATCGCTCCATGACTAAGTCACAAATCACAATCCGAGTTAGTATTTAATCTCGCACATATTACATACCTTCGACCTGCCTCGTCGAAGTTAGGTGTTTATGCGCCTTGTCGTGCTCACATGCCTTCGCGCATCCTCGCGGGTCTCATACACCTTTGCGTCTTCTCGCGCACCCTCGAGTCTTGCATGACTTAGTTTTCCAACTTCGCGCGGCCTCATATCCGAATCTCACGTCTCGTCGAAGATTTGAGTAAATGCACCCCTACATGTGTCCACGCATATCAAATCTCGCCTACTCTCGAGATCTTCACCGATACTTCCCGCATCTCTCACCTACTTCGCAAGTTCCTCAGGTTTTGCTCGCCAACTCACAAGACTTTGCCTTGTTCCTCGTCAACATACCTTCCTCGTGCCGATTTACATGCCAAGCATTGGCCAAAGCTCGCCAATACTCACACGATCCCGTAGTCTGAACTTAGGGGTCTAATAGTGAACTTGTCCAGAAGCCTACGAAATTTCCAACCCTCATCCCATTTTCCAAATTTTTCACATCCAACATCTACATCTAACACATCTTATACAAAATCATCCTTTCTACTTCATTTACACTTCATTCTCTACTCCATTTCAACTCACTATCATTCACAAATACAAAAATAAGACATTTACATCATTTATTCATCATTCATGTTCATCAAACACAAAACACCATTTTATGTCATTTAACCTTTAAGAATTATCATAAATGCTTCATTTAACCATTCCCAAAGTTTGCCTAGATTAGAAAACTTAACTTAGTTTAGAAATCCATAAACATCCATATAGGGTTTCTCTTTTTTCTTCTAACATAAACTCATCTCTCCCTCTAATCCCTTTGTTTTTCTATCCAAATAAGAGAACTTACCTAGAACAAGTTGATTTCTTTTCTTCTTCTTCTTCCTCTTTTCTCCCACAATCTTCTCTTCTTCTTTCTTCTCATTCACGTTTTTCTTCTTCCTCTGCTCTCTTCCACTACATTTCTCTCTTCTCTCTTCTTAATTCAAGACCATTTTTATCCTTGGTCTTCCAATTATACCCCTCCTTAGTCTTGTTCTCCCAATTTTGCCCTTCACTTTATGTAATGCCCATTTTGGCCCATCTTTATATGCCTTATGTTCTTTATCCTTAAGTGAACTACCAAAAATACCCTTATATAATCTTACTACATTGACACTTTAATTCAGTTAACCTATGTCATATAATCTTACTAACATTAACATAATAATTAACTCCACAAAATAATCCCATAAAAATATCGTAATTAATTTAAATCATCCTTATTCATTAAGAAAAAATTCGGGAGCCAACACATTCAACATTTTTCTAGATTCTTGAATAACCTACACTAAAAGAACACCAACGATATCCCATGTAGCTTTGAAGAAGAGGGCTTTGTAACCATCCAGGCTTAAAGCTTTCTTTGGGTCTAAACTAAATAAGGTATTTTGACTTCCAAGTAAGAGGAAAGCTTCTGCAAATCTTCTAGTAAATCTTCATTAATAGAAATTGGTTAACCAATCATTCCCTCTAAGTCTTGCAGTTTAGCTAACTTGGACAATTGGATCCTAGGATCTTCTTGTAGTAATCAACTACCATCCCTTCGATTGAATTTATTCTATAACCAGCTGATTATCATCATCAAGTAAACAATTGATTTTGTTGGACTTTCTTCTAGCAAAAATAGAATTTTGAAAGAACCTAGCGTTGGAATCACCTTCGTTCAACCAATTTACTTTGGCTTTTTGTAAAAGAAGGGAATTATGATCAAAGAGGGCTTTGTTATACTCCTTTAGCATCCCGAGTTCCCTCATTTTTAGCTCTTGATTATTAGGATTCTCGTAGCAATCATCCTGAACATTTTGTAACTCTTCCTTGGCAATGTGTAATCTTTAATTATATTATTATTGTTATCATTATTATTATTACCATTTGTTTTATTTTATTTTATTTTTACTTTTATGATTTTAATATGTATTTTTATTCTTTATTCTTTAATCTTTATTTTATTTTTATTTTTATTTTTATATTGTATATAATATATGTATTTTTAATCTTTTTATTGTAGTTTTAATTTTTTTATACAAATAGCTCTCAAAAACTTATTTCTTTTTGTCTTTTTATCTTTGATTTTTTTTCTTATTTTTGTAGGTCCGTCAGAAATAAAATCTTTACAATTTAGGATAAAACTGTGTACTTTTGAACGCCTCCAAACTCTACATCTTAGTGAGACTTTTCCGAAGATATTGTTGTTGTTATAGCTAATGTTAAATTTTTACATATTACAAAAATATTTGCAACCAATGTCATTAACAAGACTAAAATTAAATTATCTATTGGAAATAGTAAAAATAGGTACACGCTTCACTAAATGCCTCTTACTTTTGCTTGCTTATGAAATACAATCTTCAAGTTATAGAATATTATGAAATCGAAGTTAGATGACAGAGTTAATCGAATTAATACAACACTATATTTAAGAATTAGTATCCCAACAACCTTTTAGTTTTATCTTCAACATAAAAGAAAAAAGAAACAGTTAAAGGAAAGAATTAGTTTAGCACTTCTCAAGTAAAAATTTTTGGTGAGGACATGAACTTAGTTTCTTAAACTCTTTTTGTTGAAACTTCAAGATAGAAAAAATTGTCATTCCTGAGACACGTTAACTATTCAAATCTATTTAAGATAGAAAAAATTGTCTTTTTTTTCAGTGTGTGATCGTGAGATTTTTTAAGTATTCAAATCTATTTTCTTAATTTTAGTTTAATTTTCTAATATATCTTATAATAGCTTAAATTTTAAAGACTCATAATTATTGTTTTAAAATTTAGTTTAATTTTCTAATATATCTTATAATAGCTTAAATTTTAAAAAGACTCATAATTATTGTTTTAAAAATCAGACCAAAGATTAAACCGAAAAATTGAAGTCTAAAAAATTCAATAGATATTAGACTATCATAAAAATTAATTAAAAATAAAAATTTTAAATATAATTAAAAAAGATCATTATTATCCATAAGAAGATTTGATATTTAATTAACAAAAATATTATTAAATAAAAATTATTTAATTTATAAAAATTTATAAAAATTTATTAATTTATAAAAATTAACCGATTAATTAATAAATTAATCAGTTTATAACAAAAATTATTAAAATAAATCAAATCGAAAAATTAAAAATCCAACTAGAAAAATAGATAAGGATTTTTAAGATTGAATTGCTGAACAAGTTGAATTTTTCAACCATTGCTCATATTTGTCCTCTTGAAACAAAAAAATTATTATTTTCATACAACCAAAATTAACAAAATTCTATCGTAATAAAAATATAGAACTTGTTTTGTTCTGAAAATAAGAATAAACACCAACTATTACTCTAGCTGAAAAGAAACAATCTTATAAAAGATGCGAACCAGACGTAGCCAATTTTCATCTATGATTAAAAGAATAGATACCATTAAGATTATTAATTTAATATACATCAGCAAACCGTCTTTACTTGCAAAATACAAAACTTGAACTATTTTCAAATCATCTCAAAACGCCAGATTATTAAAAGGTAGCAAGCTCTTGCGTATTGAAGGTCATACCTTTCTCAAATGAAATCTTCATACATTTCAGAGACTAATCTGCTGATACACAGCATGAATTGATTGTCAAAAGTCGTATACATCCAAAATTGTTCCACAAGAAATTGAAGACGAAGAGTCCATCTCCTCAATTAGTTTGTTTTCATCTTTCTTCTCCCAAAATACCGTGGAGTTCTTTGTCTCCTTTCTTAGCTGATTATCATCTTAGTGAAAAACGATGCTTTTTCGGGAAAATACTCCAACAATTCATCTTTGGTTACCCAAATGAAGTCCTCACAGTTGCCAATCTTAAACTTGTTTGTTCCAATCACCTGAGACTTAAAGAAGAACCTCTAGGAAAGAAAGAGAGAAAGAAGAATAAAGAAGGGGACAAACATAGTAATCAGAGGAGGAAATGGCAGAAAGAAACAACTATCATCAGCAAATCACTTTAGGCACTCCAGTTATTCATCATTTACAGCAGAACATTTTGACATTCAAATTGAGGTGATTTGAATCACAAATGTTCATGTTAAACATCCAATACTTTCCAAACAATAGCTTACAGCTATACAACGTTATATTGTTCTGCTCGAAATCATACCTTGTAGCCAGAGTCTTGGCCAATATTATTTGGTTGGACGACCATATGACCCATAGGAGCATTTCCCACAAAATATGTATGCGAAAGGTCCCCTAAGACAGAATTTAAGGCAGACTCTGCACACTATAAAAGTTTGGATTTCTGTGAAATTAAGAAGGAATGATGAAATAAACATCAAAAGGAAATATTTACCTTGCGCATGGTGTCCTCAGACTCATAGACCTTTTCTGGAAAGTGCCAGACAGGGTGCCCACTTTGAGATCCATATGCATTTCCATAAAGAAGAAGATACAGTCTTCTGTCGAGCGCCCTACGTAACGATCTAAAGCACACAAATCCAAAGGTCATTAAACTAAGGTCCTCTATATGAAATTTTTAACATGTTCTTGCAAAGGAACAGCATTGAACTAGGGGAAAACAGACAGCCAGATCCTTTCCAACAAATTTTTGGTTAGACATGCCTGCTCTCATGTCCAAGAAGAAAGCTAATTGGGCAGCAAATAATGAACTTGCTCATGAGATGCTTGCCAAAACATAAATAACTTATTTTGCAGAATCTAAACTGAGAAACTACTATGCTCTTGAGAGCAAGGACAAAAAAAGTAAAATACATCATAAGGAGACTCCTGAACTCTGTCATGAAGAAGCAGCATATGATGAAATTGTTCATACATGCTTGCCATCGTAAAGAATTTAAATTAATCTCTTAGAAACTATTATGCTCTACTATTAGAAAAACTTGCTAATTATACTATAATGAGGCTTTTTATGGAAACACATGGGGGTAAAAAATGCTGTCATGCCCAAACAGTAGCTAAAATAAAGTCCCTTACACTAGCTTGACCTTCATTTGCATTGCAATACGTTCATATGTGCGTTGTTACAACTTTCCAATACAAGGGAAGAATCAAAACTTTTTATTTAATACAATCAACAAATTTGGTTGAGTGCAGTCAATGAAAATCAGCAGGGCTGTCAATATACCAAATTCAAAACAGTGCAAATTTAGTCAAATCAACTCCCAAGGAGTTCTGACAGCAAAAGAAACAGAATCTTCGGATCTTTTCTTACTTTTTATCATTAGTTTTGTCAGCTTCTGTGATCCGTGGAGCTGGCTCATAGTCAATATGGTAGTCACCTTTTCCCCTGTTTATACGAGCAGAAAAAAACTAAATATGATATCTCCAAAATTTTATGTGCAGTTTCTTATTCGCTATTGTATTATCTGAGTAAGAGATACCTCAATGATTTGCATTCCTGTCAGTTTATGAAAGGAAAACATAGAGATAGATGAATATCCATCAACTCAAAGAATCGGTCTTACAATTGCATCATAGTATTAGCCTCGAGCAAAATTAAAAAAGCCTAGATCAGACTTCAGAACTTATACCAGCACATAATTTTAGTAAGCACGGTAGTGTAATAAACCTAATAAACCTAACTTACAAGATTTATAGCAATATGATAAATGAACTAACTGTATGCCAAAACTATTATTCCATTGCGAGCTCTGTCTATCAGTTAAGTTACAGCATCGGCTTTTACGTCAGTTAATTCTCAATCAAGTGTCAACAGACTGAATATAATTCAAATGAGCTGCATGACTATAACCATTGTTTAGTCCTATTTAAATCCTATATGTGAGCAGCAGAAAACAGAAGGGCAACAAACATTACATGTCAAAAACGCACTGCAAAGCTTAGATATGTAGATTCTTATGCTATGTCTCCACTCTCCAGTAACGGTGTCTTGAACATCAATATGTCAATAATGCTACACTCGGAAGTTGCTCAGCACATGTAACGCAATATCCACAAGATTGGGATAACGGCCAAAAAATTTTGCCTCGATTTTTGGCATAACAGAAAGAAACTTTAGACAGTAGGAACGTCACCTTCAAAGACCCAGTTTATGGAATAATGCGCAAAATCAAAATCAGTACACTCATAGTAAAAGTTAAAGAGGAAGTACCTGGCGTTAGACTTGTTTAAGAATTCATCTGGGTATCTGCGCCGGTATTGCTGACGCCACCGAAACCTAAGAACCACCAAACGACATCAACAAAAATCAGCCCAGAAGGAATTCAAAACAAAAACAATTCATTTATATCCTTTCCCCTAAACTGCTATTCCTCCAAAGAGAAACCCGAAAGCGAAGGAAAACAAATCTCCAAATACAAAAAGTCTCTCACTGGCCACTACAACTCATTTATATCTGGAGAATTAAAAACAAAAATGCTGAGAATAGAACTGACGAGAACTCCTGAAAGGCATAAACAACGGGGTCGATTTTAGGAATAACAACAGGTAATCTCTCGAACACAACGGAAGCTACAAGACTCTCTGGTTTCGTACAAAATCCTTTTCGGGTCGACAGTAGAGGTTGAGAAAAGGATATTAACGATCTTCGCATTGTGTTACTGTAGATCTAGAGAGAAACAGTGCAATGTGCAGATAGGGAGAAGAGAAATCGGAACCCCTTCTTAAACCCTTCGCGTAAGTACTTGTTGAGAAGAACATGACAGAGACATACAGAGAGTATAATATCACTGAAAAGCAGTCATAGCTGGCCTAGGGCAGGGGTTAGGGCTGGACTGGACATAAATAAGAGATGTTTAGGGCTCCACTCCAGTATTGCTCGGCCGGATGAATACCGCCCACTTAACAGAGTAAAGGCTGTAAATGATTCATCGAAGAGGTGCATACAAATTGACATTACAACTAATTCGTTTCCCATCAAATCTATGCGATCTTGTAATTGTATAACATACAAGATTTTACAAGGAAAATTAACTCCTCCAATTTCAATATCAAATTCATCAGAGAATGTAATACAGTCATGAAAAAAATATAATATAAAGCGTATTCTATTAATTTAATAAAATGTATAAAATTGTATGATATTATTAACATTAAGATATTATTTTGACTTTTTTCTCAAATCTATAAAATTTGAGAAACCAAACTTCTTAATAACACTAATTTTAAATTGTGTCTATTGTCAAATATTTTCAATCACTAAACCACTCGGGATAAAAGCAACCTCTTCAATCACTACGTGCATTATCCTAAATTAACACAATTTAAATTATTCACTACTTTCATATGTTGATTAAAAATAGGAGTTTAGGTAGTTGACAATGAATATAATTATTGCGGGAAATTAGAGCAACGTGCACAACAGAATAATTATGAAATTATATTATATGATTTTCCGAATTCAAAATAAATTTTATAAAATGATTAGTACTTAAAATATAATAAAGAATGATCATATTTTGTACCTAATTTCAAAGCTTTATCATTTTTCTTGTCGTTTCTCTTGATCATATTTTGTACCTTATTTCAAAGCTTTATCCTTTTTCTTGTCGTTTCTCTTGAACCATTTATGAATCGACTCATCTCAATCTAATAATATTCACAAAATGTCTTAAAAGAACTTTACAATTATTGTAGACAGAGTTAGGCAAGATGTGTTAGCTCCTTTAGAGTCTAAACCTATTTCTAATAGGTTTTAGACATTTTAGTAATTTAATTAGAATTATTTCTAATTAAATACTAATTATATCTATATAAGATCAAATATCAAGCATCTCATATCTCATCGCTTGGTACCGACCAGTACCATTGGTATTTAAAATACTAACTATATAGTAGACAGCATTGTAAGTTTTACGTAAATGGAGGACTAAATTGCAATAAAAAAATTAAACACCCCCCTCCCAGTCACTTGATGGTCTTTTTCTTTCTGTCCTACAATTTTTTTCTCTCACATCTGACTCACCTTCTCTCATTCAAGCACTACTCTGACAACTCTCCCTCTCTTCTTGCAATGCCAAAGCCCTCTCATTCTCCCACTTTTTTATTGCTCTCTTCCACATCTCACTCTCTCTCTTGACCACCACACCTACGACTCTACCACTACCACCGACGCCACTAGATAACCACTAACACCCTACTAGCCCACCCATTACTCTTAAAGTCTCAGGTCTCCTCCTCTACGTCATATCTGAAATAGATCAAGATCTATTTCTGACCTGACTTGACCTATTGAAATTGTTGTTAAATTCTGAAATAATTGGGTGTATGTTTATGACTTTATATATGTTTTGTGAATTGTGAATGAAATTGTTGGTGTATTTTGTGAATTGTGAATTATGAATGGAATTTGTTAACTTATTGTTGTGTTGCTTGTTGTGTGGAATGGAACTGGAAAATGGAAATTGATTCATCGAAAGTTGTTTGCTTTCATCTATGGAAAGATCACTAGTTTAATTCAGTCAGCACTAAGTTTTTTTGTTTTTAATCATACAATATGTTGTTGTGGGACAGACATAAGGTTACTAATTTAGAGAGTCACTTGACATAAATATTTTTTAAAATAGGCATGCTAGATAATGTGACATATTGAAATTTATATCTTATCTTATGTTTATAAGATAATTACATCTTTATTTATACGAGATTAAAATATTTAATATAATTACTTTTGCAATTAAGTTATAAATTTTAAGCCATTTAAAATAATAGACTTAAACTTAATAAAAAAGTCAAAATCTAAACAAAATTTAGTAAAACATGATTAACATCAACTTTGTTTTTTGCCAAATAAAATTATATGTTTACAAAAAAGTAAACACTATATGCATTGATTAACACATTTTAATTATGATAAAACAATTTTTAATAACTCTTTCTTATTTTTTAGAGTTATTGGTAGGAAGGAAAAAATGTGTGAATTTACCAAGATTAGATAGATCGAATCTATGGTTTGACGTTCAATTATTAGCTTGTCAAATATTTTAAAACACATAATTAATGTATTAACTATATAATTACATCTTTATTTATACAAGATTAAAATATTTAATATAATTACTTTTACAATTAAGTTTTAAAGTTTAAGCCATTTAAAATAATAGACTTAAACTTAATTAAAAAGTCATAATCTAAATAAAATTTAGTAAAACATGATTAGCATCAACTTTGTTTGTTGCCTAATAAAATTATATGTTTACAAAAAAGTAAACATTATATGCATTGAGTAACATATTTTAATTATGATAAAACAATTTTAATAACTCTTTCTTATTCTTTAGATGTATTGGTAGGAAGGCGAAAATGTATGAATTTACCAAGATTATATAGATCGAATATATGGTTTGACTTTCAATTATTAGCTTGTCAAATATTGTAAATTACATAATTAATGTATTACCTATATAATTGTTACAAGTTTATTTAAAGTATTGACTGCAAATTTTGAAATTGTTAGAAATAGAAATTGTTTATATATGCTGTGTAATGGTTGAATTGAAATTGTTGATAATTGTTAGAAATGGAAATTGTTTATGTATGTTTTGTGATTGTTGGAAATAGAAATTGTTTATGTATGTTTTATGAAGTTTGAAAACTTTGAATTGAAATTGTTGGAAATGGGATTGTTAGAAGCGGAAATTATTTATGTATGTTTTGTGATGTTTGAAACTTTGAATTGAAATAGTTCGAAATTGTTGGAAATGAAAATTATTTATGTATGTTTTGTAATAATTGAATTGAAATTGTTGGAAAATGTAGAAATGAAATTGCTGTAAATTGTTGGAATGTGGAAATGAAAATTGTTTATGTATGTTTTGTGATGTTTGAAACTTTGAATTGAAATTGTTGGAAATGAAATTGTTGGAATTTATTGGAAATGGAAATTGTTTATGCATGTGTTTGTAATGGTTGAATTGAAATTGTTAGAAAATGTTAGAAATGAAATTTTTGGAAATTGTTTAGGTATATTTTGTGATGTTTGAAACTTTGAGTTGAAATTGTTTAAAATTGTTAGAAATGAAATTGTTGGAAATTGTTGAAAGTGGAAATTGTTTATGTATGTTTTGTAATTGTTGAATTGAAATTGTTGGAAATTGTTGAAATTTGAAAATGAAAATTGTTTATGTATGTTTTGAAATGTGTGAAACTTTGAATTGAAATTATTCTAAATTGTTGGAAATGAAATTGTTAAAAATTATTGGAAATAGAAATTGTTTATGTATGTTTTGTGATGTTTGAATTGACATTGTTTGAAATTGTTGGAAATGGAAATTCTTTGTGTATGTTTTGTGATTGTTAGAAATGGAAATTGTTTATATATGTTTTGTGTAATTATCTATGTTGAGTAATTGAATTGTTAATTTTTGACTTAGGGTGAATTGTGTTAGATGAGATTCTAGTTTTTTATTTTGATATATGCATTCATTTATTTTTACAAATAAATTAACGGAAGTTCATATATTCCTGATCAACCACTTCAGGAAAATATAATGATCCAGCTCGGGTTCATGCTACATTGGTCTATGATATGAGGAACCATACTATTTGCTTGTTTTGTAATAAACATCTGAAAAGTAGAGGAATCACCTAATTAAAAAAGCATTTAGCTGGAGTTAAAGGGGATGTGACCCTTGTAAAAAAGTATGACATAATGTGAAGTAATAAATGAAAACTTTGCTTAAAGAATACTAACATGAGAAAGATAGAAGAGACAGACTGAATTATCAAATTGGTAGTGAAAGTATATTTGCAGGTTTTCATGATGAATGTGAAAATGGTAAAGGTGGTAGTAGTTGTGGTAGTAATAGTGTTCCATCCCAGGCCTAGGAAGAAGTGAATATTACACTAGAACTAATGTGAGGAAAAAAGGAAGGTAGGTGACTAGTTTTTTTGTGCCATGAATAACTCCTAAATTCTAACCTTCAATTCGTAATGCAATGCAGTCAAGAGATGTAGCTCACAATGTAGATATGACGGTAGCTAGATGGTGGTATGATACAGGTTCATCATTCAATACTTCTCAGTCTTACTATTATCAACCTATGGTGGAAGCTATAACTTCTTTCTGTCCGGGATACAAATCTCCTTAGTTTGATAACTTAAGAGGTAAATTTTTTAGTTGCTCAATTTTTGAAATTAAAAGTTGATTGGCAAAAAGAAAAGTGAATTGGGTTACTTATGGATATTCAATTATGTGTGATGATTGGATAGATAAGAGACAAGAGCTTTTTTTTTTTGCTTTATTCTGCAAATGGCTCAATATTTTTGAAGTCTATTGATGCATATGGCCTTATTAGAAATATTGATAATTTGAGATATTCGATGAAGTTGTGAATGAAATAGGGCTAGAAAGTATTGTTTAGTTCATTACTGACAATGATTCCACTTATAAAGCAGTAGGAAGAAGATTATAGAATAAGTATGATTCTTTTTTTAACTCCTTGTATTGCACATTACATTGACGTAATGCTAGAGAATATAAGGGATTCTAGGTATTTTGCTATTATTGATGAGATTATGCAGAAAGCTAAAAAGGTGACCAAGTTCATCTATAATCTTGCATGGGTGTTGAATTTAATGAGAAAGGAATTAACCAATAATACAAATTTGTGTAGTCCTATTGTGACAAGATTTGCAATGAATTTCTTATCACTTCAGTCTTTTGTTATGATGAAGAAAAAGTTAAGACAACTATTTACAAGTGATAAGTAGGTTGCATCTCAGCATATTAGGTCTAATGCTGAATTGGAGGTTTCCAAAATTATACTAACAGATAGAGAATTTTGGTTTCAATGCCAATTTATTATCCGAGTTTGTAAGCCTTCGATGAGGGTACCTCGCTTGCGTGATAATGAAGAAAAGGCAACAATGAGATTTTTTTTTATACCATGGAGAGGATGAAGGAAGCAATCAAGACTAATTTGAAACATAGGTCTTCTTTGTACACACCGTAACTTGAAATCATCAATGAGAGATGAGAAAGCCAACTTTCTTCTCCGTTTTTTAGAACTGAGACATTTTTAAATCCTAATGTCTATTTTAGACCTGATTTTATAAAGAAAGCTGAAGTTAGTAGAGGAATGTTATTCATTATTACAATAATTGTTGGTCATGAGATGATGTAAGATCTTTTGAGCTCAAAGATAGAGCTTTATAAGCAGTCTTTTGGAGATTTTGGAATATTGATTGCTATTTGACAAAGAGCAAACTTTCTCTAGGTATTAGCTGTTTCCTTTTTCTTATTTGTTAAAAATTAATTATCATTTTATTTTGTTTATAATGCTACTTTTGTTATCTTACGACGTATATTTTTTTAATGGAATCAATTCGGAAGTGGTGTTCTTGAATTGCATATGTTTGCAATTCAGATTTTAAGTTAATGTGTGAGTGTAACAGACTGTGAATGGAACTTGAGAACATTTGAATTCATCCATTCTAAGAAAAGGAATAGATTGGAACACAAGAGATTGAATGACTTAGTTTTCGTTCGTTACAATTTAAAGCTTCGGGAAAGGTATGTTATTAATATTATTAATTTTGATATAATTTCTTAAAATTTTAATAATTAAATCTTATTGTTTACTAGGATTTTTAATAGCATAAGTAGTTCAAAAGATCCAATTTTCATTGATAATATCAATCTTTTGGCATATTGGGTTTCTAAGGAACTAAGTTTGGTAGATGTGGATGACTTGGAAGATAATTTTAGATGGGAAAACATTGACATGTCATTTAGTGCATTGAATTTGAATGATGATGATGATGATGAGACTATTCTCAATAATGAGGATTTTGTACCAAAGGATAACTGGGGTCAGTGCAGTTATAGCGGGTATCCTCCTGTAGACGATTAAATGAAGTTCCAGATTTTTGTTTTTCCTCTTCTTTTAAGTTTACTTATATTTAACGTAAATGTTAAAATCTATATATGTAATGTAATCGTAAATATTTTTGTTTAAGGTTTCACTTATACATGGTTGTTTCCTTATCATGAACTCTTGTCATAAATTGTAATAGTTTAAGAGTTAAGGATATTTATTGTTCTTTTTATTTGATGTTTTTATGTAATTATTATTTATTATATGATGAAGTTGTAATATTTTTAATACTTTGTATTGTTTTTAATTTTATATTTGTATGATGATGATTGTCTTTTTAAATATTAATTGTGATTATTATTTATATGTCAAATATTTGAAAATTATTGTTATTTTATATTAATTGTGGTTATTATTTATTATTATGATTTTTGGAGACATGGTTAATGTAAAATTATAAAGTATACAATACAATTGTACAATATGATAATGAACTATTTTGCAAATTTAAAAAAAAAATTAGGGACTATTTCATAAATTTAAAAAATTACCCAAAACGGTGCCTGGTATTGACGAGTGTCAGTACAATACTATACTGGAACTCAATCCGAAACTAGAGTCAGTACGGTATTCGCAACTTTGTTTACATTACTTCTTTTCTTTTTTTTGTTAATTTCTTTTTCTAAAACCTAACATAGGTTTATAATTTTAAGGACTTGTTATTTTTCGAAAGATAGTAGCAACATAAGAGCAGTCCATAATGGGAGCTTTAGAGCAATTCAAAGGCAGGAAATATGAGGTATCCATAAGTGCATGTTATTGAGAGTCCTGTAAAAGCCAGTCAAGCAAGTTATGAAGTGTGTATGGGTGCAACGAGAAGAATGAGGTAGGATATGCAAAAGGAGAGATTAATATGGTGAGTAGAAGTTGATAGAGTGAGTGGAGAATGGTGAAGTGTAAAGAAGGTGTAATGCAAGTGTTAAAGTTGCCGAAGAAAAGGTGATAAAATGCGGAAGAGAAGAGAAAGTGATATACCAGTTTAACAAAGTGAAGGTGAGGTAACCAGACAGCTAAGGAAGCTGAATCCATGAGGGTTGATGGTAAAGAAGAAGTTAACACTATTCATCACTATATACAAGAGAAATGACATAGGAGTTTAAAACTGGATAGGGTAAGTGATAAAAAGGTCACCTTGGAACTCAAATTTTCACCCAAAGTTTCTCGCTCGCACCCTTTGCACGGCAATCTTACTTAGATCCGTTTAAGTAAGACTTTAGCCTTTTCTAACCCTCAAAGTGTTTACCTTGCACACTCGAAGAAACAATGCTATGGATGCAATAAGAATACAAAGACAATCATAAGACAAGAGAGATACAGTCAATAACCAACCTTTATATTATTTTCCCTCAAAACAATGCAAAGAATGCTCTCTCCACTTGAATAGAGAAAAGCAGAGCTCGACTGAGCTATATATAGGCATCTAACTTGGAGTCCAAGTCACATTCAGATTCCCACTAAATCCAAACTACCTAAGATTATGCTAAGATCACGTCTATCCTTATCAGATTACATCACGTGGACCAATTAGACGATAACCCATCTAAATAGGACTCTAACTAATAAGATAAGGTAACAACAAGATAGAGTTTACATTCAACTAGGAAACTAGCATCCTTATCCTTGAAGATCTCCACTATCTTTAGATGTTTAGTTCCATTACAACTCCAACTCCCAGTGATCACCACATCATCCAAGATCTCCCTATGATTTCTATCCATTGATGATGCAGAGTGATCTCGTCGAAGCCCACTAGCACACACACTTCTGATCCAATGCTTTCCACAATAAGTCCGTTAGTCGTGGTCCATCCATCCGAGCATGGGCTAAGTCCTTAGTCCATTAAGTCCTTAGCCTAGGTCGAGTCAATCTCCACAAAGTCCAAAACTCTACCAGAATTTACACCAAGTTCAATCCCACTCACCCATGTTTGCCTTAGTATTTTGCATGTCTCCCTCATGTGTGAATCCAACTAACCTTCCTCTTAAAGCTCCCCATGAAGGTCGATGAGAAGTGCTCCAGAACTTATGAGTCTAACAAACCATCCTCAGTAGATGGATTCGACGCCCTCGTCGAATTAGTCTGAAGGTAGGCGTTCACCTGATCCTTAAACTGCCATAAGGTCGTATCTTTCTCCCACATAACTTTCGCGACAGGTTTAACTTTCCACTGTATTAAGAACTTGGTCTGTCAGTTCTTCTTATGTTGACCCATTGTCCGATGATATGGGATCTTCTCCACTTGATTCTCAAACTATTTTCTCACAACTGGTGGTGCTCACTTTACCTGACTCCTACGGGTAACTTTAATCGGTACGCTACGTTCCCCACTTTATGCAGCACTTCAAATGGTCCATTTTATTTCAGCACCAAAGCTTTATGAACCTGCTTACTCAAGATCTTCTTTCAAATATGCGGGGTCAATTTCAACAGAACCTTATCTCCCACATCAAATTCTAACGGTCTCCTCCGAAGATCCACTTGCTTCTTCATCCGTCGAGAAGCTTTACGAAGATTGTCCCTCACCTCATCCAATAACTATTGCTTCTCCATCACAAACTTATGCGCTGTAGGACTTTTGCCACCTTTCCTTTGTTAAGCAATCTTTAGTGGAGTGAGAGGCTATTGTCCCAACACAATCTCAAAGGGACTTTTCTCTATAGCCGAAGATCTATGCAAGTTATAACAGAACTGTGCAGTATTAAGTAAATTCAACCAATTACGTTGACTTGCACTTATATAATTCCGAAGATACTCCTCTAACAAACTGTTGATTCATTCGGTTTGGCCATCTGTTTGTGGCTGATTTGCCATTGAAAACTTTAAATCGCAACCCATCAACTTAAAAAGAGACGTCCATAATCGGCCTGTAAATATGGCATCTCGGTCACTCACAATATCTGCTGGTATTTCGAAATACTTGACCACATTCTTGTAAAACAACTCTACTGCAACATTCGAGGGATAAATTACAAGAGTTAACGCGAAGACCGCATACTTGGAGAACTTATTAACCACCACCATGATTGACACCATGTTGTCCACCTTTGGAAACCCACTGATGAAATCCCTTGAGACCGACATCCACGGTCTCTCAGGGATGGATAAAGGTTGTAGCAAACCAACTTCCTTCTTCCTTCTTGGTTTATCCAACTGACACATAAGGCACCTCCTGACGTAACATTCCATGTCATTCTCCATCTTTGGCTAAAAGTAGGAACGTGATAGAAGAGCTAACATTCGTTGGACTCTTGGGTGACCAGCCCACTACGAGTTATGCGTCTCTTTCAATAATTGTTCCCGCAATCCACCAAAACTCGACATGTAAACTTGAATACTCTTAGTCATCAATATCCCATCATCGTTGCGCTAAAACCAGTGTACAATACCATCCTTTACTTGAGTAATTAACTTACAGTACATAATGTCTAGTGGAGCTCCCGCTTTGATCTTCTCTAACAGGTTAGACTCCACCCTTGTGATAGAATAAAGGGCCGCAAATACCTCCTTTTCACTTAAGACATCTGCCACGTTATTGTGCTTCCCTGATTTATACTCCCACATGAAATCATATTCGACAAGAAACTCCGGCCACTATGCTTGTTTTGCGGACAACTTCTTATGGGTCTTGAAAAAGTGTTAGCAACATTGTCTGTCCAAATAACGAACCTGGTCCCCAACGAATATACTCGCCACATCTCCAGGCTACGCACCACCGTAAACATCTCCTTCTTGTGCATCGAGTATCGCTACTTTGCACCATTGAGCTTTTGGCTCTCAAATGCAACTGAATGACCCTTCTGTACACGGACTCTACCAATGGCTTTGTCCGAAGCATCAGTATGTGCCTCAAATGGAGGATCAAACTTGGGCAGCTTCAACACTGGTTTGGTTGAGGTCGCAGTTTTAAATTTTCTAAATGCCTCCTCACATGCACTCGACCAACACCACTCTTGCTTCTTCTTTAGCAAGTCTATTAATGGCACCGCTTTCTTGGAGTATCCTACTATGAACTGCCTGTAACAGTTTGCCAGACTGAGAAAACTTCATAATTCTCATACTGTCATAGGAGCCTGCCACTCAACTATTGCCTTCACTTTCTTCGAATCCATCCTGACCTGACCCTTGCTCACTATGTGATCTAAGAATCTAATCTCCAACAGAGCGAACTCACACTTTTCTATCTTCACATAGAGCTTTTGTTGCCTCAGTCTTTCAAACACTTGCCTTAAGTGTTCCATATGTTCCGCCATGTTTGCGTATACACCACGATGTTGTCTAGATAGACCACAACAAACTCATCTAGAAAGTCGTACAGCATGTCATTCATTAGGTTGCAAAATGTCACAGGGGCATTAGTAAATCCAAACGTCATAACTAAAAATTCTTAGGATCCATATCGAGTTACGCACGTTATCTTCTACTCATCGCCCTCGGCTATCCACACTTACCAATACCCACTTTGAAGATCCAACTTCGTGAATACCTCAACCTCGACAACTTGTCCATCAAATCTTAAATCAAAGGTACCAGATATTTGTTCTTAGTCATTACCTTGTCCAATGATCGATAGTATACACATATCCTCAATGTACAGTATTGCTTCTTTTGAAACAATATCGAGGTGCCATACAGAGCTTTAGATGGTTGGATGAAACCTACCTCTAACAATTCACTAAGTTGTTTCTAAAGTTTTGCCAATTCCATCAGGGACATCTTATATGGGGCACGTGCAGGTGGGATCACTCCAAAAATCAATTCGATCCTATGATCTACCTCACAACGATGGGGAAGAGTTTTTGGCAACTCTTTCGGCATCACCTCCCGAAACTCTCTCAACAAACTTGCAACTGCGTCAAGGACTTCTACCACGTGGTCTTCGCTGATCTCCCATATGGCAATGAGATAGGTCTCCATACCTTTCTTCAATCCTTTCTCGATGCTCATAGCCAAAACATGTCCTACCAATTTTGTAGCATTCTTCGTTCCACCACCAAACATACAATAATTCACGTAAAAGTAATTTTTTTCATTCATCAGCATCATACCTCCTAAACTTGAGTACAACACCATTTTACTGCTTTAAGAAAATCGACCCTTAATATCATCTCGAAATCCTCCAATGGTATGATGATGAAATTCATCTTGACATGCCAACTTCCAATGCTGACTGCAACGTTGTAAGCAATCTCCGCAACTGCTTATGCCTTCCCCACAGGGGTTTTTATCCTCATCGGAGCCTTGGATACCCTTACGCCCAACTTCTGAACCATCTTTTCTCCTAAGAAATTGTGGGTCGCACCAGTATCCACCATCCTGATCACATCTTTCTCCCTAACCTATATACCCACATACATCAATCTACATACTAACCACATTAAGCAAAGCTATTGGATTCAACGTTGCATCTTCCGAAGATTCACCGTTCTTCTTCGACAATCAGGACGTTCAGCTTCTCCTTCCTTAGGCACTCTCTGGCAAAGTGTGGATCGTCGCACAAGTAACAAACAATCTTGTCCTTTTTCGTGGACATCTCCCTATTCTTCAAGCCCCCATTATGCTTTCCCTTGCCTTTGAAGTCTCCCTTATTGGAATCCTTCTTCTTCTTCCCCTCAATCTTCTCTAGTTGGGCGTGGCCTTTTCCCTTAGAAGAATTTGAGGAGCTCGCCTTAGAGTCTTTCGCCAATCGAAAATCTACCAAGGCAGCGACAGCCGTGATTGCACCAACTACGTCTTCCACATTCTGCCTCCGTAACTCCATTTGAGCCCACGGTTGTAATCTCGATAGGAAATTGAAGAGCTTGACCTCATCTGACATGTTCTTAATATCAAACATTAGAAAGCTAAAAGACTTAACATAATCTCTTACCGATCGATCTTGCTTAAGCCGCTTCAAGGCATCCCTTGCAAGCCAAGAAGTATTCATGGCAAGGAACTGATCCTTTAGCTCCTTCTTCATCTACACCCACGTCTCCATAGGAGTTCTACCTGCGCTGATCTTCACAAAGGTCCTCATCCTCTACCAAAGCTTGGCATCCCTATTCAAGTACATGGCCATCACATTGACCTTATCAGCGTCAGATACTCTTGCAGCTGCAAAGTACTGCTCCATATCCCACGAGAAGTTCTCCAACACCTTGGTGTCTCACATGCCTTAGAACACCTCTGGTTCATGTACCTTCATCAATGATGAAAGCTGTGTGTGGAGCTTTCGGTCTGATCCCCGTCTACCGTTGCAACGACATGCCTTATAATAGAGATATCAAATTGAGCATCCTATTGTTGCAATTGTTGGATCCGCGCCTCCAACATCTCGAATTGAGTATTGTGAGAAGTGACCTCTTCTGCAACATCCCACTACCATAGGATACATACCCAAACTTTCAGGAACATAACCTATGATAATGGTATGTTAGAGCAAAACAATTCCAACTTACACATGGCATTAACTAACATCATTTAAAAGTCAACAAATTTTAAAACCATTCATTGTATTCATTCATAAAGCTTACATTGTTTCCATCAAACAAATATTTACAAAACCTTGTACAGGTTCTAGCAAAACTACAAAAATAACAAAAACTATATCACTTCTGGTGTCAGCTGACAAATCTCTAAGCTATTTCTCTATCCAAAAGATTCCTTAAGTCCTAAATAGGAACTAGGTCTCCTGTCTCGTACCTGAAAAGTCACATTGTAATTCTTGATGAGTTTTGCAAACTCAGTGAGTGAACCATCATTGATGAATTCACCAGATTACATATCCACATCACATATATCACAAATATTCATTCAGAACACATAATTATTTTTCAGATACTCGCACAACATAGCATAACATATGTTCACTCATTAGCTTTGCAAATCATTCATGAATTTCAATGTTATATGAGCGCTATATGCATGAGACTCACATTCGTTTTTATTGTTGTGACTGAGTGCCTATCACATACTTATACAAATATTAGCCTATATGGCTCATTCAGAACAGAATCATGGAGCATAGCTCCACGTGCAAAATCAGAAATCACGGAGCAAAGCTCTACATAGAAGTGCTTCATTCGGGCAACTCAAGTCACAATGCCTTTATCTGAGCATGCATTTTATGAAATGCAACAATTTCTGAATATCTCATATATCACAATCTTATATAAATGCTTAGACAAGAAAGGTCCGGGGTCCAACAATTTGCCTCCTATTTAAGTTAATAGTAATGACAATGATTTGCTTAAATACAAAAAATTCTTAACTGTAGGTTAATTTTATAAATGCTAAGTACTTTATAATTTATCATGATTTGTAGAGAATTTATCTTATGTTTTGTCAATTTCTATAGGACTCAGTTCTCAATTTAGTTTATATTTTATTTTTAGGCCTTATTTTAACTATAAAAGATGGAATGAATATGTGCCAATTGGAGTCAATTTAGAGAAGTTTAGAGTGATTATAATTGAAAACAAGTTGAATATGGCTCTATATTCACTAATACGACACCTACACGGTACTATGTTTAACTTGTGTATATTAATATAATTCAACTTCTTTAACAACTTGGCATATTAATGAACACAACCAAATACATACCTATGTGACCTATGTGAACAATTTTCTATTGAATGAATCATCAATCTTCTTATATTGTTGTATCCCTTTTCTTTTCATACTGAGTTTTGTTACGTTTAACTTAAAGACAAGTGATCAAAAGTAAACATTGATCGTCTCTGTCTTACATTTTGACATCGTTTAACATGATAATGACAATTCATATCTACATTTGTGTTGCGTATTTTAAACTTTGTTGTGTTAATGTTCTGGGAATTTAAAAGAACTTGAATTTTGCATAACTATATTATAAAACAAAAAACTTGACAGAAAGCTATGATAAAAAAGATGAACTCAAAGAAGATATCTGCAACCTATTGCAAGTCCTAAACTAACAATGCTAAAAAAATACCAAATTTACAAATTATGAAGCCCCATCTCCGTCTTCAGGTTCCTTTAACAATTCTTTTCCGAATGTCTTTGGTCTTCCATAACTGCATTAGAATTCCCATTAAAATTGTAGTTTAAAAACTTAAAGCTCAAGCAATCTCATCCGTTGGTGAAAAGCAAATGCCAGGACGTAGGACCCACCTTCATTTAGAAAATTCTCCATCAACTTTTGCTAGGTCTTACAACCAAAAGTTAAAAAAAATAAACATTAATAAATTTTTTGCTACGTCAACAGATAACGGATAATGCCCTAACACCATTAGTGGTTAGGGTTCAATATGAATGTTTTCCAAACGTTAGGGACTATTTGAAAGTTGTACAAATATTAGGGTTCAATTTGAATACCGTGGAACTTTAGAGTCCATTTTGTACGTCAGTGTAAATGTTAAGGTTCATTTAGTTCTTTTGGCCACTGATCATTTGCATCATATAACACGAGTTATAACTATGATGTAATTTTATGATTGAATTATATAACAATAGAAAATAGGTTATAATTGTGAGTTTATTTTTGAATTATATAATTACACAAAATGTTTAATAGTTGCGATCTTATATTTGAATTATGTAATCAAACAAAATGAGTTATAGTTATGAAAGTTTAGCAATTAATGTATATATTTGATGTTTGACTTTAGAAAAAAACATGAGTTATTAAGAAACTATTATTGATCTGATTCTTTATGTTTTTTGCATAAATTTAATTTGATTTGAAGTTATTATCTTAATTATATGTCCACTTGTTTTTATAGATAAATGGAAGGAAGTTCAAGTACTCCTGATAATTTAACCACTTTAGCAAGATTCGATGATCTAGCTTGGGTTCATATTGGATTGGTTCTTAGAATGAAGAACCATATTATTTGTTTGTTTTGTAATAAGATTTTGGAAGGTTGAGGAGTCACTAAATTAAAAAAGCATTTTATTGGGGTTAAAGGTGATGTGAATCCTTATAAAAAAGTGAGTCATGAAATAAAATGGAAAATAAAGATTTTGCTTAAAGAGTATTAGCGTGAGTAAGGCAAAGATTGAATTACAAAATTAGTAGTAGAAGTTCTTTTATTAGTGATCAGGATGATAGTGAAAATGTTAAAGGTGATATTATTCCTACCCAACAAGAAGGGAATATTGCACCCGATGTTAGGAACAGAAGAAGATAGGGGAACGAGTAACTCTTAGAGCTCAAACTTCAATTCTTAATGTCTTACAATCTAGAGAAGTAGCTCATAATGTGGATATCACAATGGCTAAATGGTGGTATGATTCAAGTATATCATTCAATACTACCCCAGTCTTATATTATCAACTTATGGTAGATAATATTTCCTCTTAGGTCTAAGATACAAAACTCTTTCAATTAATGACTACAAAGGTACACTTCTGGGTAGCTTTGTTTATGTTATAAAAAGTTACTTGGATGAAAGAAGATTGACTTAGGCTACTTTTAGGTGTTTAATTAGATGTGATGGTTGGACAAAATAGGAGATAGGAACCAGTCATTAATTTTTGGTTTATTCTGCGAAAGAGATCATGTTTTTTAAAGTCTATTTATGCATCTAGAATTGTTAAGAATATTGATACTCTATTTTAGATATTTGATGAAGTTGTGAATGAATTTGGTTCAAAAAATATTGTTCAGTTCATTACTGACAATGATTCCACTTATGAAGCGACTAGAAAAAGAATGCAAAGTAGGTATAATTCTTTTCATTGGACTCCTTATGATGCACATTGCATTGACTTGATGTTGAAAACTATAGGAGATGTTAGATATTTTTCTAATATTAATGAGACTGTACGTTATGCAAAAAAGGTGACCATATTCATCTAGAATCGTGTATGAGCCCTAAATTTAATGAGAAAAGATTTCACAATTGATAAGAATTTATATCATCCTACTATTACAAGATTTGCAACTAATTTCTTATCACTTTAGTGTTTTATTTTGATGAAGAAAGAGTTGAAACAAATGTTTACAAGTGATAAGTGGGTTGTATCTTAGTATGTTAGGTCTAATACTAGATTAGAGATTTTTAGAATTATATTTGAATATAATAAATTTTAGTCCCAAGGTCAATTTGTCATCTGAGTTTGTAAGCCTTTGGTAGGATATTTCGTTTGGATGATAGTGATGAGAAGGCAATAATGGTTATTTTTATAATGTCATAGAGATGACAATGGAAGCAATGAAAGTTAATTTGAAACATAGGCATTCTTTACACACACCTTATCTTGCCATCATTAATGAGAGATAACAAAAGCAACTTTACTTTTCGTTGTTTGCAATTGGGGCATTTTTTAATCCTACTGTCTTTTTTTAACTAAGTTTTACAAAGAAAGCTAAAGTTAATAGGAGAATGATATTAACTATTACAACAATTATTCCCTATAAAATAGTGCAAGATCTCTCAAGCTCACAAATGGAGATTTATAATGATGATTCTGGTGATTTTACGATGTCAATTGCTATTTGTCAAAGAGACAAACTTAATCCAGGTATATATTTTTTCACTTTTGTTACTTATTGAAAATTAATCATCACTTTATTAAGACAATTGCTTTTTAGGGCCAATTCAGAAATGGTGTTCTAGAATTGCAAAAGTTTGCAATTCGAATTCTAAGTCAATGTGTGAGCAAAAAAGGGTGTGAAAGGAATTTGAACACATTTAAGTTCATCCATTTCAATAAAAGGAATAGATTAGAGTACAAAAGATTGAAAGACTTGGTCTTTGTTTGATACAATTTAAAAATTCAGGAAAGGTAAGTTATTATCATTATTAAGTTGGATATAATAATTTAGTTTTATCATTTACTAGGATTGTTAACAGAACAAGTAGTTATGTAGATCCAATTTTCCTTGATCATATCTATCTTTTATCATATTGGGTTTTTGAGTGACATGGAAGATAATCTTGATGGGAAAGTATTAACATGTCACTTGATGCAATGAATTTAAATGATGGTGATAATGAGTCTTCCTTTAATGATCAAGATTTTGTACTATATGAGAATTAAGGTCAATGTGATTTGAGTGTGTTTTTGTTTAAATAAAGTTTTAAATTTTATTCTTCTTCTTTAAATTTCACATGGTGACTCACAAACCCTCTATTGAAGTTATGACCATCAATCATTTTGAAAATATTTTAAGAGCTATAAGACCCTTAGTTCTTTCTAATTTGTAAAAGCTTATGAAGCTAATTGGTGTCCCCATCACTTTATCCCAAAATTCACTATTGAAACTCCAACAACCAGCATCTTACCATGCAATCAAATCTATTATTTTCAGTTTCAATCCTAGAAATGCTCCAAGTCCTAATAGGTTTAATGCTCATTTTTTTCAAAGCACCTGGCTTATTACTGATAGACTACTTGTGAAAACTATTTTGGAATTCATGGATTCTTGAAATTTGTTGAGAGAAATCAATGCAACTCATATATGGTTAATTCCTAAGGTGTTTAATGCCAATTAACTTATTGAGTTTCATGAAACTCATTTCTTGCTATAATACTATTTATAAGGTGACCTTTAAGCTCCTAGCTAACAAACTAAAGGCCAACTTATACATTTTTCATAAGGAGCCTTCATTTTGGCAGATTAATCACTAATATTATACTTATGCTTTAGGAGTTGATAAAGGACTATACCATGAACAAATTTATTAAAATTTATGCCACTAAAGTATATTTCTCTAGGAATTTGACAAAATCCAATGGAAGTTATTTTATTTAACCTAAAGTGGATTGGTTTCCCTAGTTTCTTCATCAAATGGATCAATATTCGACTCTCATCCCCTTATTACAGTATCCTCACCAATGGATCACGTACTAAGTAGCTTAGTGAAGCTAATGGTATAAGGTAGGGAGATCCCCCATGTCCATACCTTTTTTTTTTCATTTTTATGGAAATTTTAAACAAGATTATTTGGCTTAACACTTCAAGGTTTCCTGATTTCAACTTCTACCACAAATGCAAGGAGATTCTCCTAACTTATTAAGCTTGACAGATGACCTTTTAATGTTCTATGGTGTCGACCAACCTTCTATCTCCATATTGCATCAATCTCTTCAATCTTTTTGCTGTTTATCTGGTATATGTATCAACTCTTCTAAGAGCAACATATATTTCTCCTCAAACATCACTAATACTTATATATTTAAGCAAATTTTTGGTTTGAATGTTCACAACCTACCTGTTAAATATCTTGGTGTCCCCATCTCTTCTAAAATGCTAAAATTTTGTGATTGTTTAATGATCATATAGAAATATAAAAAATGATCAATGATTGGGATAATAGAGCTCTTTTATAAGCTAGAAGAGTTCAGATCATCATTCATTACTGAGCAATCTACATACCCATTGGAGTACGCATCTTTTTTTACCTATGAAAATCAACAAGGAAGTAGAGAAATGCATTATAAATTTTCTCAATTTTGGAAAGGCTGGCAACTCTAAAGGATCTAAGATTAAATGGGAATAATAATGCTAGAGAAAATAGGAAGATGGTTTGGGATTTGTTTCTATTTGTATGATTCAAATTATCTAAGTGGATAAAAGAATTTAGAGGTTTTTTAATGATAAGGAGAAAAAAAGGCAAATTGTGTATCCTTTCATCATAACCAAGTTGGGAATGGTGAAGAAACTTGGTTTTGGTTTGACATTTGGACCAATCAAAGCATTTATATATGAGAGGAGATACCTCTATCTTCAAAATTAAAATTCCAATCCAAGTTTGACTCAGGAAGGTTATAAATCAGAACACGTGGTTAGTAGTTGGTAGTGGTGCTAAAAGACTGCTGAATTACTTTCCCAATGGGTTAGCAAGAGATTCTCCTCCTTCTCTCTAGGTGCAGGATAGGTATGGGCTGAACTCTTTTTTATTTTTACTCCCAACTTCACCCCCATCTTCATCCCCAACACTTCCTTGTATTCTGGTTTCACTGCTTTGCTTCTGGTTCATCCTGTAATTAGGGGCTTTTTAATCTTTTTTAACACTTCACTTTCTCCCGCCAACTCTTCTTTACCTTTTTTAAGTACCTTTTTTTTTGCTTTTACCTACTACAAAAGTTGTTTCTTCCTATTTCTAGGCCCCACCTTATCATGATGCACAACTCTTCTATCTAATACACTTCCAAATTTCCTTTACCATCCCACTCCTCCTCACTAAACTCCCCATCTCCATCCTTTGCTTCACCTTTTCTGCAAAAAACTTGGAAACAAGTTGTTAGTAACTACCTAACTTTGAACCTCTCCTTTAAACCACCACCCTAAACTTGAGATTTTAAAAGAGGGCGCTCGTAGTTGGGAGTCCACAGTTGTTAACTTCTTCTTCGACTAGTGACCAACATTCCCAATCATTCACAAATGGGCTCACAAATTCTAGAAAAACAAAGGATTAACTTACATGCTCCTCTTAGAGGAAAATCTCATCTTATTTACATTCTCTTCTACATCTGAAGCTCACAAAATTCTTGAAGATAGTCCATGGCATATTGGTAATCAACCAATCTCTTTATAGCCTTGGCAACCCAACTTGAAACTAGAAACCATCACGATTCAAAGCATCCCACTTTGGATGAACTTTCATAATGTACATCTTGAGTACTGGACTACTCAAGGGCTAAGTTCGTTGGATAGCTACATCGGAAGACCCCTTTGCTTAGATGAGAATAGTGATAAAAAGAAGAGAATTAGATATGCAAAAGTTTGTGTTAGTACTGAACTACCAAGGATCTTCTAAATGAATTCCCCATAATAAGATTAGGTGAAGATAACAAGTTGTGGGAAGACAGTATAGCCATCTCTTACCATTAGAAACCACCTCCTAAGACACAAGGCAAAATTTAGAAAGCTACAAGGAAAATTTTAAAGTCTGGAAGCTAGCAGGAACTTATGGGATTGGAGGAGAAAGATTAGCATATGGAGGTTATGGAAAATCATAATTTTGTAAATACAAAAGCAGATGGAATAGAAATGTAGGATGGGATAAATTTGATGACAACTCCTAGAAGGAATAAAATGAAAAATCATATCTTTGTAAACATTAATGCTAATGGAAAAAAAATAGAGGATGGGGAAACTTTAATGATAACTCCTAAAAGGAATGATCAAAACTTGGTTACTAAAGATAATAAATCCACTAGGAAGATGATTGATATTGGCAGTGGAAAACTAAACGGGGGAACTATAGAGGAACCTAGTATATGTGCCACTTCAGAGGGGATTAATTCCATAATAGAAGGGAGTGATGATTGTAATAGCCCTAGACTTGGGGAATTAGATGGTCCTACAACATCTGCAGGCACCGGTGACTTTGCAACGTCTCTTGAAACTTCAAAGGTTAACTCATCAGTTGAGCAAACCTACATACCAAAGGAAAATAATGAAGTTGAAAGTAGCAAAAATTCCATAAAGTAGAGAGAAGAAGATCTCATAGGGGCAAGGGGAAAAGCTCCAATGGTAAACCTCTTTAATATGTCAATTTTAACTTGGAACGTTAGAAGAATAAACTATTCTTCTAAGCTCTCAGCTTTAAGGGACTTTGTTATAAGGGAAATGCCTCTCATAGTATAATTACTCTAAGGCTATGTTTGGTTAGGTGGTTATTAATGGAATGTAATATTATTATATAGTTTGGGAGGAGGGTTTATAATGAAATAGAATGAAATAAGATGGAAGGAGAGGGTTTGACATTACATTACATTCCATCCTAAACGGTAAAAATAAGTTACCTCTGACTTGGGGGTTTAGGATGAAATATGAAATGATAAACAACATTTTACTATATTACATTATAAGCCCTTCTTCCAAACAATATTTCACTATATTACATTATAAACCCTTCCACCCCTCCCAAACAACAATTTTCTAATATTACATCCATTTACATTTCATTATATTATAAACCATTCAATTCCATCATTTCATTCCATTAAAAACCTTACATCCAACCAAACATAGCCTAAACCAAAATAAAATTAGAGAATCTTGGCAAGCTAAGCATTCTGGGGTCCTAATGGAAAATGATTGCCAACCACAATCTCCATACTTATGGAAGAATCATCATTTACTACAAAAATAATGAGATCAGAGTGGATATGTTGGAATCAAATTATCAAGTCATACATCTCAACATCTTCTTTTTGAAGGAAAAAATTAATATGATCATCCTTTTCATATGCAAGCAATTTTGGTTTTTAAAGAAGAATTTTATGGAACAATCTTAAAACTCTCAGCAACAACAACATTAAACCCTGGATGATCTGTGGGGACTTAAACTCACCTTCTACATATCAGAAGCTTAAGGTTATTATAACTTAAGGAAACTTTCAACAGACTTTAAAGATTATGTTGAAGATTTAGGGGTAAGTAATCTTAAATTTATGGGACACAAATTTACTTGGTCTAACAAACAAAAATCATATTGGTACAATAGAAAAAAGTTAGATCAAGCACTTGTTAATAATATTTGGCTAGATCAATTACCCAACAGTATTGCTAAGTTTAAAGCCTATTATTCTCATATCATACACTTATTGTAGTGTAGAACCTGTTCCAAAAAATTGTTAAACACTATCCTTTCAAGTTCAATAACTACTTAGTTAATGAATCTAGTTTCTCTTAGGCATGTAAAAGAGGGACCAATAGCTCTTTTGTGGGCACCTAGTAGTTCAGTTGTGTTCAAAAGCTAAAAGCCATAAAAAAATGAGCTCAAATTATTAAACTTTTTTAAAGGATCTACTAGATCTATTCTGAGCTCCACCATATTAGAACATGGAGATACCCAAAAACAAATTGCCGTTACACTAAATGATCCACAACTATTAGACTAAGAAATACTAGCACTTCCTAAATTCATATTAGCTATCAAAAATCATACATTTCTACTATAGCAAAAGGCCATGATTAAATGGATTAAAGATGGTGATGACAATTGCATAAGGTCTTTTCTCAAGAGTATCCTTGCAAGGAAAAAATATAACAAAACCTATTCTATCAACTGTAAAGATGGTTTAATTCTATAGAAGCACCAGGACATACAAGATGAAACAGTAAGGTACTTTGACTCTCTTTTTGGCACTTGTAGTCCAATTATTTCACTTACTAATCTTTGTGTAATCACTTTAAGCAAGTATCCCCTCTAAAGTTGGAATCTTTAACCAAACTTGTGAAACATAAAGAGATTGAGAATGTGTTTTGGTATGGATGGAATGAAGGCACTAGGTGATGTTATTAATGGATTTTTTTTCCACAAGTCATAGAATATTGTTGGAGATTTTGTTTAAAAGTTTGTCTATGAGTTCTTCTCAAATTGTATACTCCTCAAGGAGATCAATAGAACCTTCCTTTGTTTGATCCTTAAAGATTATAATCCCTCTAAATTTGGAGACTTTAGACCCATAACTTGCACCAACTTGAAGTAAATCACGCGTTAGTATAGACTTGATATTCAATGTACGAAAAGCACAAGAAGCGGGGGTTGAATTGTGTATCCTTTTGTATGAATACAATCCCCTTTTTAAAATTCTTTGAAAACTTGATTTCTCAAAAACTTATTGAGTAAGAATCACGATGTATTGTAATTAACTTCTATATACTTGTATAAAACAATAGAAATTAAAAGTAGAGAGTTCAGAAGTTGACCCAACAATTTTATCCTGGTTCACCCCAAACTGTAGGCTATGTCCAGTCCTCAGAATCCTTTATGAGATTTCACTATTCTTTTCAAACTATACAAGTATTCTTTTCACAAAGCCTCTTC